>JAOWCC010001729.1:3866650-4415511 GCA_030867875.1 Actinernus sp. WN-2022 | reverse complement strand
CCTGGTATCTGCCCCAGACAAGAAATGCACCTTTAATTCACACAGTAGACATGTTTAAAGTGCTGATGAGCCCTGGCCAGAAATAATTTATTTGGGTGCAGTATTAATGTGTTTTACATCTTGTTCAACCATATTTGGGTGATTTATGGTTGTGATATTTCTTTTAAATGCTCTACAAATCCTTGAAATGACGTCATTTAAGTCAAATTGTCTTATGCACTTTAACTCAAGGCACCAGTTGTTTGAAGAAATGGTTTAAACTTTAATAATAGTTTGCTAAATCTGTAATTGAAGGGGTTCATCCAATACATGTATACATTGTAAGCATAAGTGACTACTGATCTCATTCTACATTCTCCTTTATTTTGTTTTCTAAGGGAGAATTTAGAACTTGATCACAAGTCACTTATGCTGTTCTTGCATGGACCCCTTCAATCGTATTCTTTCCAGTTTAACCTTGGTTTAAGTACTTATGCTTGCTTCATACAACCATGCCCAGGAAATCAAAGACATTAGTTACTAATTTGTACTTGCATACAGAAACTCATCCTGAAACCCTTCAATGTGAGGCTGTGTATGCAAAATGTATTGTTCCAAGTTAAGATGGCTACCGAGTGAATAAGGCATATGACATTTGCATGACTTGTATGGTACAACCTGTAAGTGGACTGACTGGGGTCCAGACCCCAAGTTGTTCGTACATTGTAAGCCAGATTAAACCCCAGATTAAGGGTAATCTTTATTTAGAATTGCTTACTCGTGAACTACTGATTTGAGGTAAAAAATGTATTGCTTGAGTAGAAGTTAGTAGTACTTGTCTACCTGTGAACATAAATTGAAAAAGAAAACCTTTTTACTACGAGAACTCAAATCAGCAGTTAAGGCTATAATCTCGGACTATCACTTATTATTTAGGCTATAATCTCTGACTATCACTAATTGAAGGGCTGTGTGCAAAAAGGGTGTAAGTGCAATTGACTACTATCAGAACAATCACAATCTAAATTCTCCTTTAAATTCTTTGCTCTCTAAGGGAGAATTTACAATGTGATCAGGAGTTTTAGGTTAGAACAACTGGGCTCCAGTGAGGTTTACTGAATGTTGAAATTTGTTAGACAAAGGTTCTCAATCACCAGCAACTTCTTTTCAGCAATGTTTTAACTACATGAATATACTCTCTGTAAAAAGCCAAATACCTGTAAAATAATGTACCTGCATTTCAATGTATTTTCTATTGGCAACTTTCTTCTCTGACAATTCATTCTTTAATCTCTCATCTAAGGCACTGTCTCGTTGAAGTGGGGAACTCTCCAGTGGTGGCGTTTTAATACTGGGTGGATTGTGTTGTTTGGAAGCTGCAGTGTTCTGGCCCCCACACATCTCATCAAATACACACAGCATGTCGCCTTCAATAGATTCATCTCCAGAAAAGTAATCATAATCATCTTTTGAAAAGAAAGATTTCTCTTAAAATGTTGGTGTGTATAGACAAGTACATAATTATTAAAATAATATGGTAGTTATGCACAGGTCTATGAATGTTAACCCAGGCGGGGGGGGGGGGGGGGGGGGGGGGGGGGGGGGGGGGGACACTGGGCTGGGTATGGCTTTGATTGTCACTGTCTGCCACAGGTTGGGATTTGCACTTTCCTTGTATAGAAGCAGGTACATGTGGGTGGGGCCTGTACATGTACAATGTATGTGGGTGAAGCACATAAATTTCATTTTCTGTTCTGCCTTCAAAGATGGGCCCACCCCAGCCCAATAGCCCATCCTTAACATTGATACAAGTTCATGTACAGTCCCTGTCAAAAGTTTTTCAACCGTATACGGTACCGTATGTGCTTCAGTAAAACGAAGATTCGGTAACCACATGTGATAGATTTCGTTCGGTAAACTCCATTCGTTTTAAGACCGAATTCGTTTTACTGAAAGTGGTAGAGGCACCGATTTCGTTTTACTGAAAGTGGTTCGGTCACCGATTGTGTTTTAACGAAAGTGGTTCGGTCACCGATTGTGTTTTAACGAAAGTGGTTCGGTCACCGATTGTGTTTTAACGAAAGTGGTTCGGTCACCGATTGTGTTTTAACGAAAGTGGTTCAGTCACCGATTTCGCTTCACCAAACATTGCAGGTCAAGACAGTCTACAAGTTGTTACTTGTACATGTAGTTCACTGCTTGCGACTAAAGTGATTTTTACAACGTTAAAACTGAAAATGCTGAAGTTTAGATTTCAAAAATGATATCTCGTTTTGTCTTCTTTGAAACGATATATCAAATTGTCGGCGAAGCGTCAGGTCGGTGTCCTGGTGCGATCATCGAAAAACTTATTTGTTTTGATCGTGATTTGTACCGAGAAAGCCGCGAAGTGGCTAAGAGCATTTCTCTCCTTCCTATTTCTTCTGATAACCTCACTGATAAACTGTACTGAAAAAAAAAGGAACTGCTGTGAATATATAACCTTAAACTTACGCCACAAACTAACAACCGCCGTTCGTTCATAATCTAGCGGCAAACTTTTAAAGCGGGCCCCGCCAATAAGCAATAATCAACAAACGAACTTTAGCTTCCGTAGTTTAACATTTACGAGAGATTCCTGCGTTGTTCAAGGTTCCGACCAAAAGCATTGCAAATGTTTGCGGATTCTGGAAAGGCATGTTTTCGAAATTAAAATATCAAGATTGTGCAATTGCAATCAGTCACGCGTGAACCTGTCAGTCTGAGTTTTGACAGGTCCTATGTTTGATCGATCGAGGACCTGAGACTTGTTTGTTTCACATCTGACATCAGACCAATCGCTGCAGTCCGGTCTCACAGCAATTATAAACCGCAATGCCAATCACAAATTGACGAAGTGATAAAGTAAAAAAGCTGAAATTGAAACTCCAGAAGATTCGGTGCGATCTCACGGAAAAATAACCAATAACGAATTAAAATATCCAAAATGTATTCACCTGGGTGTTTTTATTTGACAGAATGGACTCAAACCAGTTTTCGCATTAGGTGAAAACTGTTCAGACCGTAAATAAAATACAAAACTTTGAAAGCATTTGATTCAGTAGGAAGATATCAAGATAATTTTGGTGTGATCTCGAAGCAAAACAAACACTGCTGTCAGAGCTCATTGATTATTCAAAAATGTCACACTTCTGTTCGAGCAATTTGAGCAAAATGACGGATCCCACGTTAGATAAAAAGAATTCCAGAATATTCTATTTGGTAGACGTTTATCACTTCCCGGTATTAAAAGTTGAGAAACTTTCCCGCATTATTTAACTCTGCATTCTGCAATAAGATCACATGTTCCGCGAAGTTCGCGACATTCTTGTTGTGTCAAAAACCAGACAATTAGTTTCCACGGCTGAAAGCACATGTAAGCACCGAAAAGCTCTTGAATCTGTTGAATTGAAAACATACAGCGTACGCAACGACTTTTAAAGAATCGTGAAGGGATTGAGGGATAGATTAAAGTATGAAAGTACAGAAGTCTGTAAAGTTTATCAGATGAATAAAAACGCCGAACTTTGCTACAACTAAACTAGAATTGATCACGTACGTAGCGCCATATTTACATAACATGATGACTATTCGAATTCATTTTACCGAAGGTGGTCGAATCACCGAATTCGTTTTACCGAAGGTGATAGAGTCACCGAATTCGTTTTACTGAAGGTGGTAGAGTCACCGATTTCGTTTTACTGAAAGTGGTTCGGTCACCGATTGTGTTTTAACGAAAGTGGTTCGGTCACCGATTGTGTTTTAACGAAAGTGGTTCGGTCACCGATTGTGTTTTAACGAAAGTGGTTCGGTCACCGATTTCGCTTCGCCACATTTCGCCACATTCATTTTACCGAAAGTGGTAAACACATGTGGCACATGTGCCACATGCTACCACATGTGCTACCACATGTGGTGTGAAACACTTTTGACAGGGACTGTAGGTGCATTACTGAATCAACAAGAAGCTGCACACAGCTTGAACTCCGGGGTATCTTTTGCAATGCGGATGGGTTCATACACCTGCGTGTTTGGCACAGTAAGAACGCACACGCTTCTAACCGCAGGAAATTAATGTTGCATGAATTTAACTATGTTCGTGTGAGCTTTTGGAGTTTAGAAAGGAAAGATATTCAGTTCTGGCAATGGAAATCTTAAACCTTGCTTCATAAAAGTCTTTTTTTTTCATTTCATAGGCACTTGAAATAATTATTATAATTTAATTAATAATTAAAAAATAATTACCATCATAAAGAGAACCTCCAGCAGCATCAAAAGTAAGGGCCCCAGTACTAGAATGTGGTACACCCATAGTTTGTTTTCCTCTATCTGTATGCTTTGGAGCAAAATCATCAACAGAATCTCTATAGGTGGAATCAGTGCCTGCACCACAGGAGTGTTCACCTTGTTGTCTAGTCCTATCAGTTGCATACTCATCTATATTTCTATGCCAGTCTGCATGACGTTCTTGTGTTCTACATTGATGCTGAATGTCATATGTTGGTTCCATTTTTATATTCACATGTTCCTGCATGGACTGATTTCTGCTGGAGCCATATATACCATCCATAGACTCATGCTTTATATTTTGATGGTTATACCACTGTGATTGCCCTGCACTGTCATATAGTGGCTCCATTTTTATATTCACATGTTCCTGCTTGGACTGATTTCTGCTGGAGCCATATACACCATCCATAGACTCATACTTTATATTTTGATGGTTATGCCACTGTGATTGCCCTGCGCTGTAATAATTAGAAGCTGCCTCCATCTGGTGTCTGGCATCTGTATCACTGGGATGTCTTAAGTCACCCAGCAGCCTGTTGATCCTTTCCTCTCGCTGGTGGCTCATTGTCACAACTGCATGCTGTGGATGCAAGTTATTCCAGATACATGTAGTTTTACATGTACAGTCCCTGTCAAAAGTTTTTCAACCGTATACGGTACCGTACATGTATGTGCTTCGGTAAAACGAAGATTCGGTAACCACATGTGGTAGATTTCGTTCGGTAAACTCCATTCGTTTTAAGACCGAATTCGTTTTACTGAAAGTGGTAGAGGCACCGATTTCGTTTTACTGAAAGTGGTTCGGTCACCGATTGTGTTTTAACGAAAGTGGTTCGGTCACCGATTGTGTTTTAACGAAAGTGGTTCGGTCACCGATTGTGTTTTAACGAAAGTGGTTCAGTCACCGATTTCATTTTACCGAAAGTGGTTCAGTCACCGATTTCGCTTCACCAAACATTGCAGGTCAAGACAGTCTACAAGTTGTTACTTGTACATGTAGTTCACTGCTTGCGACTAAAGTGATTTTTACAACGTTAAAACTGAAAATGCTGAAGTTCAGATTTCAAAAATGATATCTCGTTTTGTCTTCTTTGAAACGATATATCAAATTGTCGGCGAAGCGTCAGGTCGGTGTCCTGGTGCGATCATCGAAAAACTTATTTGTTTTGATCGTGATTTGTACCGAGAAAGCCGCGAAGTGGCAAAGAGCATTTCTCTCCTTCCTATTTCTTCTGATAACCTCACTGATAAACTGTACTGAAAAAAAAGGAACTGCTGTGAATATATAACCTTAAACTTACGCCACAAACTAACAACCGCCGTTCGTTCATAATCTAGCGGCAAACTTTTAAAGCGGGCCCCGCCAATAAGCAATAATCAACAAACGAACTTTAGCTTCCGTAGTTTAACATTTACGAGAGATTCCTGCGTTGTTCAAGGTTCCGACCAAAAGCATTGCAAATGTTTGCGGATTCTGGAAAGGCATGTTTTCGAAATTAAAATATCAAGATTGTGCAATTGCAATCAGTCACGCGTGAACCTGTCAGTCTGAGTTTTGACAGGTCCTATGTTTGATCGATCGAGGACCTGAGACTTGTTTGTTTCACATCTGACATCAGACCAATCGCTGCAGTCCGGTCTCACAGCAATTATAAACCGCAATGCCAATCACAAATTGACGAAGTGATAAAGTAAAAAAGCTGAAATTGAAACTCCAGAAGATTCGGTGCGATCTCACGGCAAAATAACCAATAACGAATTAAAATATCCAAAATGTATTCACCTGGGTGTTTTTATTTGACAGAATGGACTCAAACCAGTTTTCGCATTAGGTGAAAACTGTTCAGACCGTAAATAAAATACAAAACTTTGAAAGCATTTGATTCAGTAGGAAGATATCAAGATAATTTTTGATGTGATCTCAAAGCAAAACAAACAATGCTGTCAGAGCTCATTGATTATTCAAAAATGTCACACTTCTGTTCGAGCAATTTGAGCAAAATGACGGATCCCACGTTAAATAAAAAGAATTCCAGAATATTCTATTTGGTAGACGTTTATCACTTGCCAGTATTAAAAGTTGAGAAACTTTCCCGCATTATTTAACTCTGCATTCTGCAATAAGATCACATGTTCCGCAAAATTCGCGACATTCTTGTTGTGTCAAAAACCAGACAATTAGTTTCCACGGCTGAAAGCACATGTAAGCACCGAAAAGCTCTTGAATCTGTTGAATTGAAAACATACAGCGTACGCAACGACTTTTAAAGAATCGTGAAGGGATTGAGGGATAGATTAAAGTATGAAAGTACAGAAGTCTGTTAAGTTTATCAGATGAATAAAAACGCCGAACTTTGCTACAACTAAACTAGAAATGATCACGTACGTAGCGCCATATTTACATAACATGATGACTATCCGAATTCATTTTACCGAAGGTGGTCGAATCACCAAATTCGTTTTACCGAAGGTGATAGAGTCACCAAATTCGTTTTACTGAAGGTGGTAGAGTCACCGATTTCGTTTTACTGAAAGTGGTTCGGTCACCGATTTCGTTTTACTGAAAGTGGTTCGGTCACCGATTGTGTTTTAACGAAAGTGGTTCGGTCACCGATTGTGTTTTAACGAAAGTGGTTCGGTCACCGATTTCGCTTCGCCACATTTCGCCACATTCATTTTACCGAAAGTGGTAAACACATGTGGCACATGTGCCACATGCTACCACATGTGGTTCGTACGGTGTGAAAAACTTTTGACAGGGACTGTATGTTGTACGTGGAAATTATATACATATTATACCATAAATACATGTAAGTTTGTTACAAAATAATTATACGCTGTATGTTGTAGTTCACATTTCATCTCAGTTAAAGGGGCTCTGTCATGAATAACAGGCCTGGTTACTAAGCTGCCCAAAACTTGAAATCGGTCGCCAACGCTTTCCAGTTTGAAAAGCAAATAATTTTATATCCCGAGCAGCTCACAACATTGATTCAATCAGTCTACATCGCAGCCATCTCTCATTTTAGTATATACATGTAGTAGTTTATCTTTCATATTTAGTTGTTCAAGTTTTATATTTACCAGAAATGTTCGTATTCAGATACTAGTATAAATGTGAATGGCTCGCAAGTGGAGGTTATGTTGCTCATCCATAACAATGGTGAAAAGTTTAGTTCGAAAAAGTGAAATATCACTTTTAGTGACGTAAAATATCACTTTTAGTCAGGTGAAGTGAAATGTCATTTACATGTACTGTAGGTAAAATTTCACTTTTGTAGAAAGTGAAATTTCACCTCAAAACTTCACATAAAAGTGATATTTCACTTCACCTCGTTGCAATCTTTTTGAACCATAATGTATCACAACATACCTCTTGCAACTCAGTGTTTCTCTTCTTCTCTTTGCTCCTTGCTGCATACCATAAGCCTATTGCTTTTCCACTCAACCCTGAAGGATGCCGTTGACCACCCCGCCCACCTCTACCACCCCGTCTGCCACCACCTCTCTTGTGGTCAAGGCTTCCACCTGATCCATACCGAGCACCTGAAAAAATGGTGTACATGTAGAGCTTTTAAGGACTTTTTTTTATTAATGATAATTAAGAATAATATTATTAATATCTTGTATTTTCATTTCATCAATTACAAGTAAATTACTCATTGTTTACTAATAAAATAATGATAATAATACTTTTCAACATATTAATGGTCCACACAGTATTAACCTCTATATATAGATTCCATTTGAAGCTTTATACATACATTTGTATTACAGTTTTCTACTCAAGTATTCTATTATGGGGAAGGGAGGGGGGGAAGAATGAAAGTAGAGCCTGCAGCATTGAAATAAGACCCTGTTACATGTATTTTGAAATTCCTGTTTGTCCACGAACAGGATCAGTTCTCCAAGCTGATTGGTTCATTAGCTGTCAATCAAGGAGAATTAAGTCAACCTGATCTGAGCCTTGATGGCCTTCGGTTATTGGCTTTGATGTCGAAGGGCTACATTGTACTTCATGAGTCTCTTTCACTTTCTAGGTTTTTCTCGAACAACCAAAAAAAAACGTTTGCTTCACTGAAGAGGCAAAGTCTGGATGGAGACATTCTAGTCGGCAAATGGTTTTTTTGAAAACTTGATTTGGATTTTTGATCTTTTTCAGTTCATGGGCAGCTGCAACAAAATACTTGCCGCTTCAGATACATGTACTTGTGCCGTGTTTTTAAGAGCTAAATCTCTTTATAATTTCACAAGATTTGGCTTGCTCTGACAGTAGACTACCAGCATTTCTGGATTCGACACTCTTCCGGGTTAATATTGGCACTTTCATTTCCCTGGGAATCATTAATCATGTGTGTTAAGGTTCGATCAAATGAGGACTTTGTCATGCGTCTCTGAAACGACATTGCCATTAGCTTTGTGGATGTTCTTCTTTCCAAAGCATGAAGATTAATTTCCTTGCAGGAAACATGCACAAGCTACAAATTGTACAGTACAGTACACAACTTTACTTGTTGAACTTTCTTGTTGTCAGGTGAATGATCGCTAGTCGACCTGTGCCTTTTTCTGAAGGAGATTTTTTTTATTTGCCACTTTTTGCTAATGAAATTTTATATACATGTATAAAAGTTCTCCAAGATACTTTGGCCAGTTGGAGATTTGCATCTGGAGGTTTTGAATGTTTTTATTTGACAGGTTTGACATTTTACATGCACGACTACCTCAGTGGTT
This sequence comes from Actinernus sp. WN-2022, assembly GCA_030867875.1. Lineage (NCBI taxonomy): Eukaryota > Metazoa > Cnidaria > Anthozoa > Actiniaria > Actinernidae > Actinernus > Actinernus sp. WN-2022. The sequence continues at coordinate 4,406,493 of JAOWCC010001729.1, read as the reverse complement.
AAAGTGCCTATCACCCTTTTGCAATTTTGATAGCCTATGAACCTCCAAAACGTTTTGAGTACTTCTGTGAAGACATTTTTGGTTTAAAGTGAATACTTTATGTTCTACGCTTGTTTGAAATCGTGTAAATGTGACCTTTCCTGGCCCATTACCGCGTAAGTAAAAGCCTGGGTCGAAACCTGGGTAGACGTTATCTCATTAATGCATTATTCTCCATGGCGCCTTTTTATCACAACAACATCGATGCATAGAAAATATACACAGTTTTTGAGTTGTTAGTAAAGAAAAAAGTCATTTTAGTCAACACGTTGAGTATTTCTTCAAATGATTGCAAAGCCGAATTAATTATATGACGTCAAGATGACGTCTACCCAGGTTTTGACCCAGGCTTTTACTTATGCGGTCATGGGTCAGGAAAGGTCACATTTACACGATTTCAAACAAGCGTAGAACATAAAGTATTCACTTTAAACCAAAACTTTCTTCACAAAAGTACTCAAAACTTTTCGGAGGTTCATAAGCTATCAAAATTGCAAAAGGGTGATAGGCACTTTAAGCTCTGGTCTGTTGTGCAGGTGGTCACTGGTTCAAACCCCAGCCGAACAAACATTCAGGGTCTTAAAATAACTGAGTAAAAGCTAAGGTGCTGCCTTTGTGAAACAATCTCGTCCTTGACCTGCAAATTGTTAGACATTCTCGTCTTCTCGGATAAGGACGTAAAATCATTCCCATATCGGCCTCAAGTTTATCAGTCACACCAGACTGTCATGAGTTACCAATGTTAAATAAGGTTGCTTTGCGAATTTCATATATGGTTTCAGAATAACAGGGTTTTGTGGCAGGCCCTACATGTACTTTTCCTCTCTCCCCTCTCCTCCTACAGAAGGGCCTGCAAGCAGGCTAGTATCTGGCCAGTACCAGTATCCAGTCAACGCAACCCTATATTAGTCAGTCGATTCGAGATTTGGTGTCACGTGACTGTGGAATGCCATTTGGCCCCCCAAAGATCTTTTTGCAGGGGCAAGGCTTGGACCATTGTTTCGTAGCCAATCAGCATAAGTTTACAGCGAAGGCAAACTGCGGCAAACTGCAGCAAATCTCCACGTTCTTCAAACTCAAAGACAGAGGATTCCGTGCGCTCGGTAAGTACCTTTTTTTCCCAGTTAGATGTAATGCTGCCTCGAAATCTTCTAGGTAACATTTATCGAAGTCTTCAGGAGATGTGCTATCCCAATCTCTCAACTCTACCTTCCCTTACGAACGTGCTTTTTTAATCTGTGATTACTACTAGTATACTACTTTTATTACATACTTTTTATGGATACCTCACTTTATAGTTTCAAATTATGATTTTTGGCCGAATACTGGAACAGCTGCACTGCAGAGTCTGACCGGATACTGGGAACCTCGGCTCAGGAGCTTTGCAAAAATGGCAATAATTTTCAAGATATTTACGGTAAAGCCGTCAAACCTTTTTAATTTTGTTGGTATATAAATGGGCTATCTATGGAATAAAGTTTCACCATTTTTCCAACCACGAAATCAAAGATAGGGCGGTTATATAATAATAATATAAACTTATATGTTATAATATAAACTGAACTGGCAGGATCGATAATGGCTCTATCGAAACTGTAAATTCTCCCAAACTCTTACGTACCTCCTTTGTGCATTATTGGTGCACCATCGAATACTCTATTTCGCTGTCCTGAAGTACCAAGTCAAGAATTAACTCGCCAGTACTGCATGACTACTGACTACTGTCACCTTGTTATCCGCCATGTTTGAGCCTGCAATTAACCAGGGACATTACTCTAAAGTGCATGCGCACGTTTAAGGCGGGTTTTATATGCTACCGCTTTGAATAATATGCGCCCACGAACGAACGATAACATGGCAACTAAAACATCCGAGGCAGGAAAGATTTTGGGAGAAAATAGTGAACCGTGGAAAACAAAATCGAACGATGAAATAGTTACTTCAGGTGTAGGAGATATTCGTCTATGTGATTCGGGTGTTAGTTCTTCGAAAAAAGAGTTTATTTTCGTTGGAAGCAAGAAAGATTTCAAGAAGAAGAGGAAAGCTAAATGCAGTGTGAATGGTCGAGACATCGCGATATTTTACCACGATGGAAACCTATCTGCTCTTGATCACCACTGTTATCGTGAGTATAGTAAAAGATCGCTATCCTATCACATACTCATTGTAGTTCAGAGCCTTTTCGTTGTAATGGCAACCACAGGTAGCCCAAGCTCTGTATCTGAACTACCGTTGTAGCACGAAAATTTTGCGGATAATGCCTCTATCCGCAAAAATAAGTTCCCGCAGAAAAAAACTCCCGCAAAATAATACTCCGCAAAAAATTACTCTCTTCAGTCAAATAAACAACTGCTTTTTCGATGTAAATGTTACAGTTGAAATTGACCATTCAGTTCAATTTGACCATGAGTCAAAACAAACTAGTTCAATTTGACCATCGGTCATATTCAACTAGTTCAATTTGACCCGGTCAATTCAACCTAGGTCAAATTGACCCAGGTTTCGCTATCAGTGATTCTAAAAAACTCACCCTCCCCTCCCCTATCAATCACTTAGTGGTGATGACGTCATCGGTCACGTGATTTTAAGTACATGCCCATATCTCCCTAATTTCCAATTGCAGACAGTTCAAACTTGGACAGGCATGGTATTGGGTCCCCACAAATCACTTAGTGGCGATGACATAATGATGACGTCATCGGTCACGTGATTTTAAGTACATGTCCATATCTCTCTCATTTCTAATGCCAGACAGTTCAAACTTGGACAGGTATGGTATTATTTTCCCACGATTCACTTATTGGTGATGACGTAACGATGACGTCATCGGTCACGCGATTTTTAGTACATGTCCATATCTCTCTCATTTCTAATGCCAGACAGTTCAAACTTGGACAGGTATGGTATTATTTTCCCACGATTCACTTATTGGTGATGACGTAACGATGACGTCATCGGTCACGCGATTTTTAGTACATGTCCATATCTCTCTCATTTCTAATGCCAGACAGTTCAAACTTGGACAGGTATGGTATTATTTTCCCACGATTCACTTATTGGTGATGACGTAACGATGACGTCATCGGTCACGCGATTTTTAGTATATACCAAAATAGCTCACTGACCATCCACGAGTGCCCTTAGGGGCCCAATGTTCTACTCCAATGCAAGTTGTATGAAGAGGACAAATTATCTCGGTCTCCAAAATGTGTCTGTGTAATGACATGTCCCATATGAATCAATTGCTGAATCAATGCAAACAATTTGCCAACAAAATAATCAATTACTTAATCAATAATCAATATCCATCCAGGTCTAATAAACAGGGCGACCCTAAAACGTGGAACGGCGGAAAATCCTAAAAGGCGGAATATAGTATTATTTTCTTCTTGTGTTTTTGTGTCAGCAAAAGGCCGTTTAACGATTGCTGCTTCCAAAGCGAATTCCAGCAGGGAAGCGGTAATCATAAACCAAGAAACTGCATACGGAAATTATAGTTCTTGTCAGCCGAATAAAACCATCTCCCTGATAAAACACCGAGCATATTAATTTTAAAAAGCTGCCGCCAGTAAGGCAGGCATTGGAATTATTCGTTCTCTTCGCGCTTGCCAGTACACGCAACATACATGTAGCATGGACGGACGTGGGTTTTAATCCATGAAAAATCCAGAGCTTGATTCGGATGCATTTTGTTTCACTTACCATGGGTACCAACAGCCAGAGGTTTATATTTTTTTTCGCAGCGGAGCGAAAAAAACTTTTACAGTTCCAAACGTGACTTCGGTAATGTAACCTGTTATACTAATTACAATGTACATAAGATGAACCAATAACAAGTCCAAATGACAAGTGTACATGACGAATGTCATTGTAATTGACATAAATTAAGTGATAATATAGGTCTGTGTTCTCTCAGAAGTGTCGTCTATACTGAAAAATACGTCAATATTAATAGCATATTGCCTCGTATTTGACTACCTGGAAAGATTTCCCCCGCTATGCAGCTTGGGAAAAAAGTTTACTTAAAACACCGGTAAAACGCGCTTTCAAATCCGAGCCTTGGAGCCGAACAACAATTTGATTCGCAGGACTCTTTCAGCGACAGTTAATTCCCCATACAAGTGCGAGAAAAAAGCACATCTCAGTGTAATTTGTTCAAGGTGGAAACTGCCGCGAAGCTGGAAAGGGAAATAACCGATGTAGATAAACTCTGTAAAATTAGAGTTGAGATAAAGGCTCTTCCCTAACCCGTGGGTGCAATGACAAACGTGTCATTTCGCTCAGCGACGAAGTTTTTCAAAGCATACAGCTAATGCATTGTCGTCACTAAGTGTTTACGCCCCCGTTTGCCGCGAGCCTTTGCCTCGTTTTCATACTTCCAATGTTATTGGTACTGATCCCGCTGTTCTTGTGATTGATACCGCCTACTTACTTCACACCTCCAAAGAAGAACTTTGTTCTAAGTGGTGTGAAGAGTCATTTGCCGTTACTCCACAGGTATCCCAATCTCCCTATCTGTATACATTGTATAAGCTTACCGTATTTATTCCAATAGATGCCCTGGGCGTTTATTAGAGAGAGTCATGTATTAGAGACGGGGCGTTTATTTCGAAATTTAATATTTCAACCTTAAAAATTAAATTAAATTCACACAATTACACGGCACAACTTAGGATGTGTGAGTAAATAGAAACGGAATAGAAAGCTTTATAAATATCGAAACATTATCAGAGCTTTGTATAGTTTGAAGAGACACCGGTTCTCTCGATATTTTTCGATTTTTGAAAGGTCATCACTTGGGTCATTATTAAACCAATCTTTCTCAAACTCGGTAAACTTATCCATTTCAATGTGCTGTTTCTTGTGATGGGTTCAATGCTTAATAATACCCCCTCGCTCCAGGGCGATAACTCTTACATACCGCGAACACGCGAATGAGCGACTCTAAGTGGAAGGTGTTAAAATGTGAGTTGAAACAATACTAGGCTCTTACCATGTCCTATTTTAGGGTCGATATCACTCGACACGACATTGAAGAAATAATTACGAACCTGGATCTTGAGCGAGCGCATCAAGCTGCCCTGAAAAATTGCGCCCTTCCGTACTTTACACTGTGGTAGCCGGGTCCTTGGCTTAGGTTCAGTCGTGCGGTCTTCGATCCCGGTCTTTGGAATGTTTAGCTAGATAACTCATGGGTGAGCCCAACGAACGAGTGAGTTATCAAGTTAAACACAAGAAGAAAAATTACTATTAATATTATTCCAAGGCGGCTTTTTTAAAATTAATATTATCAGGGAGATGGTTTTATTCGGCTGACAAGAACTATAATTTCCGGATGCAGTTTCTTCGTTTATGATCACCGCTTCCCTGCTGGAATTCGCTTTGGAATCAGCAATCGTTAAACGGCCTTTTGTTGAAACTTTGTTGTTAATAAAAAGGTTTTTGAGAAACCTTTCACACTGTGGCAGCTTCGATCCCAGTCTTTCGGGTAATTTTCCTTTTATTAAACACAAGAAGAAAAAATACTATATTACTCCTTTTAGGATTTTCCGCCATTCCTCATTTTAGGATTTTCCGCCAATCTTCCTTTTAGGATTTTCCGCCATTCTTCCGTTTAGGATTTTCCGCCATTCTTACTTTTAGGATTTTCCGCAATTCCTTATTTTAGGATTTTCCGCCATTCCTTATTTTAGGATTTTCCGCCATTCCCTCATTTTAGGATTTTCCGCCATTCTCTCATTTTAGGATTTTCCGCCATTCTCTCATTTTAGGATTTTCCGCCATTCTCTCATTTTAGGATTTTCCACCATCCTCCTTTTAGGATTTTCCGCCATTCCCCTTTTAGGATTTTCCGCCATTCTCCTTTTAGGATTTTCCGCCATTCCGCCGTTCCACGTTTTAGGGCCGCCGAATAAACATTGTTGTTGTCGTTGTGTTCAATGTATATATTTTGGCTACTGAAAGAATTAGGTTTAATAAACTAAGCTGCCAAGTGTACTGCCAAGTGTACTGCCAAGTGTACTGCCAAGTGTACTGCCAAGTGTTTAATAAACTGCCAATACTTTAAAAAACCTCTGGAACCTCTGGAACTATTTCATGCCTCGTCCTAACCCTGAATATCTTAAAAAGAGCTTTAGCTACAGCAGAGCACAATTATGGATTACCAATTACCCAGAAATGTAAAGGATTATCCTTTCTTACACTCCTTATAAGGCTGTCTTAAAGGGGCCGTCTCACCCACAGTGCTTAGCGTGCTTTTGTTATTGTTTATATCCGGGACTTTGACCCCTTGTTCACGGCGGGAACTTCACGAACTAAGCGCCATTCTTTATGTTGGTGACATGATAATTTTGATTTGAACATGGATGACCTTGATGAAACTAATAGTACCTTACAAGTTGAATGTGAAGTCAACAAAGTGTCATACAGCAGTATTTGGCTGTACTATAACATTTACCGCTCACCCGTCGTCGCTGCTATAAACAGAGAACACACTCCAGGCACTCCGGGTAATACTAATAATTATGAAGGTTTCTCTGGGGTTTCTCTCCTCGGTTTTATTTTTACTTGCAGACAGAGAGAGAGAGATCTGCTAGCAGGCAATCTCGTTGGTGGCAGTAGCAGAGAACCAGTTCAAGAGAGAACTGAACGAATTACAGCTCGTTTCAATGGGAAATTATTATCACGGCGGCTCTGCCTCTGTTGTCAAATTTCGTGTGAGTATAAACTTTGATCGATCCCGGTGAATCCGAAAATCTCGGCGAAATCACTGTGTGGAAGCCCTTCGAAACCAGAGAGAGACCTATTTCCACAAGTTAAATGCCGAGGCCCTCAAAATGATTTTAGGAAATTGCTCAATTTTTTCGGGTCGACAAAGCGGAGTTTCGTTGCCTATAATATTTTGTTGACTATAATATTTACCGCTCACCCGTCGCTTCCGAACCCTGTCATCAGTACTATAAACAGAGAATACTAATAATTATGAAAAGAGAGGTTTCTCCCCTCGGTTTTATTTTTCCCTGCAGAGAGAGAGAGAGAGAGAGATCATGCATCTGCTAGCAGGCAATCTCGTTGCTGGTGCCAGAGAACCAGTTAAAGACAGAACAGTGAACGAATAACAGCTCGCTTGAATAGGAAATTATTATCATGCAGTCTCGATCGGCGGCTTTGTTTGTAAAATTTCGTGCGAGTATAAACTTCAAATGATCAACCCATGCCAGTGAATCCGAAAATCTCGGCAAAATCACTGTCTATAAGCCCGAATTCCGCCCTTCGAAACCAGAGAGAGACCCGTTTCCACAGTTAAACGCCAAAGCCCTGAAAATGATTTTAGGAAACTGTCCTAATCAAGTGGAGTTTTGTTGCAAATTGTGGTCACGTATAAAGCCAGCCACGGTGTTCAAAAACCCAAATCGGCTCAAAGATAGTAGATACTCGAACTAAGCACTAATATATCTTTACATCTAAAGATTAATGGTCAGAATAGCTTCTCCATGTTGTAGGTGGAAATCGTGGACACAAACGGACAATTGTTTCCTTTCGCCGAGGACGAACGAGACTGGCACCATCAGAGAACTACCGGCCACCTGAAATAAAACTAAAATTGCATGACCAAATAATTTAAAACACTTAAATAAGAGGCTCAATAGGAAGAGCAATAAAAAAGGTTCAACCTAGTATGATTTTTTTGACGATAGCTGGAAGGATGGCAGAGATGTAGAAAAGATTAAAACCACTACCATAAAACTCTGGATTTCGATGGCATCGAAAATGGCCGCTATGCTATGTGAGCGCGCTAAGCACTGTGGGTGAGACGGCCCCTTTAAGCAATTCTATTAATTGCTGGTTTGCACGTGACGTCATAGCCACCATGTTGGTGCCCTTAAACAATAGATTCCTCGTTAGCTTCTTTTGTTGGGACACCAACATGGCTGCCATGCCCTTTGTCATTTGAATCTCTGGGGATTGAGTGAAAACCAGCAATTATATAGTTTGTCTTTTTAACACGATCTTTTTACTTAACATTTTAGTCATCATTACTTTTAAATTTTGTATTTGTTTTAACTTAGGTCCAATATAATGTATTTAGGATATTTTTTTGGCTAGTCACGGCTAACTGAGTCGCAGTCTTTAAACCATTCTGGTCACCCTTACATATGCCTTCTGGTTGAGTCTCTGCTGTACAGCCCAGGTCATCTGCTGCTGCATTCTTCAGCTGCTGCCATCTCTCGTCAGTAACTGACAACCATTGACAGTGATCTACATCTTCTAGCTCTCTTATGAAGTCGCAAACATTGACGTCAGGAAGATATGATTGGCTTAGTTTGTCCGCCAGGAACATGTCCTTTCTTTCTTGTATCTAACCTGTAACGTATATCTCTGCAGGCGCAAGAACATTCTCTGAAGACGCTTGGGTATGCTTACATACAGTGGCTTGGTGAAGATTGGCTCCATTACTAGTAGCTTGTCTGTTTGGATGTTAATATTGACCCCTCCGCGGCCATATACATACATGTAGGCTTCAAAACGATCACAGACAAAGACTATCGCGAGGAGCTTCTTTTCGATTTGAGCATACTGGGTTTCTGCAGACGTCAATGCTCATATGCGACTGGCTGTCCATTCTGCATCATTGCAGTGCCTATTCCTGACTGTGACATGTCGCACTGCTCGTTGAGATTGTAGTAACATATCGGTATTGGGGTGCTGGTGACCGCTTCCTTGAGCCTTTCTAATTATTGTGTTTGCTGCGCGTCTCCCCAGACCCATAGGGCGTCATTCTGTGTCAGGTCTCTTAGTGTCTTAGTGATATCGGACAGATGAGGAAGGAACTTGGCAAGTTACTGTGCCAGATCCAAACGTCTTTGTACCCCTGCTTTGTCTGCAGGTGCTGGCATCTCGGTGACTGCTTGACCATTAGCAGGGCCTTGTCTGTTGCCAGGTGTTCGATGAAGAGCACTTCTGACTGTCTCAGCCTAACCTTCTCATTGAGTTGGACGTTTCGCTCTCGCATCGCTGCAGGAATTTCAGCAGGTTCTTGTCGTGATCATGCATGGGTTGCATCCTCTACCTTTTCGCCAAACCCGACCGCAATTAAGTCATATGTTACGACCTCGACTGATTCCTGGTAATCCTTCGGCAAGTTCGTGCATTTTCCTTTGGAACACTTCTGGAGTGGAGTATATTTTGAAGGGCAGACACCTCCAGCGATTCCGACCAAACGGTGTTTGGACGGTCGTTAGGTTGGTCGACTCCTCTAGCTTAATGTTCCAGAATCCATTGCGGACGTCGAGCTTGGTGAAGACTTTGGCTCCATGTAGGCGTGTCGTTCGCCTCATGTTCAATGGTGGGTAGCTAGTAGTTCTTTCGTTGGATTGTACGATTGATGTCGTTCAGGTACAAATATATGTGCAGTTTACCGTTCTTTTTGGGTACGGCAATAATGGAGCTGATCCATTGTGTGGGCATGGTTACGGGGTGCTAGTACCATTGTGTGGGCATGGTTACAGGGTGCTAGTACTCCTTGAGCAACTAGGTCTTCTAGCGTTTCCTTGAGCTTTACTCTCAGTAGGCACCACTGTCCTGCGGCGGGGCGCATGCTGAACTGGCGTGACAGTTTCGTCTAGTCTTATCTTGTATTCCCCTCTGTTGCTGCCCGTGATTCTTTAGCTCATCTCTTCACCAGCTCTTCGTTGGTTATTGGTGTGTGTTTATGTTGACCTTCTAGGGCGTACACCGGGGTTTGTTCAGCTGGTCGTTGTCTGTGTACTGGACTGATATGATAATGTTCATGTCTAGATCTATGCTTGCCTTTCTGCCTAAGACCGTGCGCATCTTCTTCTGTTGTCCACTAATTTGCAGTCTATTAGGCATGTTGCCTCGCCCGTCCAAACACAGATACAAACCTGCCCGTTGACTTGTATCTTGGAGCCTCCAAAGCAACAAGAGATGTCTTAAGTGGATTAACCTTTTCCAACTTTGAGGTCACTTTATATAGATGCACTGGTATAACATTGTACTGTGTCTGGTTGGAACCTTAGGAAGTTGCCCAACCCTAATTTAAGGGTCACGAGTTGAGAATCATCCAGATTTAATGCTGCTGCTATCTCGTCAGTCTGTTAGACTTCGTCTGAGTCCGCTTCTTTTTCTTTCATTGTTTCGACGGCGTCCTTTTGTCGACATTTGTTGGCAAAATGTTTTTTTCATTCCACACTTCCGGCATTCCTTTCCATTGGCAGGACAGGAGTCCTTGGTGTGTTGATACCCACACTGATTATCATATTCGTTTGACTGCTGTTGTCTTAGACGTGAGTTTCATTGGAAGTTTCTCTGACCCGGCTGCTCTTTATTTGCTACCTTCAATGGTGCTATTTACCTCGGATCCACCCCTGTGTTCAACTATTTTCATCTGGCTGTCATGCATGCTTTCTGTTTTAGTAAAGACTAAGGATTTACTACCCTTAGCAGTGGCTCTCGTACTTTAAGGTGTCTCTTATCCTAAAAAAAGCGATCTTTGAGGAGTTCTTCCGTTGTGAAAGTCCCAAAATCACATCCCTCTGCTATAACTTTCGAAGGGAGGTCTTGTACTGATCATTTGACTCTCCTGGTTCCTGCATGCGCCGATTGAACATTGATCAGCCTTTCAAACAGCGGTATGTTTCTACGAGGTTCGATATTCACCGAACGTGTTAATTAATTATTTTTACTGGCTCTAACTTCTGGTCGTCTTTTGCTGCTCCGCAGTCGGTGAAAGTTGAGTAAACATCTCGAGCTTCCTCCCAGCCCCAGTGACTGTCAGAAGTGTTGCTATACCTGAACTTTTCTCCGTCTTCTTGTAGAATTCCGTGGCAAGAGCCGAGTAGTTATTCCAGGGGAGGCGAAATGTTTTCCATTTCTCCGAAGCATTAGAGTCTTGGCGGCAGTGCAAATCATGAAACCATATTTTTATTCAAAACCTGGTCCATAGTTAATAGAGTGGAATGGTTATGAAACCCAGCAACCTTCTTTGTTATATGTCTTTGTTAACTTTTTTCAACCACTACCGTGCACAAAATACAATATAAATTCCAATGTGTTAATCAATCAGCCAATAGAAACGTGTGAGTTCAGTCGTTCAGGGGACGCTAATGAACTATGACCGTGCACAATCTTTTGTCTTACCCTCTTCCAACATAAATCGCAGCGCCTTTGTTAGCGCCTTTGAAATTTGCCGGGTTTCATAACCATTCCACTCTATTAACTATGCCTGGTCTAGGCACTGTGTATTTGGTTAACAATGTTATGATTGAGCTCATTGTATGCAGTTTGCATTTTGTTTAGATAACCTTCCTAACGTTTAAATGAACTATAAGGCGGTTAGTTACTCGTTCCTCGGTGACTAAGCGATGCCCGAGGGCATTAACATCACTTAGTCATCGAGGAGTAAGTAACTAACCCTTACTTACTTTTCACAAAGCTTGGTTATTTTTAGTTCTTTTCGCGGGTACATAACTCTGAACCCCTGCCCGATTCCATGCAAATGTAGTTGGAATCTTGCAACATAGTCACTAGTATTTTGTACTACTGATTCTTTATGCATGCAGAAGTAAGGGATTGAAAAAGGCATATGCCATGAGTGGAACTCGTAATCTCGATCGACCGCTTGAACTCTCGCGGTGTCACGTCTGATGGCCTATACACTACACTGTAAGCTACGTTCGTTGAAAGGACCGAGAACAAAAAAACAATGAGACGCCTTGTGAACAGTAATGTTATGCAACAATAAACCAGGCAAACAATCGTTAATGATTTATGAGGAGATATATTTTAGTATGTACAATGAGAAAACCTCGCCATTTATTGGCCTTCCACTCGGGGATTCACCAAAGGCGTCCCTCTGGCAATGCCCTCGGTGAATATCATACACCCGCTAGATCCAGGCCAATAATACTTACATATATATTGATGTCTAGACATAATGCTCGGCCTTAATGTTTAACACTATATTTCAACTAACACTTTAGATGCTGGAGGGCCACTGTCGCTCGGGGATATAGAGGTAAGAAAATATTTTGTATTGACAAACACTGAGCTAGGTTATGGGATTTTGATGGTGGATTCTGGAGAAAGTAAAGATAGTCAGTATCACTGGAAAGAACCACATTTCTAAAGTATGGAAAAACCATGGTGTTTCTATACTTTGGAAAATACAATAATGTTGGAGTTTCCAATTTACAGCGAAAAATTGGCAAGTATGGAAATATCATGGAAATCCCATGGATAAACCATGGAAAAATGCCGTGTAAATTGAAATCGCATGGATAAACCATGGAATAATGCAGTGTAAATTGAAATCCCATGGATAAACCATGGAAAAATGCTGTATTAATAAAATTGACATTCCATCATGATGGTGAAGCCATGGAAAACTGCCGTGTAGATTGAAATTCCATGGATAAACCATGGAAACTGCCGTGTAAATTGAAATTTCGAACATTGTTGTATGTTTTCATAGTACAGAAATACCATGGTTTTTCCATAATTTGGAAATTGGTTGGTTGTTCCAGTGATATGCTAGAGTGGGTTTCGTATGAGTAGGCAAGTTAATGCAATGACTTACGGCACGGTTACTGTACGACATGTTTTTATCTTTCCAGTGTCCAATCAAATTATAGAGTTACGGTACAGTAAGTTAAAGTACGCCGGTTACGGTAACGCTACGGAGATGCCGTAGTTTTGTCCCACTCATACGAAATCTGCTCTTGTTAACCTGTGCAGGTGACATTTCGAATGTTATTCCCTTATATTATCAGTCTGATAAACATATAATTACTAACTATATATAAGTTCAAGCCTAATTTTCATGTAGTCGGCGCAGTTGCTTTAAATCAATCACAGACACATTTGATTACTGTGACTGTTATTAAAATATGTCAGTAATTCCTCCTTACGATCGCTTAAAAACTACTTGGCAGCGATCGTAACGATCAATTGGAAACCGAGCTTACGCATTACCAGGATGGCAACGTCTAGGACGACGGCATAAAACAATAGAGTAATTACTAAATACAATAACTACATGTATATACACGTAAAATTTACGGACCGTGATCACCTGAAGGTGACCTTGATTGACTGTGATTAGTTTCAATAGGCCTTATGCTTAATGACGTCACGCTTTTGTGAACACCATCAAGCCTCGGTTTGGGGCATTTCCTCTCAACACAAAAGTGAGGCTTGGTGATGATACATCATTACGCATAAGATAAGGCCTATTATGCGACCTTGGGCAACTTAGACCACGATCAATCATATTCTGACAGGTTCGTGTCAGAAGTCACAGTTTGCTCAGTTTGGTTGGCAACCAAGGTCCAATCGATCGGTACTCAGTTGTTGGAATGGCCTACCCCTTCTTTAGAGCCGGCCAGTACCGCTCAAAACGAGCCACAGGATTGACTTACCCAACAATACAAAACACCCTAACCTTTAGAACGTGCAGTACAAAAACAATACAGCTACAGTGTAATGGTGCAACCAGAATACAGGTTTCGAGCTGTACTGTATTACTCCTTTTTTAGGAAACTTCCTAAAGATTGTAATTCATAATTATAATATTATACCTATTTATATGCTGCGGTACTTCAGGCGAACCAAAAAATACAATAAACTCTTCTAAAATCCATCATTGGACTAGAGAAAGTTCAATAATTGGAACCCCTTTCCCTTGATCCACTCATCAGATGAACGACGATTATAAAACATACTGTATCTTGTGATTGATTTGAACAGGACATTGAAGGAAGATCCTGTATTGTTTGTCCGTACCACAAGTACAAGATTACCCTTGATACTGGAGAGGGGCTCTATTATTCATTTAACCCGAAAGACTTTAGCAAACCACCCAAGCTTTGTTCGAAAGGCATCAAGCAAAGGGTACATCACATCAAAGTGATAGAAGATGATGTTTATGTAGCACTTTCTGACACCAGTGAAGCAAGAGATTCTGACTATTTTAATTCTGAGTCATTCAAAGCTACAATGACAATTTTGAGTACCTAATATTGTAACCCCTGCAACGCCGTTTTATATACCGAGACTGCCTAAGCCGAATACTGAATGGGGTAGGAGGGTATATATAACCTATTATAAACCGACTAACTATTGGTCATCCTTCTCATGTGCTTTAAGAAAACCAATGCCCGAATGTTTTTAAGAGGGATCGAGATTCGATGTTTTCTTAACCAATCAGTATTTAGATTTGTAAAATTCGTGAATAATTAATGAGGGTGAAAACCAATCCCAACCCAGTATTCAGATCACATGCACAGTACTGTAAATCCCAATAAAATTATCAATTAGTAAATTAACTTTCGATAAAGATTTCGTACTCGGCTAATAAGTATGCATAACGTTTGATAAAGATCTGTAACTCCTATGGGAAATACATGGCCATTTCAAGTTCCATAATTAGAATAATCGAATCACATGACATTCCAATTATTGTTTCATTTCACAAGCACGATAAAATATTCGCGTCCGATGTTTATGGTCATTTACAAGCGGTTCGCCATAAATGTAAATGACCATAAAGATCGTCCGGTCATATTTTATCTACCACTTATAATTTTTTATCCATGTTATACCGTAGTTAGATGTTACATTCTTTATTTTTTAGTCGTTTCTTGTTTGTATATTTTATATATTCATACATATAAGAGTTATGGAGGATCTTCCTGAAAACCACGGAAGCTTTCCTCCGAAAAGATTTTATATTAATATTATTATTAATAAGATTATGTCTAGATTAACACGTATAATCAACTAAAAGTCGACTAAGGTACACTAGTTTATACATGAACTAGTCATTCATTACAGGCCTTTTGCTGGATACAATCACGTGGCTGTACTGGATGGCAAAAAGATCTTAATTCCACCTTCAATCGATTGCCGATCTTTCTAAAGCAGCGTTTTGAAGTGTTTGTTTACCATCTAGTAAAGCATTTCTCATGGGATCACGAACGCAGTTCATTGGTTATTGAAGTGATATATCAACACGTTGACTGCTTCCTGCAAAAAGCTTATAACCTTCAGTTATATATTTTGTGGATGGACTACCTCATGTAATTTTAAATTCTCTTTTTTTTTTTTATTGTGTTAGGTACACTAAATTGCTGGTGTTTTTAAGAATTCATTAATGGACCCTTGCAAATGCTTCCTGGATGGATACGACAATTAAGTGATGCAAACTACGGTAGTGCATATACGGGATTTATAAGCACTGAGTGATATTTTGAAAGTTCTAATAATTGCATGCCTATAATCCCGTAATAGCACGAGCAGGTCATGCGATTTTTTCTATATACTGAGCAAACATTTGCTGAGAGCACGTGACTGTGCACTCAATAACCTTTAGGTGCACTCGTCGTTGACCAATCAGAATCCAGATATGTTGTTGAGTATGTTATAAGGTCCAGTACCTTATGGAAAAACTTCAAATTACTGTATACGATATAATATTGTGGCTTACACATTTTCTGAACGTCGATATAAATTGTGAGTTGTGGCGCATATGTTTTTACTCTATTTTCCATTTCATTACTCGGCCCGCGTAAGCGTTTTAAAATGAGCTTTTTGTGGTATTGTTCCGTGTCACAAGTGGGAAATTGCATAATAGGTCCACTACCGTGTTATTGATGTGGGATAGATGAGTTTTTCAGATTACACAGCTAACGCGCGAGACTTCTTCCCAACCTTATCATTCTTGTAAAGCCGGAACTTTTACTGACCCCAAAAATATACGAATCTTTTGATAATTTGATAATTTGCTGAGAAATGGAGCACATTCAAACAGTGACGACAACGGGAAGAACTGTTCTGTCCCAGCAGGTCTAATGCAGAAGTCAAAACAACGTCTCTAAATACGATATCGGGGCAGATTTATGCAGGCAGATTAACCAGCCTTTTTAACCAGTTTACGCGATTATTTATTTTCTTCTAATTTTTTATTTTAGATTAGATTATAGTAATGTGAAGCGCTATGAACAAGTGTGGATTTAACGCTATATAAATATTATTATTAAGGATACTGTCCGAGTACAGGCTGCGCGCAGCCTGTAGTCTTACTTATTTTTCTTTTAAAGCTGAAATAAAATATTCTGAAATAAAACAATGGAAAGTGTTCTCGTTGAATTTACAGTTTAATTTAATTCACTAAATGTCAAAACTAAATATGTGTAAGTATAGGTACCATACTTCAACACGATTAAGTATAAACAACAAACAGGAGCCCATAACCAGGAGCGTCCATATGTCCTATATAGTTGTCACAGCGTTTTTACAAGTTGGACTATTTTTAGATTATTTCCCCCGCCAATTAATGGTTGCACCGTGGCGGAACAAAAGATGCCTCATTAGCTACTTTTGTTATACCAAACAACATGGCTGCTACGCTTTTGTGATTTGATTCCCTTAGGAATAATTGCAACTCAACAATAGCGGGAAACCGTTCTAAAAATAACCTAACTTGTGAAAACGCTGTGACAAAGGCCTAGTATGCGGGATGGACGCTCCTATAGTTATGGGCTCCTACAACAACTAAATATTTCCAATCCAACCATTGTCATGCCCACACTTGTGAACGGATCGACGGATAAGCAATACCATCTAAGACATAGCATTGTGTTTTTCCATCGACACTTAAAGTGAAGAATTGTGCTATTTAAAGACGTGAAACTATGGAAGAAATTATGATTACCAAAGCCTGGTATACACTACACGAGCTTTGGGTACGGTACTCCTAACTTGGGACGCACTCCTAACTTGGGTACGGCACTCCTAACTTGGGTACGGCACTCCTAACTTGGGTACGGTACTCCTAACTTGGGTACGGCACTCCTAACTTGGGTACGGCACTCCTAACTTGGGTACGGCACTCCTAACTTGGGTACGGCACTCCTAACTTGGGCACGACAATCCAAACAGAATTTCAAAATTTCTTCATACTATTCGGCCTCATGCAGTATTCATTATTTTCCGTTCATCGTACAGTCGGCGCGTGTCTGGTAAATTATGATGTATTAGTATTTTTGTTGAATTGATCCGATTCGATCTGTAGACGATTCGATAGTGTGAATTGTAATATCAATACCAGTAAATATTTTCGAATAGAAAGAAGTCGAGAAGTCAATGAAGTCAGCCTTTAATTTTTCGGCTCCATTTTTCTTTCTTCACAGACATTTAGGGAATTAGTCAATCCACAGATCAATATGGCTTTTGCCTAAATATTATACATCTGAAAAATACTTTTCTTTAACTCGATAAATCTTTAAAAGTTGCATTCAAAGAGTTTTGAAGTGAAACCATGGATCATAAAAAGACTGGATTGGAAACTACAGGTCACGTGGGGTGTTTCCGGTTTGCTGATTGGCTGATACTCTACTTCAACATGGCTGAATCATAGTGGAAAATCGTGACGTGGAAGAGTGGCGTAGGTAAAGGTTTTTCGCTGTTTCTTTGCCTTTACTTCTGTTCTTTTGGTCGTGTTTTAGTGCTCTTCTCACTTTTAAGTAACAATATTTTCTTTTTCCATTGTTTTACGACAATTCCAACCCGCCTAAGCCACACGAGAAACTTCAAGGTAAGCCCATCTTGTTGTTGTTTACTTTCATGTTATTCTGTTTTGGAGAAAATCGCATCACAAAAACGGGCCTTTTTAGGGCCAAATTTGGAAGAATGTTGTTTATTTTGGGACACAAATATTTGTTAGTTTTTCACGTTGTCGTTGTTCAAATTCTCCTTTACTCGATTGTATTTGCATCAAATTGTGGCTTAGACATAGTTTTACGAGTTAGGGTTGTAATTTGAAACTGCAAATTATGTACCAACTTGGTGACTTTTGAGGATAGTTGTGTAGCTTATGTCAAGGTTGTTATGCGGAACAAAATGTAAATGTTACTTAATTTTATCCACTTAGACATATGTCAAGATGGTTGAGAGAAAGTTAAGGCACCAGGGATGCCCCAGGGAATCGACTGCAGATCGAGATTACCTCCTCATGGTCTGCCATTGAAATTCAGTTTACTATTCACAATGTTCCTTCATCTGAAATTAGCCTTCTATCTACAACTATTGTTGTATTCACAGTTCTATATCAAATGGTGGTTTACTTATAATAACCACTGGAACTTAATTGCCAAACATTCAGAACTCTTCCTTATGTTCCATATTACATGTACATGCATGTGTTAAAAGAAGTAGTCTACATCAGAACATGCAGATTTTACAGGGTACTTTAATGTTTTTTTTTTCATATCATATGACTCCATGATTCAAAACTTTATATGGACCATTCATTATTTATGGAGGAAGAGGGGCGAGATGAGAATTAAATTATAAAAGTTATATGGAGGAAGAGGGGCGAAATGAGAAATTATAAAAGTTATCCAGACATTTCATAATCCCCCATAGAGAATGATGGCATTAAAATTTCGAAATTTACTCCTCATTGAAGAAATCCCCCCAAATTAAGCTATAATACAAGAGTTGTATTTACAGCAACACTGTATACATACTTCATAACCCTAAGTGTAAGCAGTCTCCCAGAGAACTAAGTTAGCATGTGAACAAGGTTTTATTTTTGGAAAAAAATACTGCACAATTATTTAAAAATATCTTTGTTGGTCAGTGCATGAAGGTGGTTAGACAATGAACACTCTTGCTTTATGGAAGTTAGAATCCTTCACAGTTCCCATAATGTATGTTAACTTGTATTCATTGTCTAATTAGCCTTATGATGATTTCACTTCATGGAATTGACCCTAGGTTAATGCCCTGAAGTATTGTGCAGTTTCACAACAACTTTAGACTAGCAAAAACAAATATTTTGTTATCCTCCTGGGAGTCAATTAATCAACATGGCCAGCACAGTGCTCAACATTAGATTTTAGGTTGGTTGCCTTAAGATCTGGTTTGCCTTTATGTCTTTGTTTTAGTTGTCCAGGTACAAAAATTACCAGCCCAGTTCAACTTTTTAGTTGTCCTGGGCAAGTGGGCAAGCATTACTGTCAATCGAGTCCTGCACCATGTCAGAACAGTCGATAAGCAAGGTTTCTGCTATGTAAATTAGGCATGTTTAATAGTCAACTGAGCTAGAGTGATAATTTTCAATGAAACTTGATGGTTCATATCTATGCTAATTCTAACTGAGTCCCAAATCTTCATTTCTAATAATATATTTTCATTTATATTACATCTGACTATAAGATAATTTTGATAGATTTATTGTCAAGTTTACTATGTTGTACAGTACATGAACTATAATTTTATGTACAGTAATTAAGTCTGAGAGTTCAATAAAAATTGTTTTATTGTTTTCACTGTTCATGTGTATCTTAGTTCACTTCAGATATACAGATTTAAATAGCATATATCATCCATGCAGATAGCTAGAATGGAATATAAGTTATGATTTGTACAAATCCCAAGTATTATCATCTAATTTAATATACTGTACCCAGAGGTCATAATACAAAGTGTACTAACCAGTATAACATATTGCCTTCACAAATCAATAAACCCAGCAAAAACATGTTACCAAGCTTTCTCCTTTGGGATACTTATTAAATATACCATTTGGGTTTCAGAACAAAATGAAAGGCCTCAACAATAGACATTTTTTTTGCAAAAAAAATCTTAGATTTTGGACACAATCTAAAAATCACTGAACGTGCTGGGGAAATAGTATGGGGAAGGGGTGTGACTGGGGGCGGGAAACTTATAAAATACCTCGCACTTTTCTAACCCAATTTGGAGGAATGCCATTGAATCAGGTGGTTGTACTGGGGTAGTATTTTAGGGCCACAAGTTTATTAGTGTTCTGCACTATTATGTGTTACCCTCCATAAATAAAGTCTTTATTATTATTGTTAATTTGTTGGTATCGATTATCCTTGCTCCGATGATTTCCGGTTTTCCTCCATCCACAAAAAACGACGGTGATTTAGCCAGGTCCCGACCTTGCATGATTAGACCCTACGGTTGTTTGTGGGAGTTATGGTTATAACGAATGTCGTTGTTATTCCCCTTCGGCTTTCATCAACTTCATCAACAAGGACCGTCCAAACGAGTTCGTACAGAGTCACGCGATAGAATGAATAGAGAATACTCGTGTTTTCACTTATGGCAAACCGCGTTGTAGTTTTCGATGTTCTGACAATTTTTGCTTTTTTCGCGGTTTGATATTAATAGCTCCATATAGCTTCCTACGTGTCCTATCATGAACCAACATTTACCCGCATTTACAGTATGATAGACCTTTCTGCACTCTAAACACTAATATTTCACTCACTTTCGGAATTGCTAGAACGACAGCTAGCTATCGGCAACTTCGTATTAAATTCATTCTCCTTTAGCTGCGTTTTCTCCTCCGAAAACAAGCCGTTTGAGCACCCCTCGAAGTTTTCTCCGATCTCCATCCTTCAGGGCTTAATCTTTTTCTCTTCGATGTTTATTTTCCAAGCTACTCGCGAAATCGCGCGCGCCGAGAAATTACGAAAATGTTTGTTTACATGTGACGTCACGATTTTCCACTTGGTTGCGGCCAAGGCTCGTTATAATAGTTTTCCAATTGTCCATCGTGTATTTTCCCAATTACTGTTTCAAATGCAAACCCTTGGTTTGTTTTCTCTGGTTCAGATTTATACGCCACGGTTAATAATCCTCCAAGAAGGTCGTAAAGATCTTCGTTTATGATCTGATCAACTGAAATCGTATGCCTAGCTATGTTTTCTGCTTCCTCAGAAGTAGTTGGTCTCCGCATCAACACTTCATACTTTATATCAGCGCGTAAGCCTTGAATGAAATAGTGCATTTTGTGCTCGTCTGTTAGTTTAAGGCGATAACACGTCTCGCTAATATAATCTATATACTGATTTAACGGTTCGTTAGGACCCTGCTTATGGGAGGAAAGCTGTTGCCTCAGTCGATACTTCATATCACTAGATGAAAACCTTTTTACAAGAGCATCCTTTAGCAACGAGAAATCTTCTCTAGTCGCGGAACCTAAAGTGAAATACCAAGTCTCGGCCGGACCTGACAAATTACATGCCAATTCAGCAGCGGCTGTCTTGCTATCTGGCGTCTTTCCTTTCAAAGCAAGTTGGTTACTAAACTTCGCTAACCACCGATTAATGTCTTGATTTTCATGGCCAGTAAACGACTCTAATTTTACACGCTTTTGGTTATTCGGGGGAGCCTTATCGAGAGCCGCTTGCATTCCAAACATTAATTTAACCTCTAGCTCCTTTTCTTGAGCTTTCATTAAATCTTGTAGTGACTTATCCCTTTCAGCAAATAGCCCCTGGAGCGTTTTCTCTTGACCTGCCAACACTGTCTCTAAAACTTGTTTAAGTGCCGCAGGATCCATTTTATGACTAGGCTGAGTAGGTTTAACTTTTTCTTTAGTCTTAACCTTTGATTGTTTCGATTTATCTGTCTTTTTAACAACAGCCGAGGTTTCAACCCCAGAACATTCGCAAAAACTAGCTGGGTGGGCCTTTAATAACTCCGCTTGACTACGAGTAGCTGGTCTTTTTTTTTCTTTACTCATAAACACCAGTCGTAGTAAAAATTTAAAAGGCCTAACTTGTCTCGATGATACCGCGTATTAATTTTCACAAGTAAAATTCCGGCGAAATTTACGGAGTTACTTTAGGCTAGGAAAATAACCCCACGCACTGATTCTAACGCCTAATTCCAATGCAACCACTAAGCAAACAACCGAGACCTAAATGTAGAAATCAATCACACCCTAACGAGTAACTATTAATGTTCTATAGTATCCTTCCACTATCAGTCCTTATCTTGTGACTCACAGTGAACAATGAACTAAATGTCTTCAATTTGCACCTGATTGTTTTGTTGCTTGCTTTACTTCTGTAAGGGCGTTCTTCTTTTCGTCTTCTTCCTCGTCTTCTTCCTTTTCTTCTTCCTCTTCTTCTTCCTTGTCTTCTTCCTTGTCTTCCCCGAGAGAGCCGGCAGTTTCAGCTGGTTCGGTCGCTGTGCCGAAATACCAGCCAGTTTCTTGAAAGAATAACTCTTCTTCCACTTGTTCTAGGGTGGGGTTCTGAACCCCAGCAGCAGATAGCACCTTTTGTACTTGCTCTTCCTTTATAGCTTCTTCAAGGCCTGCGGGGATAGCTCTTTCGTGACTCCTTTGGTTTGGACTTTCTCGTCTTAGCTTCTCTGTTGCTCGGACTCTCCACCACTTGTTTCGAAGTCTGCGCCTACCAGGATTCTCGCACCAATTGTTTCGAAGTCTGCGCCTACCCGGATTCTCGCACCAATTGTTTCGAAGGGGGAAACTCTCTTTAGTTTCCCCCTTTTCGGGTTCCGGGATCGTTACTCCATTAAGAGCACACGAGACTTGAGTTGGGTTGAACTTCGCTTTATTCGTACTCGCGGAGAACTCCGCGCCAACTCCTACTGCAACTTACAATTTTACGGCTCTACTTTTATAGAGTAGCTCTAGATACTTTCCATTGACAGACAACTGTCAATCTATAAGTTTCTTCTGATTGGTTAACATTAGTAATAAATGCTGATGTAAGGCAACTGGTCGCTGAGAGTAAACAGTGAAAAGATTGACAAAACAAGAATATAAGATATTTAGCAGACAAAGTTTGCAAAGAAACTTAACGTAGGATTTGCTTATAACCATTGATACTCATTCTACCGTAGAGAAAGTTAAGTCTTAACCGAAAATATTAGGAAGAGGTGACTTTAGAACAAAGTCCAATTTTAACTTAGTAAACGCTGTATCAGATAGTACGAGGCGGGGCCTATCCTTGGCGAAACTAGGGACCGCCTATTTTGTACCCATATGTAATGATCATATAAACATGATACTATACTTTACTCCAAGCTAACACAAGTTGCCTGTACATAAGTAACAGTAAATATAATAACATACTTTTCCTTAGAAAAGCAAACAGAACGAGAGTTTCCCGTAGAGTTAATGAGGTTGAAAGACATTATGTTTACTCTACTTTGATGGGTGTTCGATTAATTATACTCGAAGGAAGGGACAACTCATTTTATTTCCCGAAGATTATATCTGCTAATGTATATCGACCCTTTAACTAAATACTATGTTTTCATTCGGATCATCATTTAACTGATGGTGTAGTGTTACGGCATAACAACCTTCAACTTTATAATATAGGTTTTGGTACAAAATCACAGTAAATGAGAATCAGATTAAGAAGAAACCGCGCAGGTCTCATCCTAATCGGATATGACTCATGTCATCTTTGGTGACTCTGTGTCGCGACCAATATGACCGAGAAGCAAAACTGATAGCATAAAAGTAACATTTAATTAATACCATAATTATTCCCACTACGTTGAAATGCTAATTATCATCGTTCAACATTCGACCTCTGAATTTATAATTATTTCTCTT
This sequence comes from Actinernus sp. WN-2022, assembly GCA_030867875.1. Taxonomy (NCBI): domain Eukaryota; kingdom Metazoa; phylum Cnidaria; class Anthozoa; order Actiniaria; family Actinernidae; genus Actinernus; species Actinernus sp. WN-2022. The sequence continues at coordinate 4,383,017 of JAOWCC010001729.1, read as the reverse complement.
TACTAAACCTAGTGTCGCGTAACATGTGGTCGGTAAGTGATCGGTATGTGGACGGTAAGTGGTCGGCCGACCACTTTTTAACTGTGCAGTTGTTCACTTTAGCCAGGGTATTCCTATGATATCTCGTTTTCTTTGACCGGCGGCTTAACCAAGAGCCTTCTAAAAAGATACTAGATAAAAGTTTTAGTTTTATTATAAGCACAGGCAGCCCAAGCTCTGTATTTGCACTGTGTGACCACTTTTGTATATGTCAATCCATTATTTAACTTAATTCTCAGATAAAGAAAATAAACTTACCTTAAAGTGCCTATGAACAATACATTTTTATTTTAGGTATCAATTCTAAATCAAGTGAATAGTAGAATAGTAAAATATATTTTGCTTTGAATGCTGTGCCGCTGAGTTAAGGAGGTTTTAATATCCAAAATGCTAATTACCTGACGTAATTACCTCGTCGAAGCTACTCGGGCGATATCGGGTTTCTCATGCAATTTAACGTGGAATTACCTCGTCAGGCATGTGATTTTCCTATAAAGTCACATAGTGCGTCGACCTCGCTAATCATATACCTCCTCATCCAAGGCCCACACGGTTCGTTTCAGACGGCGAACGTTTTATGCGCCGAACTTAACATCATTACGTTCGACGTTGGAGCGACTCAGGGTAGATTCAGATGACGATGTTAATATCATTACGTTCGACATTGGAGCGACTCAGGTAGATTCAGATGACGATGTTAATATCATTACGTTCGACATTGGAGCGACTTCAGGGTACATTCAGATGACGAAGTTAATATCATTACGTTCCACATTGGAGAGACTCGAGGTAGATTCAGATGACGATGTTAATATCATTACGTTCGACATTGGAGCGACTTCAGGGTAGATTCAGATGACGAAGTTAATATTATTACGTTCGACATTGGAGCGACTCAGGGTAGATTCAGATGACGAAGTTAATATCATTACGTTCGACATTGGAGCGACTCAGGGTAGATTCAGATGACGAAGTTAATATCATTACGTTCGACATTGGAGCGACTCAGGTAGATTCAGATGACGAAGTTAATATCATTACGTTCGACATTGGAGCGACTCAGGGTAGATTCAGATGACGAAGTTAATATCATTACGTTCGACATTGGAGCGACTCAAGGTAGATTCAGATGTCGAACTTAACATCATTGCGTTCGACGTTGGAGCGACTCAAGATTATATTCAGATGGTGAACTTCATTCGGAGAACCTAATAAACCGTTATTGTACTTCTTGTGTCCACTAATAAGACGCTTTCAGTTTTTGAGCAAAAACTGGGATACTCGCTTTTTTCGCGGTAATCTAGTTTATTAATATGCTTTCCTTGAAAATCATTCATGTATTTCAGGCGCGTTCGAATGACCGTATTCCGCAATAGGTTTAGACGCATTTTGTGCTGTAAGCTACAAACGCTTGCTAGCATATGATATTCAGGATATATTTCGTATTCCAGTCGCTAAGAAATCCTGATATCAGCGATGTGAGTATCCACGCGTCTTGTCAGTACTGAGGCTACAGGAACACTTCCAGTATTACATTTTGTTGAGTTTACATCTAGTTTATAGCGGTATGTCTCATTATAATATCTTCTTTATAACTTTACTGGACAAGAATTGAATCAATTAAATTGTGGAATTGTCTTCCATCTGAAGTTCGTGTTTTCCAACTCTTAATTGCTTCAAGTATAATCTTTCCAAGTTGTATAATTCTTTACCTAGTAATTACTGCTGCGCAGGGAGCGGAGCAGCCATGCGATTAATAATTTGGACGAAATCTCGCAACGATTCATTTTAAGTCAATTCGATGTTTCGACCACAATCCTTTGCGTGGCCAACCATAATGCGCCCCTCCCCTCCCCACTGGAGGACATTTTTTTTCCAGCCACTGATACGATACTGAAGGGCATGATCCACGCATCATTGATAGAGTATAATTACTGTGTAGGTTATATGCTTGGTTGTTTGCATTCTCCAACATTTAAGCTTCCTTCTTCCAGGAAATACTGGTACCATCATAATAGTCTCCATTGGAGAGGGGAGGAGCAATCCTTTGACGGGTTTATGTTCTTAGGCGATTCCTTGCAGCTTGGCAGCTGGGAGAGAGCGATTTGCCGTTATCGTAGACCTTCGCGGGTGCCTCTCGTCAAAATATACGCGCTACGCTTTATAGGAAACCATATAAACTTATTCATCACTGTAAAGCTTATGAAACAAGGTATCTGTTGGAATTACTGTTTTAAATAAATATTTCATTGGAAAGCAGTAGTAAGCCTACAAACGCAAAAAGAGGAGGCAATTAGATCAGTGAATTATGCGCGTACGCGTTTAAATTGGGCGTACGATCCATTCGATTGCACTCTGTCAATCAGCAGATGACAGCCTCCAAAAGTGTGTCGGGGATTTTTAATATTTTGCTTTGTTCGTATCCAAATCCTTCTTGAAGTTTGAGGTCGGAAAATCTTCTAAACTATATGACGCTAAGCCACATTAAAAAAATAACGAAAATATCGCTAAAGCCCGGCATACTTTGGTTCCTTGATAGTCTCTATAAGTTTCGCAAGGATCCGATAATTATTAAGACACGTATAATTCACTCAAAGATAGTTTTACATCGAGTTGACATCTGTCATGTTAACCCAACATGTTAACCCAACAAGGCAATGAAACACAGGACCCCTGGGGTTGCTGTGAATGAACCAAGATGATTCGCGGGCAATAATGAAAATGGTGCGAATTACCTGGGTTTACATTCCTGCAACAGTACTGCGTTGCTAGTTTTACCGAACGATCTGGTTAGACTGCTAGCTATCATGGCAAAAACTAAGAAACCGCTAGCGAAAAGAAAAGTGTTGTTAAGTGATGTAAGACAAAAAAGCAGTCTGAGATATCAAGGACAAGTAGGAGGCGAAAGCGACGACAAAGTAAAAGAGAAATCGCAGCAAACCAGCACGAACTTTGGCTGCCGGTCATAGGGCATAAATAATAATAATAATAATAATAAATAATATAATAATCTTTTACCAGGGTAAACCCTTCAGCGAATAGCTGATATCAACGGGTGCCCTGGAAATAACATATTGAAAAAAGGAGAAATTTAAATATGATAAAACCTACCTAAAAACTACAAGAATTTAAAAACGTTTACAGAATTTTAAAATTATCTACTAACATAGATTCAAAACTGACAATGACAAAATTGACTTCACACTTGAAGGTAGACTATTAAAATCTACAGCGCCCTGACAGTATAGACTTTTCCTGGCGGCTTCGGTATGAATTATGGGCGTTACTAAGTCCATTCCTTTACTTCGTGTGTTATGCGCATGACAGTCACTTTCATAAAAGAGTCCTTACAAAGTTCCGAAGCGTTACCGTTAATACATTTATATACACAAACAATACGATGCATAGTACTTCGTGAGCGCAACGATTCCCAACCAAGCTGGGTCATCAGTTCGTCATGTGAATTATTTGATTTAAGTATAGTCCTTGCTGCACGCGTTTGCAGGCGCTCCATCTGATTGAGTCCAGTGCTAGAAAGATTGTTCCACACAATGTCACAATAGTCTAACTTTGGTAGGATTATAGACTTGTAGACTCGTTCTGCCGCATCAACAGTCAAATTATTTCTGATTCTACTCAAGACTATTGAGGAAAACCCAAATCGCCAACTAGAACTATGGCAAAGTAAATGGCAGATGGTTTTTAACCCTTCCAAATGCAAGGCCATTTGCATCTCCACCAAGAAGTTACCGCCACAAAAGAAATATGTCTTCTGCGGGGTCGAACTAGAGCAGGTTGAATCTATTTCTTACCTGGGAGTCATTCTGAACTACGATTTGAAATGGTCCCAGCATGTTACATCTATCTCCGGTAAAGCGAGCAAGGTCCTTGGAATGATAAGGAGGAATCTCTGGAATTGTCCAAAGCATGTAAAGGAAACTGCATACACGGCTATAGTCCGTCCCAAACTGGAGTATGCGTGTGCTGCTTGGGACCCTCACTTTAAAAAAGACATTGCTGCCCTTGAGAGGGTCCAGAGGAAGGCGGCGCGTTTCTGTACCCAAAATTACCATCCTACAGCTAGTGTCACTGATATGCTCAACGATTTAGATTGGTCAAGCCTGGAGTTAAGGAGAACAATGACTCGGTTAACCATCCTGTACAAGTTGAGTCGTGGGCTAATTGACATTGGTGTAAATACTTATCTCCGCCCACATACTGAACTCAGAACTCGGAGAAGCCATAATTGCAGATATAGACAAGATAAGGCGACTTATCCAAGATAAGGATACTTATTTTTATTCTTTTTTCCCAAGGACTATTAGACTTTGGAATAACTTACCTGCTGATATTGTTGAGATTAACTCATTAATTACTTTTAAGTCCGAGCTTCTTAATTACTTAATTAATTAATCATTACTAGATTTGTTATAGAGTACAAGCGGTGAAGGCGTGGGACGGCTAACTGGCTGAATAGTGCAAAATCCTTCCTTAATACTTGCTATTTGGTACTGTTTAGTTGGTACTGTTTCGTGCTTTTATTGCGTTCACTCGACTTGTTTTCTCAGTTGTTTTTATCATTTATTTATTATTTTATCACTTATTTTATTATTTTTATATATTGTACAGTTGGTGTGATAACCATACGGTTTATTACCGACTAAATAACATGTAGATGTAGAAGACTCCTAACTGACTTAATACCTTACACCGTAATCTGTTCGTATGTTCCTTTTAAAAATGTAAGAGACTGATCTAGATAAACACCTAAATATTTATAATGTGGAACACGTGACAACACTTTATTTCCAAGGCATACTTCCTCAATACCCCCTTCTGCCTTTGTCTGATTAAGTTTTTGGGGAGTTCCAAATAGAACGTACTCGGTTTTCTTGGGATGGATAAACAGCTCATTTCTTAATGACCAGTCGTATAATTCAGATAGTTCCCTATTTAGTACACACAATGCATCGGACTGATTCGGCGCAGCATAATATATTACGGTATCGTCTGCATATATCAACACGTTCGCCCGTTAGAGACAAGATGGTAAATCTGTAACAAATAAAGAGAATAATATCGGGCCTAAAATACTGCCTTGTGGTACTCCTGAGAGGACTGGCTGGGTACTGGAAAGTTAAGGCCTCCATGATACACTGCGATGACTGACTGCGATTAGCTAAGTAGTCGCGCATCCAATTTAGCTCCCCATCTTGAATGCCAAACAGCTCTAATTTCTTTAAGAGCCTTTGATGATCGATAGTATCAAAGGCCTTTCGAAAGTCTATGAAAATAGCCCCTGTAACGAGTCCATTGTCCATGTTTCTTCGTAAGGTGTCTGATAAGTAAGTAATTGCTGTTTGGGTTGAATGCTGCCTACGAAACCCACACTGGAAAACAGAGAACAGCTTTGCCGTCTCAATATAATCGGTCCGCTGAAGTTATACCGCTCTTTCCAGAACTTCGAGATCACTGGCAGTACCAAAATTGGCCTATAGTTATCCATATCGTCTCGAGCACCATCCTTATATAAAGGTATAACCTTAGCATGCTTCCAGGCTTTAGGTATAGACTGTGTAGCTATGGATAAGTTAATAATATGTGTCAGCGGACAGCATATGTGCAAGGCACAGTCCTTCAATAATCTGGCAGGAACCCCATCAAGACCAGTCGCTTTAGAGGCTAACATTGTTTTCCAGCCGAAGTTCCCTTTAAGAGAAGGAGAGGAACCAACATGGCGGTCGGTCGTGAATTTTTATCCTTCCGTAACTTGTGTGTATTTCTGCACTTATTTTTTACTCTTTCAAGTAGTTCTGGTCCCAAGACTTCTACTCATGTACATTTATACACTTCAGAAGTCATTCAAGCTTCGAATGCGGCTAATTTGCCGAGATCTCGACACAAGATTCGCGAAACCAACAATGGCGCCTCTGCTGTGGTTGTTGGAACTGTATAGTATTACGTTTTACACAGCACGTTTTCGCGGCTCTCATTCTTCAACAATGTGGTGATATAGTCGCCGCTTTGAACCCGGGTCCTTTTCTTCGTCCCCGATGTAAAAAGTGCAAACTAGTGTTCAAGAGTTAACTGCTCACAATGCAATCTACATTTTCATATAAAATGTATTGGCACCCCATGGGAGGATTCCCGACGATGTATGTCTTGCTGTCCTGTGGAGCTAGATACACCAGAAAGTGAAATAAATTTGGAGGACATTACTTATCCGGAAATGCCTGAACTCTCAAGTATTATTAACCAACGTGGCCTCAGACTGTTGCATCTTAATGTGCGTTCTTTGCTGTCGAAAGTCGATGAGATTCCACTGTTGTTGAATAAGTACAAGGCTTGTTGGTTGGAACTGTGTACCGTCCACCAGTTGGATCAAAGCATCTTAGCCTGGAATTTAATGCAGAATTACAGGAGAGTTTGGATAACGCTATTGCTGAAGAGAAAGAAGTTATCGTGTTAGGAGATCTGAATACTAATTTCCAGCCGAATCAGAGATGTCAGGGTGTCACAAGAGAATTGAAGGATACATTTAGAAGTTTGAATATGACGCAACTGATCAAGGATCCGACAAGAATTTCAAAGATTAATTGATGTTATTATTTCGTCTCACCCTCATAACATTAATTCCTTTATCTACGGTCATCCCATTGGGGCTAAGTGATCATTTTATGGTTGGATGCGTGCGAAAGTTAAACTCACGGAGATGCCAACCACGCATTATCACATGCCGTAATTACAGCAAGTATTGTGCTGAATCTTTTAATGAGGATGTTAAATATGCCCCATGGGATCAAGTTCTTTCAAGTAACGATGCTAACACCACATGGGAAGCTTTTCGAAGTACTTTTCTTACTATCTGTGATCGTCACGCCCCTTTAATTACGAAAAAGATACGTGGTTTGAATAGCCCATGGTTGACCGCTTCAATATCTAAATTAATTCGTTCTAGAGACTTTCAGCTGAGAAAGGCTAAGAAATCCAAGTAACCGTGGTTACTGCTGCAATAAGATTGGCAAAAGCGGTGTATAATCGGAACCTCATCCAGGAGAATTTAGATAATCCACGGAACTTCTGGAAATCTGTTAAGAAAGTTCTGCCAAGTAAGTCCGTGAAATCGGAAGTAATTAATCAAGTCAAGACAAACGACAAAATAATAACGGATAAGAAAGGCATTATTAATGCCTTCTGCGAATATTTATATTTGAGAGCCTACCAGGAGAGGCATTTACTGAGCAGGTGTTCAAGTTTTCTGAAGTCTCTACCGCTTTCGTATATAAACGACTGACACGTTTGAAAGCCTCTAAAGCATCCAAAGGACTGGGATTCCATTTTGGTTTATCCATAAGCGAGCTGAAACAATATTTCTAATGAAACCTCGAAGAGCGATGAACGATAGGAGTACTGCACAGTCTGCTAACATGTGAACTCTAAAGCACATGCGATATGCATACATGTATGCATTGAAATAGGGCTTTTGGATGTCCCGGATGTAGTTTCTCGCAAAAATCTACAGTGAGCTTGCCGCTCATAAAGGGATTATCACGCCTATCCTATCCATTTACTTTATTTTGAAATACGGTTTTCCAAACATCTCGCGAAGTTTTCATTTTTTTGTATTATTTTTTCAGGGAAATAAAGAACAATTAATAAACTTAACAAGGAATGAAAAATAATGTTTTTGGAGTAAACAGGCCGCGAAGAGGTCTTCATAAATTTGCTGAACTACATGGACCATATAAATATAGGTTCCATTAAACCAGCGTTGGGACTTCCATAAATGTCTCACCGTTTTTAAATGTTTAAATAATTTATGTCCACCGTATCTCCAAAATCTATTTCACCGTAATTCTGATGTACATAATTATAATACTAGAAACCGTAATAACATCCATTTAGTCAAAATTTCATCTAATTCTGGCTATAGATCATTTACTTTCTCTGCAGCTAAACTCTTTAATAGTCTAGACAGCTATATAAAGAATGCTCCAACTATCAAGAGTTTTGTAAATAACTACTGGAATAACCCTATCTGTAATTAGTTAATGCTGCTACTACATGTATAGTACATCAAGTATATTTTAAATTAGGGTAATTACTATCAAGTATTTTTTAATCAGTGTAATTACCATCTATGTGAATACTTATATTAGCGTAATTATTATATATTATCAATTATTGTAAACTTATTTTAGTTTTTAAACACAGCTTCAATGGAAATCAGTGTAAACTGTTTGAATTCTGTGTATAATAAAGTTTATTATTATTATTATAACCTTACGCAAAATTCGCGAGTGCTTTGTCGTACGCTGTACTTCACGCTAATTCTAATCGTCTTCGTTTGTATTTTTACTACAGTTCCTTCAGTGCTCCTTATTAGTCTTGTGTTTTGACGTGAAGTTTACTAAAACTGCGAGTTAACCCACAAAATATGTTTTGTAACTTGATGATTATGCATGCTAAGCACGAGTCACTGGAGTCGTGTAGGCGATCGGACTCAGTGTGAGCATATATAGTTTGATAGTTTGGTAGTTTGGGGCGGATATAATGGGTATCAGTTTCCAAAGAGCAAGATGTCTCCAGTTAACAAGATGGTGAGCATAATTTTCTTCTATTGGCCTTCGATAAAGTCAAGCAGCCGGTTCAAAACACAATTAACATTTACAATTACATTCTCAATTGCTGTTTAAACTTCACCGGGGAGAACAGCAGTTTTTTGTGCCGGGAATCCTAAGAAAATGTCGGGAATTGGTAGGCTCAGGGAATTTAACGGGAAATCGTTGATATGTCGGGACAAAATGAAAATGTATCGGGACGACTTTTGAGAAAACACAGGCTTCAGTCGCACGATAGCCTCAAAACTACAAAATATATTCTGCTGGTCTTGGGGGCTATGCCATGCTGATGAGTCCTAACAAGGACGAAACAGCTGTACATGGTTGCCACTCCACGGGTAATAAGATGTGCGCATGCGTGTTAGACGCTAGCTACGTCGTAGCGTGTGTTAGGTAGTGCCATACAACTTGCTTGGTTTAAAATATATTCATCTAACACCTTGGCATTTTTATTACCCAGTAATATTTTTTTTTTGCCAAAGAGCTACTTTAGGTTTTCTTCTAAGACATTTCCTTAACTGAGCGGCAGCATTCACTTCCTATTAAGTATACTACTTTTTATTATACCGGAGAACGCTTGCCTTCAAAGTGCTCTCAACTACGACCTCTTTTTTTAAATGTTTATTGATTCCCCAGCGTGTACTCGCTGTGATGCTCCTATTGTGATCGCATCCACTTTGGGGGAAAAGCTAGATGGCAGGTGTCACAAGCAATGTTACCCCTTGCGTAATATATAAACAGCGCTTTGATAAGGTTTCATCACTTACGAAATATATTCCTCTCTGTCCACCTCCATTTCTGTGTTATAGAAACAGAAGGAACATGAAATACCATGCAACTTTGGAACACGATTGGACTTCTTAAATCCATAGGATTTGGAGTGAATACTTCTGACATTCCAGTTTTAAAAGTTTGCAGGGAAAAAAAGAAATACTGATTTCAGCTCGGTAAAAAAGGCTCCTTTCTAAAAGACGGTTTCCTGACTTCTAAAAAGGCCATTTTCTTTTAATTGCTTCATGAATCTGACCACAGAAGTGAACAGTTCAGCTCAATCAGGGCTTCATTGCAAACTGTTTATCCTAACGCCGCGAGCAAAGGACCAAACTACCTTTTCCTTCCAAACGCTGTTAGCAATTTGCATCATCAATTCCATTCTGGCAGTGATAACAACATTGGAAAATGCACTAGTTTTGGTTACAATATGGAAAACACACTCGCTTCACACTCCCTCAAATTGTCTTGTGTTCAGTCTTGCACTGTCTGACTTTGCCGTTGGTCTACTTGCACAACCCGTTAGCGTCGTTTCCAAAGCAGTCGAAATACACCTCCTCTATCCCCAAAGCGATCAGCATCCTTCCCAAATACTAACAGATGTCTATTGCTACTTCAGTGGAGCAGCCTTCGGGATCGGACTCTTTCTATCCTGTGTGTCTGGCTTTTCTTTAACGGCTGTCTCAGTTGAGAGATTTCTTGCCATTTATCTCCACCTACGGTACAACCTTTATATCACTTTTTCACGCGTTACAAAAATTGTAATCTTTTTCTGGGTTGTGTCCTTAATGTTGACAATTTTGTGGATGAAAAAATGGGTTCCTCTCAATGTTCGAGTCATTTCGGCAGCAGTTTTGTTTCTAGTAGTTATTGTTGTTATTGCTGTGTGTAACATAAGAATTGCTCTCATTCTTCGCCGACATACTAAGCAGATAAACCATACCATGCAGAGTCAAAACCAATCACCGAACTTCTTGAACATTTCAAAGTATAAGAAGTCGGTTCTATCGATGCTGTATGTAATTGGTTTGTTCGTACTGTGTTATGTACCATTTATCTACTCATCTGGTTCATTGGCAACATTTTACAACGTTACGAAGCTCGATCCTAAAGCCTATCAAAGGACATACTTGGCATCCCAAGTAACTATTCTTATAATGTATTTAAACGCGAGTTTGAATCCCATCTTGTACTGTTGGCGTTTGAAAGACATTCGTAGGGCTGCTATAAGCATAGTGAAGAAGGCTTTAGGACTTAATAACAATCAGTAGTGATATGAACATATATTTTCCTTATCATAGAAGACGTTATCGATACGAAAGGCTAATTGCAAGTTACTGGAAAAATACTGAAAGTGTTATATAATTCAGTAAATCCCAGGTATCTTTCTGGTGATCTGAAGAACTGATCAATTATGGACTTGAAAAAGACATTAAAAGTTTTTTATAACTATAAATAGAACGGTTACGTTTTGAATGTAGATTTTAGATTTCTCTTCTTTAAGAATCATTCATTTCCGCTATACTTTCATCTCTGTCCTCTGATATAATAGAAACGGTCTGTGATCTAGGTAATTTGGTAAATAGTCCAACATTACTAAACGAAACAAAACAAAACACCAAAATAAAGGAACAATCTAAAGCAAATCCAACGACAAAAAAAAGTAGAAATGCACTAATTGTAGCTTTGAATGTAATTCAAACTAACATTAAGTTTAAGAAATCACTATGTTTACAATTGAAAAATAAGAATCGAGCACAGTTATATACCTGACTTAAGGCTATAGAGCACAAATCTTTCATTAACGGAACTGATGAAAACGAACGTTGTATTTATTAAACCAATTTCAAAGCAGGTGTATTATTGGGCCTGCTCTGGAAGCCGATATTGAACATATTGATGAATTATTTATTGAAAGTTCATAAGCAAAACCATAACAACAACTAGTTTATTCGTACTGAAATTATTAATAATTACAGGTTGAGAAAGAATAGAAAGATCAAGAATTAATACTGGTAAGGCTCGGAAGAACTATGAAGCTAAACAAAGGAAGGGGTCAGTTCAAACCCTGACTGGACCGATACTCAGGGTCTAAACATTACTAGTAAAGGTTCTACATTAATCTCGAAATGTAAACAATTAGATTTCCAGGCGCTTCCTCGGTGTAATAAGCATATTAATAATTCATTTTGTCAAATTTTCATACAAACAGTTCTAAAACCTAACCCCCAAATAAAATAAAAACTCTAACCATTTTAAATCTCAAATCATTCATAGAACGAGTCTAAATAAACCTAAACTTAATATAACGAGTCTAAATACACCTAAACTTAATCGAGAATTTAGCGAGGTTTTCAAGTGTGCTTTTGCTTTAACAATTTCAGGACATGCTTACACTGAGAAAGTGCCGATTTTCATGTCTTATCGGATATGGACAAAAAACTGTAGGACTATAAGTCAACGTAGAGGGCCATGAAGAAGATTACAGAACTTCATTGTCAGCCGTAAACTTGTCGGTTACCCCCTATAAATAGTGACAATATCTTAGGGATTGTAAAGGGAGAAATCCCATTTAAGTATATTATTGTAAGCTATAAACTGGTTTTCTATAGGGCTATGAAAATTTCACCTTCTTCGATTCTTAATAACTGTACTTAAAAGTGCTTCTCAGCACTAGCCAGAAATTGTTTATTTGGTACAGTAAAGTGTCGTAAGTCTTATACAATCATTTTTGGACGATTTATGATCGTATTATTACTTTAAATCCTTGAAATGACGTCATTTACATGTACGTCAAATTATACGAATGAGGTGAACATGAATTGAGTCATAACATTGACATAACATTGTGTTTATACATTTACACTCGTTCTCAATAACACGTGCAGGTTCGAAACGAAACTCCTGACTTCGAAGTCGTTTCTGGTGGATGTCAATCAAACGGTTTCCATGGAGTTTGAAGTGAACCGTTCGGGTAACTAACATTTTGTAAACATGGCAAAGTCTTTCCCAAAGTCGCTATCAGGCTTAGAGCCAAGGGTTTGCAAAATAGGGAAATCACATAAACTTTGTGTGAGCGAGCGGTTTGTGTATAAGATCAAAATAGGGAAATCGCATAAACTTTATGTGTGAGCGAGCGGTTTGTGTATAAGATCAAAATAGGGAAATCACATAAACTTTATTTGTGAGCGAGCGGTTTGTGTATAAGATCAAAATAGGGAAATTGCATAAACTTTATGTGTGAGCGAGCGGTTTGTGTATAAGAAATCTGATTGTTTATATAGCTATCAAAGGTCTTGGAAAAATCATTATAGTTATTTTTATTCATCCAGTTGCAGATATGCTCCTTATAAGAGGTTATTATCGAGCAATACCCTCGAGCTCTACCTCGACGAGCTCCGGGCATGGATACAACATTCGACAGGGCAAATTTTTTTTTTAAACTCTCAGGACATGCTCTCCTCTCGACTGACATTTCGGTGAGGAATTGAAGCAAAAAACAATCGTTTTTCGGCTTAGTTTCCGCCATTTCTCTACCTATGTCGCCTTACGATTTCGTTGACCTCCTACACTATTTATGTTTCCTCCACATCTGGGAGTTGTATGGCGACGTTTTCGTAGTATTGAGATTCTGCTTCATCTCCTTCAGCAAATTTCAAACATCCCTCGCGATCGTGTCCGTCTTGGAGAATTGCTGACCGAAGCATGCAGACCAGTGTTGCCATAGAAATATAGTTGAGTGACATCAACCAAATTGACGTTTTCCGTTGGAAATTCAATTTCGAACCTGCACGTGTTATTGAGAACGAGTGTAACAAATTGAAGTTAGTTTTTTATGTGTCTGTCCTAATATTGACAATGATTTTCGTCATAACATGGTCAAAATAGCTGTGGCGAGTTGGCGGTTGTTGTAAAATTGATCATTGCAATCTTTTAATAAGTGGAGTTGACATAAAAACAGAGCAAAATGAACTAGAATTTGCTTTTGACGTCATTGAAATTTGATTCCTTAATAAACAACAATATTATACATTTTACTCACTGCCAATTTTCGATAGCTGGCTATGGCATTGACTGTGCATGCGAACAATGTTTTCTGTAGGTGATCATCTGTAGGATTGATCTATAGGATGCTCATCCAATAATTGCTTACTGGCAGACGCTAATAATTAAGTTTTCTATGTCGGTCATTTTGTTTCAGTTTTTTTTCCCACTTTGACTTTTAAATAATAATAGTTAATAATAATTTTATTAACACCTTATACCAATACAGGTACATCAGCAAACAATAATAAACAACATTACAATCATGTACGAGATATTAAAAAAGGTTGCGCGCCAATTTCAAAACATCATCAAAATGTTTAGCTGACAATGACATTATAGATTTGTCTTTCATTGATAGAATATATAAGAACAGTGACCTCTTATCAAAGGAACGGAAATTATCATTTATATATGAAGAAAATTCCCCCCCCCCCCACCCCGAGCCAACTTTATATATACCAAGCGTTTATATGGAAGAAAAGTTGCCCGAGACAACTTTGTCTTGAGCGAGTCTGGGCACGTAATATTGGATTACGCGTGCTCTGTGAGTCCCGAGTTGGCACGGTTAGGCGAGCCAATATGAGAAAAATATGAGTTTATATGAGAAAAAGTTGGCTCGCCCCCCAGGGTCACCCGGGTCACCCGGGCGTGACCAGGGTCCCCGAGCCAACGTTTCTTCATATAAACATCTCTTATGTTTGCAAATTTACTATAATTACATTCCATTGTATAGTGAAACTCATCACCAACCTTATCACCTGCACACATGGGACAAACACGGGCATCATAAGGGATTTTCCTATAGTGTCCTGTCTCAACCGGTAATTTGTGCGTAGAAATTCTCAGTTTGGTAACAGCTTGTCTGTGATGTATATTGGCAATATCATTGAGGTACCGCTCATAACCCACATTTGATTTAACTAAACGGAAATTGCGCAATTTTCCGCCAATGTTAGTATCATGAGGGATATTCTCACAAAGTTGAAGTCAAAGTGGCAAAATCGAAACAATATCGTGGCACACCTTCAAAAATGAGAAAAACTCAATGCTTTAGCAAGCTAAGTTATTCTCCTTCAATATATCGCTGGCAAGGAGTTTTTTTTATAAACAAATTCTGTATATAATTATATGTTTGCATGCACATTGGTATTTATTAGTTTTTTTATCAATTTGTAGTGTGCTAGACGATTTGTATTGGACTCGTTTTTGTCCGTCCGTCCGTGAGGAGTCCTAATCTTCGGATAGTGTTCGGAATCGCACACTGATCGGGATTCTTCGATCGACACCGACGCCCGATGTTTTGTATTTTCGTGACTATCGAGGTTATCGGCGACGATCGGCGACATGTTTCGAATTTTCGTGATCTCTCGTCTGTTGTGCTATTTTGCACCAACAACGTACCAGACACAGAGAGTCGGGGGTCGGGAAGAGTCAAGATGGCGGACAGTTAGCTGTCATGTCCTAGCACTTCATGTACATTTCATGTACTTCTTTCGTATCAATTTACACGTTGTGTCCGTCTTCTACTGTCGTGTTGCTTTTTGGAGAGGATATGGCTCAAGCTCTGTCAATTACCAAAGATGATCTGGAAGCAATTTTGGACAAGAAATCTGAAGAGAAACTGCAGCCGATTCGCGACTCAATAGACGAGATGAAAGATTCCGTTCAATTTCTGAGTGATAGTTTCGATTCAATCAGTTAACCGCACCTCTCAAATGCTGCTTTTAGGTTGAAATAAGTATTGTAATTATATCATTTATTGTAATTTTATTTTTCATAGGAAGCCAACGTAATTGGTTTTCCTGGCCTCTATGTTTTCTTTGTTGTATATTTTACTTTATTATATTTTGTATCTTCTATTATGGCCGAAGTAAATAAATAAATAAATAGAAACAGAATAGTGGAACTAGAAAGCAAATATCAACAGGTCGCCAACGAAAATATATTTCTCAAAGCTGAGACTCTGAAGCTTTAAAAAGCCGGTCAGTATAATCTGCAGACTGCAGATTGGGTATGAAATGCAGATTGCAGACTCGGTATAAAATGCAGACTGGGAAAAAAATACACGAATTAAATAAATAACAATGGTGGTGGTCACGTGACTTCGAAGCGTTGTTATACTAAACACTGCTCTGTTTGTGTTTTAAATTATATGGTAAAGTGGTTTAGAGCGCGCGCTTTTCATCCAACGATTGGAGTTCGAGTCCCACACCAGCCACTAATTTTTGTTACTTCTTTTTATCCTTTCTCAGTTTTATTTAATATTTTCCTCTCTTTTAAGCTAATAGAGCCGCCTTCTGATCTACACTAAAAGCATTGTGTGACAGGTGATTGGCAACATATTTTCGACGCAGCAGGGTTTCCTTCTAGCTCTTGTGATCTCTAGCTCTTCAAGGTTGGCAACATTTTCATAAAGTAACCATGCAGTAAAGTATTAAACTTGACAGATTCTCATCATGACCGTGTCGGGGAGAGCTAATACACAACAATGTTTTTAGTGTAGATCAGAAGACGGCTCTATTAGCTTAAAAGAGAGGAAAAGATTAAATAAAACTGAGAAAGGGAAAAAGAAGTAAAAAAAATAGTGGCTTGTGTGGGACTCGAACTCCGATCGTTGGATCAAAAGCGTGCGCTCTAAACCACTTTACCATAGAAACAATTCACTTGAATGCCAGTTTCAAAATAACGGTATATATGTATTGCGTCCAAGGTTCAAGGTTTTTATTTCCCACAAAACAAAACAATCATTACATTTAGGACATGCGACAAAAGATATTTGCTAATGTTGAGGAGCACAAGCATAAAACCATGAGGGTTACCAAAGTTGCTTATGCCCCTGGAAAACTTATTTAAATTAATAGATATATAAGACAAATACAGGATATATAGAAAGTGAATGAAGATAGTGCACTAGATCTAGTATAAGAGTTTGTGTAAACTAGACTGAAACAGAAACAAATGTATTTTTAAAGATAGGATTAGTAACAGAGTTTAGGTTAAGTATTATATCTACGAGAAAGAGCAAAATTAGTAAATAGCACAAACGACAGCTGCAAACGACAGAAATGTATCATTAATACTCAGGAGGAAGAGCTAAACGATATTTTTTGTAATTATTTTTGAAAGATTTCAAGCAAGGCGATTGTTTTATATCTAAAGGTACACTATTTCAAGTCTTCGAGGCTGCGAATTTCATACTAAACGTTCCATAATTTAGGTTCGCTCTAGGGATAAAAAGATTCTTATTTGATCTCGATCGGGTATTGTATAAGTGGACCTCAGAAATTCTACTAAAAAGCGTATTGAAAGTATTAGGTAACAAATTATTTTGATGTCTAAAAGCAAGTTCCCCAAGTCGTAATTTGGTTATTTCATAAACATTTAATATTCCAAGGTCACACAGAATAGCGGCCTACTAGGTGCCATGAAATCCGAGAAAGGTATTACACGCATCGCATGCGCACGCTTCTGTAGAATATATAGAGGATGTAGATTTGTTTTATAAACACTACCCCATGTACTGGTACAGTAAGATAAATATGGATAGATAAGATTATAATACAGATTATTACACGCATAGCACGCTTCTGTAGAATATATAGAGGATGTAGATTTGTTTATAAACACTACCCCATGTACTGGCACAGTAAGATAAATATGAATAGATAAGATTATAATACAAGTTATTACACGCATAGCACGCTTCTGTAGAATATATAGAGGATGTAGACTTGTTTTATAAACACTACCCCATGTACTGGTACAGTAAGATACATATGGATAGATTATAATACAAATTAATTATTTTTTTACGATTGAGAAATTTACGACATCTATAAATGACACCAACTGATTTGGCAATTTTAACTGCTATATGATTTATGTGAGACTCCCAATTTAGATGTTCATCAATGAGAATCCCTAATTTCTTCAGATTTTTCGTAGAAAACGTGACATTTAAGTTTGAGGCATGTTTTTCATATGTTTCAGTCTGCTGAGATATGAACAACAAAATTTGTTTTCGAAAGGTTAACAGTTAGTCTATTGGCTATGAGCCATTTCTCAAGCTCTTCGAGTTCTGAATTTTATAAAGGATATAATATTTTTAATATTTTTGTGATGAATAAGTATTCATATCGTCAGCATAAAGGACAGGGTGAGCCAGTCTATTAAAATTTTAAGCATCATCCATGTAGATTAAAAATCAGTAGAATCCCATAGCACGACTCAAACTTGGGCACTGATTGGCTAACGAAGCGTTTAATATTTTGTGGAAAAGCTGTAGTATTCAACGATGTACAGGAAGCCCGCGCGTAAATATTTTGTTTATTTTTATTATAGCGAACAGAGACAACTGCAGCAAAAATCAGTAATTTTGAACGGTATTAAAAGCTGGGGCTTCGTGGATTTGCTGATTTAATTCATGTAATATTCACACAAAGAAGCTAAATGACTAAAAACAGTATTAAAAGCAGGACGAAAGCACGGCTACAGAACGGTACTAAAACATGGTAGAAGGAAAATTTTGGAAACGAGTGGACTGAACACACAAGTAACATTCAACAGTTTAAAAAACAGGCTTATTTATTGTGAAACAGAAATTGAGCATTAACATTTGGTAATTTGCTTTTAAAGTAAGGAACAATTAATACTTACAAGTTTGTGCGTATATATACTTGTGCAGCAGCTCTTCGGTTTGTCGGGTTTTAGATTTTCACTTATCGACAACTGGTTTCAACAGGCCGCCGGTTTTCTAAATCTTTCACAAACATTCACAATTTTGTCTCCAGTTAATGCACTTTCGCTTTCTTGGTAAAGATTAGATGAAAATTAAGTGTACCTAAATAAAATACAGGTGTTTTCATGCATAAAAATGCAGTTTTAATGTTGTGTGAGTTTCAGTCTAATTATAGCTTGATTCCTATTCGCTCGTTAGTTTACCGCGCAATGGATTCTTTATTTATTTTCGTAAATGCTATGGGAATCAAAGAGAATTCATTGCCCGACTCGGGAATTCCACGTTAAATTTCACTTGAAAAACCGATATCGCACTACAACAACTTTTTTTAAATTTGTACCATTTGAGTTAACACTGCAGATTTACATGAATGAAATAAAATTAACTAATTAGGGTACAGGTTGCCTGGAATAACCATAAGGGCTAACCAAGCCAGGCAACCCGTTTATAGAGTAGTCAACAATTCTAGGCCGGTACAACAACACATATAAGGAATAAATAAAATACAAACATGTAACAAGAAAGAATACAATAATTAACACTAGTTTATAACATTAAAGTAGAGAACGATATAGGGAACAATACGTAGTAGGGAACAGTAGGGAACAATAGAGCTAGTCCCATAATTACAGGGTGTAGAAATATATGCATCAAATTAGGTACAAGTGAATACGAATTCTGTATGGTGAAATTAATACTTCTCGATGAAACTATGCTTAAACTTTAGTTTGAAGGCTATCATGATTGAGAGAGTTTTAGTGTGGACATCTATAGAATTCCATATTTTTACTCCTTTGAATCTAACGGGTGATACGATTCGTGCGATATCGGTTTTTCGCGTGAAATTTAACGTGGAATTCCCTCGTCAGGCAATGAATTTACCTATAGTATAGGACCCAAAATCGAGCGTGTAGTACACCACAATCTATTTCCATGGTGTTTGAGTTAACACCATCAATACATACAAATTGTTTTCGATACGATTAGTTGGTACAAATCGATGAACGTAACTTTCAAACCACACGGCTTTTGAACCGGTTCTGAGCGGTGAGCCGTCGTCTTGTTTGAAATTGTGTTCGATTTAGGCTAACAAATGGAGATTTTTTCAATTATATGGCATCAGGCTCTTGGAATAGATACTGTTGTGCTATTATTTGAGGTTTAGTTGCAGTCAGCATTGATTTTGGATGAAAATTCGACCGTGATGTTGGAGTGATTGGAATTGAGGAATTAGCGGCTGCGACTAGGCCTTTCCAGATTGCGCTCGGCAACTTTTTAGCGCAATTTGGCTTTATGAGCAACTTTTTTGGCAGACAGCAACTTTTTGGCCACAGAGCAACTTCTGGCAACTTTTTGGGAAGCAAATTACTGGATTTTTTGTTTTATATTAGCAATTTCAAGTTCTCTTGGCAACAAATTATTTCCCATCTACACTAAAACTGGTGATTTCATCTTTGACTGGGTAGCCTGTGGACTGTGATTGGGTAGCCTGTGGAATTAGTTAATGACTAATCTGATGCCTAATATAGAAGTTCTGTCTGACCAGATCAAAATGGCGGACGCTTAGTCGACGTCGACTGATGAAGAAATGGAAGAAAACCCCATCGAAACTGCCATAAGTAGAGGCGCTTCATTAACAGATTAATTTCGAGAATGAATTCTAGTAATGTTAGCCAGAGAAGCAGATATTATAGAGAAACGGGTATTATAGGAATGAACATTGGTTTAACACATTAATAAAAGTACGTTTGTTTATTAATTATTTGTCCAATTAGTGACTTTTATTCAACAGAAAGTTGCCTTAAACCAGTTAAAACTATAGTCATTTAGTTGCAAATGTTAATTGGGAAGCAACTGTTATTAAAATAAAGACCAGTCTATAAAAAAAACATTTGAGCAACTTTTTAAAATATGGTAGCACTTTTTTTATTTTTGAGCAACTTTTGAGCAACATTTTGGATTTGGAGCAACTGTTTAGCTACTTTTGGGCATTTTTGGAAGCAACTTTTTAGCTTTTTGGGAGCGCAATCCGGAAAGGCCTAGCTGCGACCATCCTAATGCCTTCTTTCGGTGGAGAGGTCGAGGGGTAAACGTACAACAGAATTCGCAGAAATTGCATACAGAGCCCAATGAAGAACAGATAAAGACTTCATTGATTTGATTTCAGTATTTCTGGCCTAACGGATACAACCAAACACTCGTTAAAAATCTCATACAAACCCTTATAATTTAAAACACAAACACAGCAGTTATTGTGTTTTCTAGTTTAGTTAACAACGATTCGAAGTCACCATTGTTATTTATTTAATTCGTGTATTTTTTTCCCAGTCTGCATTTTATACCGAGTCTGCAGTCTTTATTTTATACCCAGTATGCATTTTACTGACCCAATATGCAGTCTGCAGATTATGCTGACCGGACTTATCAGAGTTTTATCAGCTAAACTGAAAAAACAAACTCAAACTGCCTCCGAAACTTCGGCCGAGAATGATCGAACGGATCATTGAAGAAGTGCAACAATATCTTAGATGAGATTGCTTAGAAATGACTGGTATTCCAACGATTCCAAAAGACAACCAGAACCAATTGTTTATGGAATTGAGTGCAGCCATCGGAGTTGAACTTACTAAGGATCAAATCTGAACTGCATATCGCTTATCCGACACGAGGAAGGTGAAATTTCAGAAATATCGACTCACTGTTAAATGTGTACATCGCGATAAGAGAGAGGTTTACAAAAACCGGAGAAATCTAGAAGGCAAAATAACAAGAAATCTACCATCCGTCAGTCAAGAATTTGGCAAGAGTGTGAATACTACTGGGACATTGTTCATTAATGAATCTATGACAAGATCTCACAAGAGACTCTTCGGAAGGATCTATGCTTTCAAGAAAGCCAACCGCTATGTACAAGTTCATCTGGACCATAAATGGCAAGATCGTACTTAGGGGGAGGGCTAAGATTTTTTGGGCTTCGATTTGGGGAGGGTCACAAATTTTTGGGCGCCTGTTTTAACAATGAAACTTTTACAATATTTTTAGGCTATTTCAATCGGCCATTCAGCTCCACCTTGGAAATGTCCCTTAACTAGCAATCAGCGCGTGCTGGATGCTGCTAATGGGCAACGTTCGAGACCTCAAACATTCTGCTTGATAACGAGGTTTTCAGGAGTAAAACAAAAGAAATGCTTTCCTCTTTTGTAAAAAAAAAAAGACGTCATTTATTGATGTATTTGGGGAGGGCCAAGATTTTTTGGGCCGATGTTTTGGGGAGTGCCAACATTTTTGGGTCCTCGTTTTAGATATTTTACCGGCCCTCCCCCACCCCCCCCCCCAGTAATTAATGACCGTTCCCTTAGAGAAACGGAAACTTCAGAAACATTCACATTCGTCACTGAAGCCGAGCAGTTTGATGAATTTGAAAATGGAGATGACTAAGTATAAAATTAACAGTAATGCACTTGTAAATGTTTAGCCCCAGGGGGGGACGGGCATACCCAGGGGATTTGATTCCATCCCCTCTTCCATGGGTGGGGAATTTGACATAATTTGGGATCCCGAGGGAGGGGCAGTTTGACGACTTGAGTTCATATTGACAGTGTTACCACTGCATCTTTTCCCTGGAAGGAAGGGCATTTGAAACCAACACTTGTCCCCTGGGCAGGAAATTTGACATGAAAATGAGGTGAAATGTCAAATCCCCCTGGTATGCCCGTCGTCGCCCCCCCCCCCCCCCCCCCCCCCCCTTCCCCCTTGGGGCTAAACATTGACAAGTGCATTTGCAATTAAAACTAGAGGTTTATTACAAAAGTGAAGTGCTGCAAGCAGTATAGTATATGAAATTGTAGTTTAATCGTTAAAGCAAGGAACAGCCGTCACACAAGGCTTTAATCATTCTAGCCTTCCCACAGCACCGAAAAAACATCTGATCGCGTATCGTCTGTTACTCTGGTGAGGAAAGAATCAAACACAGAAACTCTGCTCGGATACAAGCCGCATTCACCGAGGAAACAGGGTTTTCTTTCACAACCCAAAGCAGTAAACAGCATCCTAATGTTTTGATAGAATGTTTCAATAACTTTTTGTGCAATATTCTACTTACCTAAAGCGATAGAAGCGGGATTATTGTGGTTATAGAATATAGTTGAGACCTCATTCGCTATCCAAAATGGACACCGAAAGCACGTGATTGTAGTTACCAGTTCACTGCTCCGATCAAATGATAATGAGGAACCATGTAGGTCGAGGAACCCAAAAGAATTCATATGAACTTCGGTATCGGCACATCAAAGACGTTCGAAATAGGTAATGCACTTACCAGCGACCATCCCTGGGGGGTGACCTCGGGGACATACGCGGGAATCCCAGGGGATTCGTTCACTTTTGTAGCCAGTTTTTATCCAGGGACTTGGGGACTGGATGATTTTTTCATTTTCCTTGAGGATACCCGCGGGTACCGACCCGCGGGATTTGCAAGGAATTAGTCAGCGGTTTCTCCTATTAGAGCACATGGAACGTTGTGCTCCAACGTCAAAACAAATACTGAGTTGGAATATGGAAAATGTTGGTTTATTGCTTAAATTTTGCACAATTTTTGTGTTTTTATGTTTGTGTGTATACGTAAAAGTAAGTAATTAAAGCTACGTATATTCTGCTGAGTGAATGACAAATAGTACTTTAAAGTGCCCCGGAGTAGGGATTATTGGCAGCTTTTTGTTTAAAAAATCCTGCCCTTGGGTATGGGGGTTTGGTTGACATCATTTTACAAATGCCCGGGGGTTCCCCTGGGTCGTCCCCCCGGAATGGCCGCTGATAAGTGCATAACGTCAGTGCCGTAAATAACTGTAATGATCTACAGTATTTGCCTTTCTATAATCTAGATGACAGAATTTAAGGCAGTAACCTGTTCATGGCTCTTTCTATTTAAAATGTGAAGCAATGCTTATTTCAAGAAAACGATTCAGTCGTTGGCCCCATTCCAGCATTAACAATTCACAACAATGACATGAAGATAGTCAACTCAACCATAGTTAATAGAGTGACTCAACTAGATGCCTCGGCATTAACATAGATCATAGCGATACTTACTGTGACGTCACACAGGCCAGTCACGCCACATTTGTTGCTTTCTGTGGTTGGCAGAAACAGAAACGAAGCGTGAACGCAGTCACAGGTCGGTGCTTATTCATCGCCAAATTACTCTTCTTGTTCTTCCAAATGCAAGCAAGCCCTTTCATCGAAGCTTATATGCTCTTAACTTAGAAGTCTTATAGAGAATTAAGATTTGGAAGCAGAATTGAGACTTTAGATGTAAATCGCTAGTTGCCATACAATTCATACAAACACGCGTTGTTTTTTTGCCAACCATATTATATATGCAAATATATAAATGACGTCAGTGTTTACAAACAGTAAGTATCGCTATAAACTGAACTGGACCATGCATCTTCAAGAGACAATAAAAGCATTTGCCAAGAAACTTAATCTACTTAAATCACTACGGTTTCTTCCATTGAGCTTGATTGAGCAACCTCGTCCCCAGGGTCTTCTCGGTCGATCCAAGATGGCGGCTACTCAGAGAGAAGACCCTGGTAAAGGCTGGATCACGTGATCAAATACTCCCAGATTTTGGGAGTATTTTGTCACGTGATTTGACGATCTAAGATGGCGGCCAAGCTAAATATGGGAATAGTCCATGACGTGTCCAAACCATAGGTATCCCAATCCGGAGTGGGCGAGATGCGATTAACGGCAGTTTCCACGCGGCGAACGACGTAGTGAAAACAGGTCTGCTAAACGGTTCGAAATGAAGTTTACTTGGATAAAGAAACAGTGGAAGGGTATCACAAAGCTACCAGGATGTATCTAAGCTAGAAGAGAATCCTAGAAAGCCGTTAATTTTCCGTTAGCGTTGAAGCGAAGCGATCGATAGCACATGTTCAAGTTTAACGGCTTTTCCTGGCTTTCCCACTGATGAAACTTACCAGAAAACTCCCCAGCAATGCACTTCATCTATTGCTCTACCTACATAACGGGTTTTAAGGTTATTTAAAATCATTTTATTGATAAAATTTGAGCAATCGAATCTATATACAAGGTCATCTCTCTGGACTCAGTCGGTTTGGCCAATAGAAAGCATTGTTAGGACAACCCTTGCGTCATAATCGAAGAGCCAATCAGAATACGTGACAGTTCAGCCTTTACCAGGGTCTTCTCTCTGAGTAGCCGCCATCTTGGATCTGACCGAGAAGACCCTGGGAACGAGGTTGCTTGATTGAGTAGTCTTGAGATATTTTACTTTAGAGTGATCCTGCCTTCCATCACCTTCCATCACCTCTTTCAAGATCTTGAAAGGATGCATGTTCGGGCTGCCAAGAACCTGATCCACAGGTGTAACTGGACCACTCCCAGTGCAGACATCATCAACAAGGCACACTGGAATCCGCTTTTCTGGCATTACAAATAATATAAGCTAGCAACATTTGTTCACAAATCGCTCAACTCAGAGAAACTCCCAAATAAACTCTTCACCCTAAGGAACAATACATGCTCTCTAAGAGGCGTTCACAGACTAGTCATCCCACATCCACGGACAGTTGCTATACGCAAGTCAATCACATACAGAGCATCCGTACTGTGGAACTACCTAGACGATCTCCTTAAAGATAAAAAACCACGACCTTTAAAAAACTTGTCAAAAAGTATATTAACTCCATACCACTGCAACCAAATATTAGGATGAATGATGAGTTCTCGTACCACTAATATTTACTGTTTAAAACACGAACAGCAGTGTTTTATCAAGTTTAAAAATTCGAGGGCGAAGCCCGAGAATTTTTAGACTTGATAAAACACATTCTGTGAGTGTTTTGAACGGCTTCAAAAACGCATTAAGAATGCAATGAAAGAAAGACGCACATCTCAAGAGAATGACATAAACAAAACAGTTTTTAGTAGGATGAAATTCTATATAAAGTTTCATCCTAATAAGAAATTCACTGATAACCCAAGCACCAAATGTCTGGTAAGCCCGGTTAACCCCGGTTTAACCGGGCTTTAACCGAGCTTACCCTGAAAGGCCGGTTAAAATAAGCTCGAAAAGGTCAGAAATTCCACGCTTTCCCGGAGATTGCGGTTCAGGAAAACCATAAAAGCCTGGTAAGTTGGTGAGCTTACCGGGCTTTTGGTGCCTAGAAAAGGCCCAACATTAGCTGCGAGTTTATTAAACGACTTCAAAAACATTCACATGTAAAGAGGGTAAAGATACCTTTTTTCAGTTATTTTGGCGATACGACTTATTTTGGCCAAGAAAATCCAAGCTAAAAGTTTATGTAAATTAGGATGAAATTTTATCAGGTATAAAATGACTCCACAGTCATTGACGGATTTCCTTTCTTTTTGCTTCATTAATTATTCATGAGTTTTCGAAGTTTATTTATGTTTCGTGCATGCTTATTCATGTTTACTCATCCAAGTGTTTACTTATTCATTAGACATCCGCCTATCCATTTACACACCTACTCGCTTATTCATCTAATTAAGTTATTAGTCAATTAGTTAGTCACTCAACTAGTTAGTCAGTTAGTACCATTTCAATATATTATTATGCAGTAGTCTCTTTTCCATCAACATATTGTAATTAACATAATCAATAAGGTTAGCTAGACCTTTTTATTGTTCCTTGTGTATTATCACGGCCACATCAGCTCTGAATGCATAATGCTGCAGTATCGCCAATACCGTGCTTAAATAAATGCTATTATTATTATTATTATGATGATGATGATGATTATGATTTTTATTATTAATTCAGATATGGATCTTTATGATCTAGCTTCTAACCCTGATAAGTTTGATGAGACTGATCCTGATTTTATGCTATTCCTCTCTACTTAAAATGCTTACCATAATACACACACAACACACACATACATACATGCTGTGCATGTACATTTCAGCCACAATTTCCCTCAATTCTGTAGTTTAATATTACTTTCTTTTCAATATTATTGTTCCTTGAGG
This sequence comes from Actinernus sp. WN-2022, assembly GCA_030867875.1. Taxonomy (NCBI): domain Eukaryota; kingdom Metazoa; phylum Cnidaria; class Anthozoa; order Actiniaria; family Actinernidae; genus Actinernus; species Actinernus sp. WN-2022. Next base: position 4,356,779 of record JAOWCC010001729.1, on the reverse strand, counting down.
GTCGTTAGAATTCCAAAAAAAACTTGGTATGGGTGTTGTTGATTGAAGTGCAATGGTTATTTGAGTAGTCTGCACGATATTGAGTCACTCAAATTTGATGCATTGTAATTATATCAGGTGCAGTACAACTATGAGAAATCAAGCAATTTAGAACAACAAATTCCACATAATGTTGCTATTCATTGTGAATAGTTACATGTAGGTAATGTCATTCTACATGTGAAATAAAGTCATCTATTTGTAATTCTCAATTATTAACAAACCAGTGGAGATGGCTGACATTCAGGCTAAATTCTCAATACAATATTTTCGATTGAGGTTGTAAACTACAGACCACCATTTTCTAGTATTAGTGAGCTGCCACTGTGCTAGTGCTCATTTTCTACATCTTGAAGGAGACTGAAACTTATAATGGCAGGCCACAAATAAACATGTAATGTCCACTCTTTTTATATCATTGGGGTCGCAGGAAGATTAATTTTCATTCCCAAATAATTCGTAAAAGTACTTGTACTCCTGATCATGACCGAGTGCAAGTGACGATGCTGACGCCAAGAACTGAGGAACAACAATTACATTTATTTTCTCATAAGATGATGGAAATGTTTACGAGTAATAAGGCATAATAAGAAATACAATGATGAGAAGGTAGGTCCTTAAGGTAACCTTAGGGTTATCTTAAGCCAGGACCACCTCAGATGGAAAACACTGAAACAAGATCTAGCTTGCATGGCTAATATATAATGGTACCAAGAAAGGGGAAGGGAAAGAAAGAGTGCCACTTGCATGTAAGTATACTCTCAGTTCTGGACCAAATTTAGTTATGTTATGTTATAAACTTGCAATAATGATAAATACACTACTCGATACATAATATCATTATGTCAGTTCTAAAGAAACACATTAAATACACTGTAGAATGCCTAAACCAAGAGATAATAATCAAATACAAAGAGGTACAGGCCAGATGTAAATAGACCCGGAAAATAGAACAACAATAACACGCCACAGATAAATATGCGATTTCCACATCAGAGTCATTTATCGTTCGTTTGAAAAAATCTTCATTTCGGATTACTTACTCAGTTTATACTCACTAACTGCATGCTGGATTTTCGTCCCGAATTTATAAACATTTAAATACATGTGCATGGGGGGCGAAACGACTGTAATTCTTTTAAAAGGCCCCTGTCAGTCAGAGAACTGAGAAATCGGGTCATTTCTACTACACTTTCGAGAGGTTAATAACAATAAATAACAACACAACGACAGTCAATTGGTATAAAGGTTATCATGTTCAGATTAGTGGCTACTTACATTTACAAGTTGTTGTCTTTATATACAGTCAGTGTTGATCGCAGAGCAGAGCAGACTCCGCTGTCACGTCTCACGAGTGTATCTTAAAGCATGTCGCATAATATGTGATAAATTCCCGTCCCAAAGCCCGTAAAACACCTCTAAGCTTTAGAAAAGACAAATATCTTGGTATTGCACTTGAAGGAATCTTTGGTTTACACAAAAAAACAGCTGATATTAAAAGTTTTGCTAACTCAAAATTCCCACTCGCCGCCATCTTGAAAAACCTGGAAAGTTGTCCACTCACTGTTCACTTGACCAGCACAGTGCAATCTGATTGGTACGGTGGTGAAAAGAACTTCCAAAGTAGGCACAATCTGATTGGCTGACGGCGCCAACCAGCGACACAAATAATAATAATAATAATAATAATAATAACAAGAGGCCCTGATTGGCCTTAACTCGGGCCACCTATAAATAGGTTAATACATGGAGTTCTAGTATATTTTTGTGTCATACATGGTTTGTGCTAGGGGACCGGATAATTGATTCACTTCTGATGCTTGTGATAATTTATAAATAATGGAATGGACCTTTTGCAGGAATGCAATAATGTGGCTGTACTAGATGGCAAACAAATATTTAAAGGCACTTGTACGAGATTGGTAGTGTTATTAGCAAAAGCTGTTTGTAAATGCTATTTTCCACCTTCTTACAATTCTCAACCTCCAAAGGTGGTCACGGTCACTTACAGGAGCTTCTAATTACAAAGTTTTACTAAAAATTAAAACCAGGTTGCATAAGGGTGGTCGCTGAAGGGACTGGTCAGAAATTATCAGGGGAAGGAGTTTTGAAAGGGGAGGATCATATTTTTTTGGAATCCCCAAAACTGGAGGGTCATAAATAATGGGCAACTGAAAAAGGATTGGTCATAAGGGAGAAAGGGTCAAAATATTTCATACTAATTGTCCAGGGAGGGTACGTTATACAATTTTAGACTTTTTATCTCCACCCCACCCCCTCCCCCTTTGCCTCTCCCCCTTTGCACCTCCCCTGCTAATTTTTTACCAGTCCCTAATGTTTAATAAAATATTGTTTGCATTGATTTCATGCATGTAGACCACTTGGAAAATAAAATTAACTTTATTTAAAGAGGGTAACACCAACTAGTACACACATAGAAATGCGTAGCCTCCCCCACAGTCGTTTTGCGGGGGAGGCTAAGAAACGTGTGGCCCTCCTTGTAATTAAAAAATCAAAACAAATGTAGAACATGATTTAGATTAATATCAATTAAAATATGTCACTAATTAAGCTAAATATTGTCTGTTCGTGACTGTAATAATAATATCAGTATACAAGTGAATGCATATAAATTATATTATTATCACTTCAATTCGTTATCTGAAAACATAAAAACATAAATACTTCTGAAATACTATAAAAGTAGATTGGACGGATTGGAGGATCAGTAATATGCCCCCAAGAGAGAAATGCACAGAAAATCCCATTGTCCCAATTTCAAAACCTAAATTATTCTATTTTTTAGTATTATACAATTTTCTGATGGTCATTCCATTTTTCAAGTCAGCTCTAATTCAATTTTCTTTTTTCTTCTTTTGGCAGTCCTACATTTGTCTTCTTTCTTCGGTATTTCAAGTTGACTTTTTCAACATATTTTTCAGGGCAACAGTGTTCGCTTGGTAAATAAATCTCCAAACCCAATTCTATTTATGATTGTTCTAATCAGTTACAGTATCTGTGTATAGCTCTACCAATTCCAAACCTGCCCATCCCCCAAGGGTGGGGGGCATAAGTGAGGTATTTGGCTGAGTTTTTGTCCCAGGGGTGAGACATTTTGGAGCAAACAAAAGTTGGCAGGGTGGGAAATTCATTAATTGTAGAAAGAGAGTCAAAATAGCGAATTTGATAAGAGATTTGCACCCGTACCAAAGCCCCACCATGGAGCATTTGACCCCACAGTGGGTCATTTGCAACGTTCTGATGCGCCACAAATATCCAGGGGGAGGGGGGGGGGGAGGGGCAGGTTTGGAATTGATAGAGCCATAACTTATATAATTGTACTCTCCAGTATGGCTTTACACAACAAATCCTGCTCTTCTTTTGACAGTTTCACATCCAATTCAATTTTAATTCGGTATTCTCGGTTTGGGAATACCCCACCACTTGGTTCATTAATAATGCATTTTCTCAAATTCTCATACAAACCCTCTAAAAACCTAACCCTAAAATTCAAATAAATCTTACCCAATTTCAACTCCAAATCATTCATAGAACGAGTCTAAATGCACCTGATCTATATAAAATGGATAATTTTGCACAATTTGTAAGGGCTTTTCAAGTGATCTTTCGAAGTGGTAGGGTATTCTGCAATCTAGCCATGTAAGGGATTAAGTCATATCCAGTTCTGTTTATGGGTATAATTCGTAGTAAATTCGAATGTCCTCTCTGTATCTTCCGAGTTCTGTTATTGTTTTGACGATCGATTTTAACTTTTTCTTCTTGGTCTCTATAAAGTCACATACAGTTCAACTTATGGACGATTTCATTTCCAGTTCGAATTACTGTCACCATTACACTTAATATAATTCTAAAAGTAGGGAACAAGTAAGATTTGTGTGCGTATATAAACACAAATATTTCAACCTCACCAGTTCTGATTTCCGTTCGCGTTCAAAGACAAGGGTCAATCACTATTCACTTCCAGGTTTTGTGACTCTTGAGTTGAAGTCTTTGTAAAGCTCGGCATTGGTTGACTGGTTTAGTCAAGACTTCCCAGTTGAATAATCTCAAGAGTATTTCAGGAGAGTAATTGGCGGGGTAAACACACAGCCAACATTGCAAACAATCAATTTAAATCCTTCACGGTCATTGACCTCGATCCTCAGTGTGTGATCGTAATGAAGAGCATTTCAACAATATCAACACCGCAACACTGCAATCCTATGGTATTAAGATGCAGCAGTTCAGGCATTTTCTTTCCGTTTCCGTGGATTATTGGACCAAAACCATCGAAACCAAACCATCACTCCTCCTCCGGCCGGCCAGACTGCATGTAGCGGACTGTAGTCTGTACCGTGTACGATAATCTTGGATCGCCACATCCCTTTCGTAAATGTAAGAATTTTCCATTGAAAGCCCCTAAAAGTCCTGTCAGCCCTAGAATAACTGAACATCTTGGTATTTCATTCGAAGAAACCTTTGGTTTCAGCAAAATAATGGTTAATCTTCGCTCCGTTGCTGACTTGGTAACCAAGATCGGGCGGGTGTCGAATCTGATTGGTTGATCCTATCACGTGTTGGGAATCGAACAATGGGCTCCTGTGTAATCTGATTGGTTGCTGGCGCATTTCAGCAACACAACAAATAATAATAATAATAAACGGCTTGCATTTTCTGACTCGTGCCTCGGCCGAAGGCCTGGCCCGAGTAATAAACGGCTTGCATTTTCTGACTCGTGCCTCGGCCGAAGGCCTGGCCCGAGTAATAAAACTAGACTGATAAGCAAATACCGTATACAAAAATCCTGCAAAAGCACTGGATCCAAGGTACCTAACCAGCCAAAAAATAAAATTATGACGACAATAACAAGTCCGAAGACTACAGCAAAGCTGATATGGTGTGATACTCTAAAAATGGCACTACGGCTAGAATGCAGTCATAAATTGAAGAATTGAAGCCCTATTTTTTTGTATACGTCATTATGACGTCGTAAGTAGATTTGGGTGCCCTCTGCAGAAAATAGCCGTTCAGAAATTTTAGAATGTTATCGAATCACAAGTCATAGTATTCTCTTTAACAAAATTTTTAGAAGGTTATTTGGTAGGTCATTCTTACCGCGGAGGCCTGGGTCCAGGCCTGGGGCGTTTTGGCTTTCCTCATTCCGCCATCTTGCTTTCTTCTTTTCGTGCCATTTCTAAGTCTAGTTTTATCGTGATTTGGTCAAATTTTCGGTAATGATATTTTCCGGGAATATTTAAATGGCTCTTGTGAATGGCTTTGGATGAAATACTCGCTTATTTGGACGATAGATTCGACATACCCGGCGATGGATTCTAACGTGGCATCGAGGGAGTTCGACACATAACAAACTGATTTAAGTATTCCCTGAATTTGCTGTTATTCTTGAAGAAAATGACGAAGACGTGAATTAGCAGCTCTTCTGGTAGAAGAACCGCCTACTCGCGATTAATAAAACTGCCATGGACACCTCTTACACATGTTACAAGCCTGTAGAAAGAGTGTTACTGGATACAATCAATGCATTGCTTTAAAATCAAGTCTCACAAAATATAGTGATGTAAGTTAAATAATATAACTATTCCATGTGTTTAATACTAATAGGACGTTTGCATAAATTATAACTGTTATTACTCAGAGTTTCATTGAAATACTTCTAGTTAGTAATAATTTATGCCCAGGGGGGTACTCCCTATAGTAGACCATAAGGCTCAACAAATACATGGGAGAGCTAAAACAAATATCTCCCAGGACTTCAGCAAGCCACTCTAACAACTTCAAAACAATTATGCCTATGGCTGTGTCTAATGGAATATTGAACACTATTATATAATGTCAACCAGAAGGCAACATACTACAGAAAACAAAAACAATGATCCTGCTCAATAAATATATGGAGGAGATAAAACAACTATCTCCCACGACTTCAACAAGCCACTCTAACAACTTGATACCTAATGGAATATGTAAAAAATAAAACTCTGAACACCTCAAGAAAATATAAACCTGAATGTCAAACATTGAATAATGATATTATATAGCCTAAATTAATTTGCACATTATGCTATTCTACACAAAAAATGCACTCAGATGACAGGATACTTGCAACAGTTACAATATGAAAACAATCTGTCACTATACAAATTAATAGGATAAATGGATGGAGTAGTGAAGAGTGTACTAGATACCATGCATTGCTTTAAAATCAGTTCTCAAGAAATACTTGTCATGTAAATAAATAGACCTATCCCATATTATAATACTAATAAAATATTTGCATTACAGCTATTATATAAACACTGGGAGTTCCATCAAAATACTTCTAGTTAGCAATAATTTATGCCTTCATTACTGTCATAAGTTAATGTCCAATTTATCACTAAAGGTATCTCACATATATAGCTTGTAAGAACTTGCCATTCTTGCAAGTACCTTCTAGTACGCATTGCGTACTTATGTTTATAGTTAGCAATCTGATTTATGCTTAAAGCACTAATAATGACGTCATAAAATAGCGAATCGTCTAGCTTTGAATATGTTTATTGTAGAAAGTTCAAATTTTCGCCAAATGAATATATTTTATGTAGGCATTCTGATGACATAATGTTTTTCAAATATTTTAAATATTAATTTTCATCAAAAAAGGAGGTATCCGTTATGACGTCACAACAACGTCAGAATACACAAAAAATCACATTTAATTCGAAATCATCCTGTATTTTCATAATCAGAATTCAGTATTGTTCTCAAGTTTCTCAACAAAATTTGAAGGAAGGCTAAGTGTATTATCTAGTATACCTGTAATGTATGAACAATCCATCCTCTCACAAGAACTGGATCAATACATAAAGAAACATCGATGCAGGGTCAATTATTATTATTTCTGTCTCTCGACTTCAACAGTTTATAGTTGTTTGTTTTTAGAAAGTAAAAGTATATATTATAGAGGGTATTAAACACGTTTACCGGCTAACATGTAGTCCAGGGCCGGGTTGTTCGAAGCAAGGTTAACTTCAACCCTAGGTTAGAGCCAAATCTGTAATTGCAATCTGTACAGTTTACCCTGGGTTAGCGATTTAACCCTGGGTTAGCGCATAATCTTGCTTCGAACAACCCGGCCCAGTAATGTAATACAAGGCCCTCCCTTTACTTAGTTCTACGGTTTTACGTCCTTATCCGAGAAGACGAGAACGTCTAACCGTTTACTGGACATTAGATTATGTAAAGGCAGCACCTTCTACTCAGTTATTTTAAGACCCTGAGTGTCGGTGCGGCCAGGGTTTGAATCCTCGACCTCCCGCACGGCAGACCGGAGCTTAACCACTGACCTAACTCAGCGGGAGGCGGTGCTAATATGTCGCTACACATACATACATACATACATAATCTTTAATTCAACACGGTGTCTCATCATACATATAATGCTCTTTCCGAGAGCCGTGCATACATGAACTAATAATAAAATGACAGAAAATGTGTTGTAAAAAGTGTAAATCCCTAAAATATATTATCCTAATATAAATTGTATAATTCTTATTCAAAAATTATTTATTAACCTAAATTATAGCGTATATTTAAATAATGCCACGCTTGTCTGTCTTCTTGTATCATTGGATAAACTATTCCATAACACAACGTGTTATGTTCCAAATAACTTAGAGGGAAAATACTAGAACGAAATACGACATATACTTTTACTTTACAACAACGTTTTATATGGGAAGGCTCCGTCCCGAGGTCCAAACCTTATCCTTTTATATACCATTTTTGACAGAAAAGGTAACCCTTTCACATCCCTTCTATATATAATGGTATCCCTTTCACATGCCTTTTCACTTGAGTAACCCCTTTAAATATTTGGATGAATCAGCCGTTAGGTGCGTCTGTTAGAGATATTTTGAAAGGCACTTTTAAATACTGACCTAAATGACAGTTTTCACTATACCCTTTTCTATACTTCAACTCGTGAAATCCCTACCCTTTTATATACCTCCAGCCTGAAAAGCTACCCCGTTCGGGCGGAGCCTCCCCGTATAGTCCATTATAGAGAGTACCAACCCCCCCCCCCCCCCCCCCCCCCCCCCCCCCCCCTCGGGTCCGCAGCTACATCAATCAGGATTACACACGTCAGGTTTAGAAATAAGCTATAATCGCCATCTTGGAATTTAGTCCTTTAGATCGTTTTTGTTATAGATGTAAGTAAAATATGATTTCGTCTTCAAAAGACTTCGTTAAAATTTCAAAAATAATCAGATGGGTAGCTTCTAAGAACCAGTCACAGTTTCTAATATTTTGGGAACAGAAAACTGGATGCCATAATGATAATTTCAACAGCATTCCATAGCAAACATTTCGTATCCATAGCATTTCATTGGCCTTTTAGCAATAATTTATCAGTTAGAGAATTGCACGAGTTATACCTACGTGCATGAAAATGCTGCCTATTTCATCAACACAAGAAAATCTCTATTTCAGCGAGGTAGATCAGTCCTCCAGCTAGAACATAATTAGCAAAGACAGCAAAAATAGGATACATAAGATAATATCCTGTGGCAGTGAGCATATCTCCACATACGATCTTGCTTGAATATATGTGCTGTCTGAGATGTCTACCAACAAAATTACACGCAGAAAATAAAGTACATTTTATGATATGGGCTCGTTTACTGTGAAAACTCAAAGAAGCCACCATCCAGACAATCGAAAAGGAAGGAAACATCACACATTTGACGATATTCTTCGAAGTTAAACTAAGTTAGTGTGATTTTTGTTTAAATTAACAAGTAAAATATGGGACAATGCATAATTTATTCATAGCAGATTAGCACATAAATCGAGCATTATGCGTCATTCTAATTACTTTACACCAAGAAGCTTTCTTGAGCAGAGTTATCTGTTAAATAACGAGAAGAGCAAGAAAGAGAGACCAAAGGTATACTTTTGATCACTATTTGTAGTGTTTTATCCCATCACGCGTTTCTAATTGCGAGGAATGTCATGAAAATATTCAAACATAGGTAACTTTGAGATATATTTTCCATCAATAGTTTATAGATGCTTAAACTTGGGATAAAGAAGATACAATACGTGCAATTTTGTATCCACGCGTTTATGACCTTGGACTGACTATTATCTACGTAAAATATTGAAGTTTTGACACCAGATGAAAATCTATAAACTAATTAGTATTTCAGTGTTGAATGATATCACGCTGCCTCCTATCATTGTGGGATATCACTTCACCATACCAAAACTTATTGTCTGATTTTTTACCTCCTAATGTTTCTAAAAGGAGCAAACATTACTTTTAATAAGAGGCAACGCCAACTTGAGCAACATTGTTTGATTTTGACTTGGTTTAACAGGCTTTTAAAGAAATTGTGGTGATTTCGCTGCGCTCACTCGTGAGTTCTCAAGATAAATTCCGTGTTGCTACGTAATATCCTCTGTATATCAACCAACCATTCGAATTCATCTCGTGTAAAAACATAGAATGCAGGTTTAAGATCGTATCGAGTTCTTTTAATAGAAAATTTGGGGAAAGCTAAGGTTGAACTGCAACATCGGTATTCTTACGTCTTGAAGTCGTTTTATTGAAATAGGACAATTCACTGACGGTGTGCTTGATTGGTTATCAGAATAATATTACTAATATAATTACTCTTTACTACTCAAACACAGAGAAAGATGTTCAACAGGCTTAAACACCAACTATGAAGGGGTAATTGGAAGGTTTTTTTCATGTATTCGAGAAGATGCGATCATGAAAGTCTAACCGCTTGTTGTTCTAAATTTAGCCGGATAGTTTTGCAATATAAAAAGGCAAGCTGCACATTTTCCTTGCATGAGTCTAGAGGTTCTTTACAATTGTCAGTTTAGATAAAATTGTAAATGGTAGCCATTTTGGTCGTTCACCTTTGATTCTAAATTATCCTTTACTTTCTTAAACAGAATTCAGCATTGTTCTCAAGTTTCTCAATAAAATTTTAAAGAAGAGTAAGTTTAGTTATCTATTATACATGTAACGTATGAACAACCATCCTCCCACAAGAACTGGATCAATGGACCCTTTGCACGTTACGTCATAGCCGCCATGTTGGTGTACAGTTAACAATAGATTCTTAGTTAGCTTCTTTTGTTCTGTACACCAACATGGCCGCCATGCCCTTTGTCATTTGAATCTCTGGGGATTTAGTGCAAACCATCTATACCAAGAAACATCGATTCACAATGCAGGGTCAATTATTTCTGTCTCTCGACTTCAAAGTTTCTATATTTGTTTGTTTTCAGAAAGATAATATAATAGTCACTTTATTTATAGAGGGTTTAAACACGTTTTGTGGCCCTCTGTTGACTTAGTCCTACGGTTTTGTGTCCTTATCCGAGAAGACGAGAACGTCTAACCGTTTACTGTTGGATTATGTAAAGGCAGCACCTTCTACTCAGTTGTATTAAGACCCTAAGTGTTGGTCCGGCCTTACTAAAGGGTTTGAACCCGCGACCTTCCGCACAACAGACCGGGTGATAACATGTCGTTCCACAACGCGTTATGTTCAAAATATGTTCAAAATACTAGAACGAAATATACTTTTACTTGGTTCTGAGTCCAAACATATTGAACTGGAACTGATTGAAATAAATACCTTAGCTGCATATTCGAAACCTTGATTTCGTCACCCAGGAATACACACGGCTTCAAGTTTAGAAATAAGCTTTAATCGCCATCTTGGAATTTAGTCCTCTTGATCGTTTTGTAGTATCCACGATCCGCTTGCTTATCATATCAATTAGAGAATTGCACGAGTTAGAGCTACGTGTTGAAAATGCTTCTTTTTTCATCGACACAAGAAAATGTCTATTTCAGCGAGGTAGATCAGTCCTCCAGCTAGGAAATAATTAGCAAAGACAGCAAAAATAGAATACATACTTCTATAAACATGGCGGTTATGAATAGCTTATTTAACAATAATCAATATTGTATATAGTAATGCTCCGGCTAAGAACTGTAGTAAAACACAAAAACCTGTGGCAGTAAGCATATCTCCACATACGATCTTGCTTGAATATATATGTGCTGTCTGAGATCTCTACCAACGAAATTACACGCAGAAAATAAAGTACATTTTATGATATGGGCTCCTTTATGGTGAAAACTAAAAGAATCCACCATCCAGACAATCGAAAAGGAAGAAAACATCACAAATTTGACGATATTCTTCGAAGTTAAACTAAGTTAGTGTGATTTTTGTTTAAATTAACAAGTAAAATATGGGATCCATAAATCGAGAATTATGCGTCATTCTAATTACTTTACACCAAGAAGCTTTCTTGAGCAGAGTTATCTGTTAAATAACGAGAAGAGCAAGAAAAAGAGACCAACGGTATACTTTTGATCACTATTTGTAGTGTTTTATCCCATCACGCATTTCTAATTACGAGGAATGTCATGAAAATATTCAAACATAGGTAACTTTGAGATATATTTTCCATCAATAGCTTATAGATGCTTAAACTTGGGTTAAAGATGTGCAATTTTGTATCCACGCGTTTATGACCTTGGACTGGCTATTATCTACGTAATATATTAAAGTTTTGACACCAGATAAAAATCTATAAACTAATTAGTATTTCAGTGTTGAATGATATCACACTGATACCAAAACTTATTTTGTCTGAGGAGCAAATATTACTTTTAAAAAGAGGCAACACCAACTTGAGCAACATTGTTTGATTTTGACTTGGTTTGACAGGCTTTTAAAGAAATTGTGGTGATTTCGCTGCGCTCACTCGTGAGTTATCAAGACAAACGCTCGAAGATCAATTCCGCGAAGCCATGTAATATCCTCTGTATATCAACCAACCATTCGAATAACAGAGGATGCAGGTTTAAGATCGCATCGAGTTCTTTTAATAGAAAAGTTGGGGAAAGGTTGACTGCAACATCGGTACGTCTTGAAGTCGTTTTATTAAAATAGGACAATTCTCTGACGGAGTGCTTGATTGGATATCAGAATAATATTACTAATATAATTACTCTTTACTACTCAAACACAAGGAAATATATTCAACAGGCTTATATGTACCAACCATGAAAGGGTAACTGGTTTTTTTTTTCATGTATTCGAGAAGATGCGATCATGAAAGTCTAACCGCTTGTTGTTCTAAGTTTAGCCGGATAGTTTTGTAATATAAATAAGGCAAGCTGCACATTTTCCTCGCATGAGTCTCAAAATTAACTGGCGCACTTCTAACTAAGCTAACGTTTTAATGACGTTATTTAAAAAAAAAAATATTATTACATATATATTTACAGACAGGATTAGCAAAATAGTTTTTGAAAAAAAAAAAATCGAGTGCTTCTCCTGTACGGTAATTTTACATGATTTTCGGACGGCACTAGCATAACAATATGAAGATAAAGCCGACAAAAGAATATACAAAACAAACAAACGAAGAGACGGAACAAGACAGAGAATACAAGCAAAACGAAAAAATACAATACAATAAAAAAATAATAAAAAAAAAAAAAAAAACGCGTCAAATAGTATTATATACGATAATTGAAAATTGAAAAAGCTGTGTAAGATGAGGAAGAAGTTGGCAAACATTTCATTAAGATACGGAGCATTAACAAACGTCAAATCAAGTCAGAACGTCACTAGAGAAAAGAAACCGTTTGGTGGACACCTATAAAATTCATACTTTCATTAAGGAGTTCAATATTATTTTCCAAATTTAATAATTGTGAGCCACAGATAAAAAGCTCCACGAAGCGTTTATCTGTTAAGTTAATAAGATCGGTTTCGTTTTGGGAAACAGCGCTGAAGGCAGCCATGAGCTGAGTACGTGGTTGGGCATGAAGTGGGCAGTGCAAGAAAAAATGAACAAGGTTTTCACATGCAGCTCCACATACGCATCCTGGGCTCTCTACAATATTACGTTTGTACAAAAAATAATTGAGAGCACAAAACCTTAGTCTCATACGGGTGAGTAAAATTAGTGGATACCGGGGACCAACTTTGTAGTAGTTGGGTGGTATGGGCCGGACACGCTTGATTAACTTTGATTTAAAAATTTCTAAAGACGGCGATAATTGAATTAGCTCAAGGAGCTCGTTCCATAATTTGATTGTGGAAGGGAAAAAACTATTAGAATATCTATTTGTCCTACACTGTAAAGTTGACAGGTCGGTTGCATTACGAAGAGGATAATAGGAAGTAATGAACATAAATAACTAGGTACGGAGTTGTGGACCATTTTGTAAAATAAGCATAATTTGTGAATATCCCTCCTGCGTTTAACATGTTCCCAACCAGTTTCGTAAAGTACTTTGTTACGAGAAGTACCCTTCATGGCTCCAGTCACAATGATTGCACTTTTATATTGGACGTTTTCAATTAGTTCAGATTCACGTTCGGTACAATTCGTGTTTACAATAATTTGTGTTTCAGGATGAATGTATTTCAAATCAAATTATATCTATTTTCTTTCCGATATGGTTTCTGGAGTCTAACATATATGTTATCGATCCTATAGCAAAGTGTGACTGAAATAAGCAGGATTAGGCATCCATTTTAACCGCATAAAAATTCATTAGCACTGAAAGTTTTCCTTAATTTCGAACAATTTCTGTGGAAATGTTTTGGATTTTATAGCTTTAAAAACAACAGCATTTTGTTGCAAGCTTGTGAAAGGGATTGTTTTTAAGTTTCGCTATTAAATTCAGCTAAAATATCACTGTCCATGCCTCAGTGAGATAGCTTGTGGCTATCTTCAACGTATTTCTGATTGAGTACACTAAAAGAAGTGGAACGAGCAACTGCCACGAATGCGCTTAAGCCTTGTTTTCACGATCGACGCAAGTACAAAAGATATGCGTCAAGTGAAAACTAACCGTGAAATAATCACAAGCTTCACTAGTTTCTTGTCCTCTGTTTGTGAAACGGCCAATATGACAGCGCGCGATTTCCGCAAGAGGGACCTAGAGCGAGTATTCTGATTGGCTACACATAATTAGCTGTCAAACACTCCCTTGCGCTTGTGCTGTATTCCGTTTTCACGAGCAGAACGCGAACGCAAGCATAAACTCAAGAACAAGAAAAAGGTAAAATATTAATCCTTGTGCTTGCATCGAGCCGGTGTTCACTATGAAATAAGGACTCTTGTGCTTGCATCGAGCTGCTTTTCACTATGAAATAAGGACTCTTGTGCTTGCTTCGAGCCGGTTTTAACTTTGTAATGAGGCCTCTTGTACTTGCATCGCTCGTGAAAACAAGGTTTTTTTCACTAAGCACGTTGCATGGCACTACCCAACACACACTATGACGTAGCTAGCGTCTAATACACATGCTCACATCTTATTACCCGTAGAGTGGCAACCATGTACAGCTGTTTCGTCCTTGTTAGGACTCATCAGCATGGCATAGCCCCCAAGACCGTCAGACTCACATCTCCAGCTCCCACACGTGTTAACGTGGTGGCTGGGGTTTAAAGCAGCTACGAGCTCGCCGTTAGAGTAACCAGATTCTGAGGCCTATGATCTATAGTGAGGCTGACGGTCTTGGGGGCTATGCCATGCTGATGAGTCCTAACAAGGACGAAACAGCTGTACATGGTTGCCACTCTACCGGTAATAAGATGTGAGCATGCGTATTAGACGCTAGATACGTCATAGCGTGTGTTGGATAGTGCCATGCAACGTGCTTGGTTTTTCTTTCACTGAATTTTTGCAAACTCCGCCAGTACATGATTTAGCCGTAAAGAACAATTTAGCAACCCTTAAACTCACACATTTTCTGTATTTCTTTGAACATCATGTTTAACCGCAAAAGCCATACAAGCGGGTATTTCACTTGTTATCGATGTTCTAATTCACATTTGCTTGCGCTTATTACTGATGTAGATTTATTTTCCTTTAAACAGTTGTTGAAATGGCATCCCTGCAGTTGATCTTACTGGGACTGATGCTCCTTCACGCAGTGCTTGCTGTAGAGGAAGGTGTGTATTTGGAGCGGTGTGTGAAATGGGCGTGAATGACACTAATGTGCCAAACCTAATTACACCACAAGAGGCCGCCTAATTGTGTTTTGTTTCAGTCCACCATGGCGGCCTGTACCTTTACCCATAATCCTTTGCGCGCGAAAATCATTAAATCGGTTATAAAATCGCTGTAGAGTGGTTTTAAATCTGAAGAACAAGCCAGTACAAGTGATGTTGCCAATAAAATGTCATTTTAAAGATTAGAGGATTTCTACGTGTTATTTTGATTGTGTTAGGTTCGCAAAGGATTGTGGTCCAATGTACAACCGCCATCTTGTTCGGTATCGTGGATTGCGTTCGGATAATTAGTGGAGCAGCATCTGGGACGGGCCTTAATACTTTGCCGCATTTCATTCTAATTGAATTTCAATTAAAGGCCAAGATCACCTTGAACGTGATGTAGTCCATATTGATAACGACGTCGTCGTCTGACCACTAGACCGAAACGACGACATGACTACCATTTTGTAGAGGACAGCCAAGGTTATTCTATTTCTCATTTTCCTTTCAAGATGTAACTAAAATAAAACAGCCCGAATATAGTGTTATCTGCCTTCTCTCTACTGCTAAAACATCTTGCATCCGCCCATACCTATACCACCATGCGAAGACCTAAATTCGTTGAAATGAATTCTGCGCATGTTACTGCGCAACATTTACAGCAGGCTAGTAAGTTCTAGTAAGTTCTTATGATATTTTGTTTTCTATATAGAAGATTCGAAGAGGAATTGTTCTTTTTTTTGGAGGATGTTTTCTGTTTCGGAATATATGCTATTAAAATAGATAGAGGATATTTACTTCAAACCACCGTGTAATTTTCTTTTTGTTATATGGACAATTAAACTGCTCTAAGAATTCTTATATATTCATATCCGTCCCGACAGTTATGTATAGAAAGCATTTTAATTTAAATATGAAAGAGAATACAAATTTAGCACTGGGAAACCAAAGTATTGAGAAACCATGGGAAACTGGTGTAAAATGCAATTTCTAACATTATCGTATTTTTCCATGTATAGAATGGAAATAGTACCGTGATATTTCAAACTTTCTAATTTGTCAAATTCGGATTTCCATATGTCCATGCTATGGAAAATACAATGTTGGGAATCCAATGTACAGCATTTTCATGGTTTTTAACTCGTGGATGCGCGCAAGCGCAGAACACGAGTTATTAGGGTTAGTGATCCGAGCTAATTTATTCATCGTTTTATGGTGTGTACTTCGCTTTTTTCTGTGTACATCGGGGACTCTCCGTTGGCTGTCCGAATAGTCTTCGATTTTCCGAAGATGTATTGACGGAGTTTATGGCATGAGTCCAAGTTTCAATTCATCGGAAAGACGGTTCGAAAGGTTTGGCCGTGTTGTTACACAGGCTTCCCAGACTCTACGTATATTTCCCGCTTATTAGTCTATTGGGTTACCTGTGGTTTATCGATTAGTTTCATTACGATCTCATAAGAGTATATATAATTGCTTCGTGTGAATTCTCTTTTCCGATTCCTAGGAAATGAATCTTCAATAATAAAAGATTGATACTTAATGAAGTTGTGTGAGTGGTTTTTTGGCGATTTGGGGCCTTCTAAAACAGTTTATTAGGATTCGAAATTTTGACCGTTGGCCGCGGCTCTAAAAAAAATTACAAGGTAGGCAACTCGACCTCGCCAAAGCACAGACTTACTTCAAAGATCACCCAAAAATTGGCACTTTTCTTTCTCGCTCGTTATTCAGCTTTCGGCACAGGAGGGAATAGTTATCAAGCAACATCTGACCCGAGATTTAGGAAAATCCATCAAATTTATCATCGCCAAACGGCCTCCTCAAGACCCAAAAAGCGCGCCCTTCCAATGATCTGTAAGAACCAGACCGACCACAGCGGTTCAAAATTTTCCCGCCCCTACCCAAAACGTGCAAATCGTCTTTTTTCATGGGGGGAGGGGGGGAGACCCCAAACGTGAAATTATACTTCCGCTCGAGGAACGGAAACAAATATATCGCCAATCAGAGGACCATTACTAGGCTTTTAACGAAACTGGCGGTTACCGACTAATTTTAAATTTGGAACTCGCCAAAATTTCTCACGTGGAACTGTCATAACTGACTCGGTGAAGACCCCAGCTCACTATCTTGGTCCTCTGATTGGCGATATATTTATTTCCGTTCCTCGAGCGGAAGTATAATTTCACGTTTGGGGTCTCCCCATGAAAAAAGACGATTTGCACGTTTTGGGTAGGGGCGGGAAAATTTTGAACCGCTGTGGTCGGTCTGGTTCTTACAGACCATTGGAAGGTCGCGCTTTTTGGGTCTTGAGGAGGCCGTTTGGCGGTGATAAATTTGATGGATTTTCCTAAATCTAGGGTCAGATGTTGCTTGATAACTATTCCCTCCTGTGCCGAAAGCAGAATAACAAGCGAGGAAGAAAAGTGCCGATTTTTGGGTGATCTTTGAAGTAAGTCTGTGCTTTGGCGAGGTCGAGTTGCCTACCTTGTAAATTTTTTTAGAGCCGCGGCCAACGGTCAAAATTTCGAATCCTAATAAACTGCGTTACATGTAGAAGGCCCCAAATCGCCAAAAAAACCACCCACACAACTTCATTAAGTATCAATCTTTTATTATTGAAGATTCATTTCGTAGGAATCGGAAAAAAGAATTCACACGAAACAATTATATAAACTCTTCTGAGATCGTAATGAAACTAATCGATAAACCACAGGTAACCCAACAGACTAATAAGCGGGAAATATACGTCGAGTCTGGGAAGCCTGTGGTTGTTAAAGGTAATTATTATTCCGAAATGCCTTATAATTAATTTATCGCTACAACTATATTGTTAAAAACAGACATTTGGTCGCGTGTCGTATTTACGAGAGAAGCCCGGAAATTTATAAGCGCGTTTGGCTTAGCTAAGCAGAATTTAATGTCTTGAATGTACTGTGTTGGCAGTTTTGGGAACGTTTTGGATGCAACAGAGATAGAGATCGGGTAATGTACACTGAACTGTTTTCGCTACAAAGCTCTCCGAGTCTCATGGCACGTTCATAATACATCCCTAGGCTCCGAGATAGAACGTGCTGCACTCTTTACTCGTCAGGGTGAATATAAACTTAAAGTTCAGTTGAACGACGAGGAGATGTTAACTAACATCGATATTGCCCCTGCTCACTGGGGAATGAAAGCCAAGATTTTGGAAAGTGAGGAAAACAAAGCTAAACAAAGATATACAATAGCCAAACAAAAGCTAATGGAAAAGCTTAGTAATATACAGAATAACAATAATGTGATCAGTTCGAGAAATGATACGGTAAATATCACTGAAACGTCAAATAGTTTGAATTTGATGGTCGAACGCGAACAGCTGAGCACTGTATTGTTATCTAGTAAAGGCTTGAATACTGATCAATCTAGGAGTAGGAGGCACAAATCAAGATTGTCTGCAGTTAGAAATCGTGATAGAGAACCTTCGAGAATACCAGTGAGAAAAATAATAAGCCTGTTTAAAAAAAACACCATGTGTTTTCTTCGATCTTCCAGCCAGTTGACCTCCGGGTCATGCACCGTTTATATTTGATAAAAATTTGGCTAGCGTTAGATTCCCAAAAACTAATTTCTGCGTCGATGAGGAACGGATAAAAACTCGTTTTAACTTCTTCGATATGTGATTTCAAAGTTCAGCGGGGCATTTTGATTTAAAGATCAATTTGATTTAGCTACACTAAATAATAACATTGTCACACAATCCTTGTACAGATTGGAAGTTCCAGAACTACTTAGACTGCATGCGTCATGTTGTATGAACTGGAACACGCTACCACTGTTGTGTGCCACGATGCAGTGGTGATTCACGCTACAACAATGTACTTTCCTTTCATCGCAAAAAATCCCCAGTAAAGACATGGGATTAAGGTCTCAGTGGATCACCAAAATTCGAAGGAACGAGGGGCTTTATTTCAAGATTACAGACTCTAGTGTTGCTGGTGATTTGAAAAAAAAGACTGAACCTCAGTGAGTGAGTGTCACATAGGAAAACCAGCTACTCAGCAACCTACATCTAGTTGTTATTCGTACTTCAGTTATCCCTGTAGCCTGTAACGCGTTCCATTTCATACAACACCTGCGTCTCCTCGGCTATAGTAGAGTAATAGATACATCTCCTGTCATCACATAATTTTTCTATAACATTAAGACGATTTAAAGAGTAGAAAAAAAGTGCATTTCCGAAGTCAGCTTCTTACCTGTCGGAAGCCGCCATCATGTCCGGTTCGTTTTTGGCTTCAGAAAGCTGTTTCTGATCGTCTTACGGCTCTTAAAATACTCTAACACTGAACTTTAAGATTTAAAGCTAAACAGTTCTGATAAATTTGGGCTGAAAACGAATAACAAAGGAACCAGCAGAACTTCTAGTATTGGTTTCACGCTCGCGTCTCTCGCGCTCTCTCTGTTGTCAAGGAATGTTAGAATGGCTTGCCCTCCACACAGGCGTTGCTATGGGGAAATTGTCACGTGATCAATTGATGCAAAAGGCCTATTGGGTCCCCACAAATCACTTAGTGGTGATGACGTAATGATGACGTCATCGGTCACGTGATTTTAAGTACATGCCCATTTCTCCCTCATATCTAATGCCAGACAGTTCAAACTTGGACAGACATGGTAGTGGGTTGCTATCAATCAGTTAGTGGCGATGACGTAACGATGACGTCATCGATTACGTGTTTTAAGTACATGCCCATATCTCCTTCATTTCTAATGCCAGACAGTTCAAACAAGGACAGGCATGGTATTGGTTCCTGGTTCCAACAAATTACTTAGTGGTGATGACGTAACGATGACGTCATCGGTCACGTGATTTTAAGTACATGCCCATATCTCCCTCATTTCATCTATGGGGAAATTGTCACGTGATCAATTGATGCAAAAGGCCTATTGGGTCCCCACAAATCACTTAGTGGTGATGACGTAATGATGACGTCATCGGTCACGTGATTTTAAGTACATGCCCATATCTCCCTCATATCTAATGCCAGACAGTTCAAACTTGGACAGACATGGTAGTGGGTTGCTATCAATCAGTTAGTGGCGATGACATAACGATGACGTCATCGATTACGTGTTTTAAGTACATGCCAATATTATATCTCCCTCATTTCTAATGCCAGACAGTTCAAACTTGGACAGGTATAGTACTATTTTCCCACGATTCACTTAGTGGTGATGACGTAACGATGACGTCATTGGTCACGTGATTTTTTAGTATATACCAAAATAGCTCACTGAACATCCACGAGTTGCCCTTAGGGGTCCAATGTTGCCATTGTTTTATCCATTCCAGTGTAGCACAGAGTGATTATACACGTGAAATAGATATTAGACAAATAGACACTATTAGACCCTAATTACATTGTTTTATCCATTCCAGTGTAGCACAGAGTGATTATACTAAACACGTGAAATAGATATTAGACAAATAGACACTATTAGACCCTAATTACATTGTTTTATCCATTCCAGTGTAGCACAGAGTGATTATACACGTGAAATAGATATTAGACAAATAGACACTATTAGACCCTAATTACATTGTTTTATCCATTCCAGTGTAGCACAGAGTGATTATACACGTGAAATAGATATTAGACAAATAGACTCTATTAGACCCTAATTACATTGTTTTATCCATTCCAGTGTAGCACAGAGTGATTATAGTAAACACGTGAAATAGATATTAGACAAATAGACACTATTAGACCCTAATTACATTGTTTTATCCATTCCAGTGTAGCACAGAGTGATTATACACGTGAAATAGATATTAGACAAATAGACACTATTAGACCCTAATTACATTGTTTTATCCATTCCAGTGTAGCACAGAGTGATTATACACCTGAAATAGATATTAGACAAATAGACACTATTAGACCCTAATTACATTGTTTTATCCATTCCAGTGTAGAACAGAGTGATTATACACGTGAAATAGATATTAGACAAATAGACACTATTAGACCCTAATTACATTGTTTTATCCATTCCAGTGTAGCACAGAATGATTATACACGTGAAATAGATATTAGACAAATAGACACTATTAGACCCTAATTACATTGTTTTATCCATTCCAGTGTAGCACAGAGTGATTATACACGTGAAATAGATATTAGACAAATAGACACTATTAGACCCTAATTACATTGTTTTATCCATTCCAGTGTAGCACAGAGTGATTATACTAAACACGTGAAATAGATATTAGACAAATAGACACTATTAGACCCTAATTACATTGTTTTATCCATTCCAGTGTAGCACAGAGTGATTATACACGTGAAATAGATATTAGACAAATAGACACTATTAGACCCTAATTACATTGTTTTATCCATTCCAGTGTAGCACAGAATGATTATACTAAACACGTGAAATAGATATTAGACAAATAGACACTATTAGACCCTAATTACATTGTTTTATCCATTCCAGTGTAGCACAGAGTGATTATACACGTGAAATAGATATTAGACAAATAGACACTATTAGACCCTAATTACATTGTTTTTTCCATTCCAGTGTAGCACAGAGTGATTATACACGTGAAATAGATATTAGACAAATAGACACTATTAGACCCTAATTACATTGTTTTATCCATTCCAGTGTAGCACAGAGTGATTATACACGTGAAATAGATATTAGACAAATAGACACTATTAGACCCTAATTACATTGTTTTATCCATTCCAGTGTAGCACAGAGTGATTATACTAAACACGTCAAATAGATATTAGACAAATAGACACTATTAGACCCTAATTACATTGTTTTATCCATTCCAGTGTAGCACAGAGTGATTATACACGTGAAATAGATATTAGACAAATAGACACTATTAGACCCTAATTACATTGTTTTATCCATTCCAGTGTAGCACAGAGTAATTATACACATGAAATAGATATTAGACAAATAGACACTATTAGACCCTAATTACATTGTTTTATCCATTCCAGTGTAGCACAGAGTGGTTATACACGTGAAATAGATATTAGACAAATAGACACTATTAGAACCTAATTACATTGTTTTATCCATTCCAGTGTAGCACAGAGTGATTATACACGTGAAATAGATATTAGACAAATAGACACTATTAGACCCTAATTACATTGTTTTATCCATTCCAGTGTAGCACAGAGTGATTATACACCTGAAATAGATATTAGACAAATAGACACTATTAGACCCTAATTACATTGTTTTATCCATTCCAGTGTAGCACAGAGTGATTATACTAAACACGTGAAATAGATATTAGACAAATAGACACTATTAGACCCTAATTACATTGTTTTATCCATTCCAGTGTAGCACAGAGTGATTATACACGTGAAATAGATATTAGACAAATAGACACTATTAGACCCTAATTACATTGTTTTATCCATTCCAGTGTAGCACAGAGTGATTATACTAAACACGTGAAATAGATATTAGACAAATAGACACTATTAGACCCTAATTACATTGTTTTATCCATTCCAGTGTAGCACAGAGTGATTATACACGTGAAATAGATATTAGACAAATAGACACTATTAGACCCTAATTACATTGTTTTATCCATTCCAGTGTAGCACAGAGTGATTATACACGTGAAATAGATATTAGACAAATAGACACTATTAGACCCTAATTACATTGTTTTATCCATTCCAGTGTAGCACAGAGTGATTATACACGTGAAATAGATATTAGACAAATAGACACTATTAGACCCTAATTACATTGTTTTATCCATTCCAGTGTAGCACAGAGTGATTATACACGTGAAATAGATATTAGACAAATAGACACTATTAGACCCTAATTACATTGTTTTATCCATTCCAGTGTAGCACAGAGTGATTATACTAAACACGTGAAATAGATATTAGACAAATAGACACTATTAGACCCTAATTACATTGTTTTATCCATTCCAGTGTAGCACAGAGTGATTATACTAAACACGTGAAATAGATATTAGACAAATAGACACTATTAGACCCTAATTACATTGTTTTATCCATTCCAGTGTAGCACAGAGTGATTATACTAAACACGTGAAATAGATATTAGACAAATAGACACAATTAGACCCTAATTACATTGTTTTATCCATTCCAGTGTAGCACAGAGTGATTATACACGTGAAATAGATATTAGACAAATAGACACTATGAGACCCTAATTACATTGTTTTATCCATTCCAGTGTAGCACAGAGTGATTATACACGTGAAATAGATATTAGACAAATAGACACTATTAGACCCTAATTACATTGTTTTATCCATTCCAGTGTAGCACAGAGTGATTATACACGTGAAATAGATATTAGACAAATAGACACTATTAGACCCTAATTACATTGTTTTATCCATTCCAGTGTAGCACAGAGTGATTATACACGTGAAATAGATATTAGACAAATAGACACTATTAGACCCTAATTACATTGGTTTATCCATTCCAGTGTAGCACAGAGTGATTATACTGAACACGTGAAATAGATATTAGACAAATAGACACTATTAGACCCTAATTACATTGTTTTATCCATTCCAGTGTAGCACAGAGTGATTATACACGTGAAATAGATATTAGACAAATAGACACTATTAGACCCTAATTACATTGTTTTATCCATTCCAGTGTAGCACAGAGTGATTATACTAACACGTGAAATAGATATTAGACAAATAGACACTATTAGACCCTAATTACATTGTTTTATCCATTCCAGTGTAGCACAGAGTGATTATACACGTGAAATAGATATTAGACAAATAGACACTATTAGACCCTAATTACATTGTTTTATCCATTCCAGTGTAGCACAGAGTGATTATACTGAACACGTGAAATAGATATTAGACAAATAGATACTATTAGACCCTAATTACATTGTTTTATCCATTCCAGTGTAGCACAGAATGATTATACTAAACACGTGAAATAGATATTAGACAAATAGACACTATTAGACCCTAATTACATTGTTTTATCCATTCCAGTGTAGCACAGAGTGATTATACACGTGAAATAGATATTAGACAAATAGACACTATTAGACCCTAATTACATTGTTTTATCCATTCCAGTGTAGCACAGAGTGATTATACACGTGAAATAGATATTAGACAAATAGATATTATTAGACCCTAATTACATTGTTTTATCCATTCCAGTGTAGCACAGAGTGATTATACTAAACACGTGAAATAGATATTAGACAAATAGACACTATTAGACCCTAATTACATTGTTTTATCCATTCCAGTGTAGCACAGAGTGATTATACTAAACACGTGAAATAGATATTAGACAAATAGACACTATTAGACCCTAATTACATTGTTTTATCCATTCCAGTGTAGCACAGAGTGATTATACTTAACACGTGAAATAGATATTAGACAAATAGATACTATTAGACCCTAATTACATTGTTTTATCCATTCCAGTGTAGCACAGAGTGATTATACTTAACACGTGAAATAGATATTAGACAAATAGATACTATTAGACCCTAATTACATTGTTTTATCCATTCCAGTGTAGCACAGAGTGATTATACTTAACACGTGAAATAGATATTAGACAAATAGACACTATTAGACCCTAATTACATTGTTTTATCCATTCCAGTGTAGCACAGAGTGATTATACTGAACACGTGAAATATATATTAGACAAATAGACACTATTAGACCCTAATTACATTGTTTTCTTTTGTTTCTATTTGACTATTAGATACTGGCTATTACTTTTTGTTTCACAGGTTAAAGTGCCTATCACCCTTTTGCAATTTTGATAGCTTATGAACCTCCGAAAAGTTTTGAGTACTTCTGTGAAGAAAGTTTTGGTTTAAAGTGAATACTTTATGTGCTACGCTTGTTTGAAATCGTGCAAATGTGACCTTTCCTGACCCATGACCACGTAAGTAAAAGCCTGGGTCGAAACCTGGGTAGACGTCATCTCATTAATGCATTATTCTCCATGGCGCCTTTTTATCACAGCAACATCGATGCATAGAAACTATACACAGTTTTTGAGTTGTTAGTAAAGAAAAAAGTTCATTTTAGTCAACATTTCTTCAAATGATTGCAAAGCCGAATTAATTATATGACGTCAAGATGACGTCTACCCAGGTTTCGACCCAGGCTTTTACTTACGCGGTCATGGGTCAGGAAAGGTCACATTTACACGATTTCAAACAAGCGTAGAACATAAAGTATTCACTTTAAACCAAAACATTCTTCACAGAAGTTCTCAAAACTTTTCGGAGGTTCATAAGCTATCAAAATCGCAAAAGGGTGATCGGCACTTTAAGAAAAAACACTCTAAAAAGCTGAAAAGTATTACAGTGATATCAAATTCAAGACAGTTATATGAGAAAAGTAGCCACGGTCTCTCTAGCCTTGATTTCAGTTTTATTTTTCCTACACATAAAATATATATAACTAAGCACTATTGTTACATAACTTTCAAACTAAACTCAAATAACATTAATTAAAGCATAAATTTAGATGACTGCATTTTTTAGACACTGGTATGATCAACTAAACGTCAATCAAGGTATGCTAACCGCCGCGAGGAGCGAGTAGCAGCCGACGTTTTGAGCGCGAGCTCTTCGTCAAAGCAAACACTTTTGATCATACCCGCCGAGTAAGCCATTGTTTTTTAGAAATTAATTAATCTCCAAAATTATGCAAATTAGGGGGCGGTATTATGAAAGTACTTAATACTCGTAGTATGCAAAGGAACGCGTCTAAAATGAGACATTACTTTTCATTTCCAGATCCAGAACCTATGAGTGGTATGGACAAACGCGGTGCCCCATGCATGTGTTATGGCGACTCTCTTATCCATTTTACAGGAACATGGTATCAGCATACGGCTGAATGTCCAGATATGTGGTTTAACTGTGGCAATTTTCCCCTCCTGCATAGCCTGGGCTTATGCTGCAGAGTAATTATAGATTCGGTGGCATAATACCCGTGGAGAAAAAGTAATTCCAACAGTTAATACAATAAAACCAGTTAATCCTATCAGTTTGAATATATAACGTTAAAATATGTATCACATATAACCTTGGTACTTTGAGCAGCAATTGATTGAATAAACGAGGTGCTTAATAGTTAATAAACGTAAAAATAAATGGTGTTTTGTTATTGTTAACTAAGATCAGCTGAGTTAAATGTAGAAACTTACCATATATTTAATTAGAATATAAATTACGGAAGTATCCTACGAACGCGAGATTTCATTGGCTCCTCAGCGTACTTGATTTTCTTATAATGCACACGCGTAGATATAATTTATATTATAAAACAAATAGATGGTATTCCTATGTCCAATAACAAAATAATGCACTTTCGAGGTCTTGAAAAGCTGCTAAGCGAGCAAGTTGTTAATCCTCTCCTGTTACAACTGACTAAATTGGCTACGCTAAAATTAAAATATGCTAAATATAGTAAACAGCATGAAGCTAGTTGCTCAGTTATGTCCGTCAATAGTGTTTACAAGCGTTTACACACTCTTTAGTGTTATTTTACACTTGAAACATTCAAGTGTTAGATCTGAATTTCGCGCGATAACAAAAGTCAAAGATCCCTCTAGCGGAACATCACCAAAAATGTTGCCTGCAGAGCGTTCACTTGACAAAGGCTGAGTGACAACTGAAGGTGTGGGACTGCCTGGCAGAGTCATATATAGTGCCGCGGCTTGTTTTTAAAAACATGAAGTTCCGGTGTAAAAAGGGGAGCCCAGGGGTTTGTCACCTTTCTTGTAAATCAGTCTTAGTGGAGTGAGCACGTTGCGCTGGAGTGCTCCCTACTGATTGCTTATCGCGCGAAATTCAAATCAAAACAGATAAATGTTAAACTTTAGAGCAAGAGCTACAAAGTTTGTAAACAGTCATAAAATACCACTGGCAGTCATTAATTATTAGATAATTACCGGGGCCGACAGCATTATTAATAATCTTGCAGCCTCAGCTGGCTGCAATACTAATAATGCTGTCGACCTCAGTAATAGATCCTTTGCACGTGACGTCATAGCCGCCATGTTGGTGTACAGTTAACAAAAGATACATGGCCGCCATGCCTTTGTCATTTGAATCTCTGGGGATTGAGTGCAAAGCATCTATTATCTATCATTTAGTGTCCTTATGCAGTCCATTGTTCTCTCTCTGAGAGTAAAACCGCGCTTTCTATAGAGTGATTTCAATTAAAGTGCATATGAACTCTCGCCAGTTATTAGTGATTTAAAAGTCAAAATGGAACACAAAATAACCGACAAAAACAACTATTAACATCTACCATTTTCTTTTATTAAGGGACGCCATTTAAGTCAAAAGCCAATTCTGGTCTATTTTGCTCGGTTTTTATGTCAACTCCACTTATTAAAAGATATTTCAATAAGATTACAAGGATCAAATGTCTGATGCCTGAAAAAAAAAATGAAAAAATAGACAAATACAATGTTATGACTCAATTCATGTTCAACTCAATAGTATAATTTGACGTCAATCAGAGACGTCTTTGTAACGCATTTTAAAGCAATATTACAATCATAAATTGCCCCAAAAAAGGATTTAAAACACTTTACTGCACCCAAATCAACGATTTGACTAGGGCTCATAAGCACTTTAACCCGTGAAACATTACTAGTCTAGTCACCAACACACTTTACTGCACCCAAATCAACGACTTGACTAGGGCTCATAAGCACTTTAACCCGTGAAACATTACTAGTCTAGTTACCAATACACTTTACTGCACCCAAATCAACGATTTGACTAGGGCTCATAAGCACTTTAACCCGTGAAACATTACTAGTCTAGTCACCAACAGACTTTATTAGTCCAGTCTAACAGATATTAGACAAGTAGAGATTACTAGTCTAGTCACCAACAGACTTTATTAGTCCAGTCTAACAGATATTAGACAAGTAGAGATTACTAGTCTAGTCACCAACACACTTTATTAGTCCAGTCTAACAGATATTAGACAAATAGAGATTACTAGTCTAGTCACCAACACACTTTATTAGTCCAGTCTAACATATATTAGACAAATAGAGATTACTAGTCTAGTCACCAACAGACTTTATTAGTCCAGTCTAACAGATATTAGACAAATAGAGATTACTAGTCTAGTCACCAACACACTTTATTAGTCCAGTCTAAGTTTTAATGACTTCTTTTTATGAAGACACGTTAAAGTGCCAATGAAATGAAAAATTCGATCCCATTTTCATTTTATTTTATTAAATTCTAGGCTTCTCTTATTCATTTTGTGCAATTAAAAATCAATTTGGAGAGCGCGAACGTATTTTTTTTTCGTATCGAAGTCAGGCGGTAATCACATGCGTGACGTCACTAGGTCTGCGCATTTATATTCGTCGCCATAAATACTACAAAATAAGTTTTCAATTTAAATATGTAATACTTTTAGAAACCTTGACGATGGCCATAATTGTTCAAATAGAATCCTTGCAGTCAGCCATATTTTTACTTTTGTGAATATTAATGTTGGACCTAGTGACGTCACACATATGATTAGCATATCTTTAACGGCATAAAAATTGTCGCCTAAATTTGGCATTTATGCCTGACTTCGATACGAAATAATATTATGTTCGCGCTAAGTATTAGCTAATCAGATTTGTCTTAAACCGACACAAGCTAAGAATTAGCTTATGCAATTTATTGTTGCGGAAGTTTGTTTCTCTCTGATCTCATTTTAGCTCCCTTACTTTATACAAAGGTTACGCTTAGCCTTGTGCGCATGCGTGAATCCAATGTTACACAAGCTGTCCAACCGAATCAAATATTGTTCATCAAACTCGAAAACAAAAGAAATGTTGTACGATGTTGGACAGAATGTTTGACAGAACTCAAACTTCGTTCAGCATCATCCAATATGGTGGCCAAATGACTCCGACATGACGATCGTATCCAACAATGTTGGACGGCGATGTTGGATTCGTTTGACCAGCTGCATCCTCGGGCATCAAAATCGCTCTATCGCCGAGGAACGAGGAACTAACCCTTATTACTTAGCATACTCGTTAAGTTAATTAATTAATCAAATAAGTCTTGATTATTATTGATGAAAGTGTTGTTTCAATGACAGCTTTGAGAGATCGTATGAAAGGAAACGGCTGACTGTGGAATCTCCAACAAAACACATTATGGGACGTGATGCATGGTATCAAAGGCTTTATAGCCCAATTATGCATAATACAATCGCATCAAGGCGACCATTATCCATATTATTTACTAGTCCATTATACAGCCGCGCCTAAACGGCCGGGGAAGGGGGTAGTCCCATATATAGGCTGGGCGGGTACGTGCCGCTACACAGGGTATGGTTTTTGACAATTCTTAGCCTGGAACAGGGTATATAAATCACTGTTCTGGTCTGGAACAGGGTATATAAATCACTGTTTTGGTCTGGAACAGGGTATATAAATCACTGTTCTGGTCTGGAACAGGGTATATAAATCACTGTTTTGGTCTGGAACAGGGTATATAAATCACTGTTTTGGTCTGGAACAGGGTATATAAATCACTGTTTTGGTCTGGAACAGGGTATATAAATCACTGTTCTGGTCTGGAACAGGGTATATAAATCACTGTTTTGGTCTGGAACAGGGTATCTAAATCACTGTTTTGGTCTGGAACAGGGTATATAAATCACTGTTTTGGTCTGGAACAGGGTATATAAATCACTGTTCTGGTCTGAAACAGGGTATATAAATCACTGTTTTGGTCTGGAACAGGGTATATAAATCACTGTTTTGGTCTGGAACAGGGTATATAAATCACTGTTCTGGTCTGGAACAGGGTATATAAATCACTGTTTTGGTCTGGAACAGGGTATATAAATCACTGTTTTGGTCTGGAACAGGGTATATAAATCACTGTTTTGGTCTGGAACAGGGTATATAAATCACTGTTTTGGTCTGGAACAGGGTATATAAATCACTGTTTTGGTCTGGAACAGGGTATATAAATCACTGTTTTGGTCTGGAACAGGGTATATAAATCACTGTTCTGGTCTGAAACAGGGTATATAAATCACTGTTTTGGTCTGGAACAGGGTATATAAATCACTGTTTTGGTCTGGAACAGGGTATATAAATCACTGTTTTGGTCTGGAACAGGGTATATAAATCACTGTTTTGGTCTGGAACAGGGTATATAAATCACTGTTTTGGTCTGGAACAGGGTATATAAATCACTGTTTTGGTCTGGAACAGGGTATATAAATCACTGTTCTGGTCTGAAACAGGGTATATAAATCACTGTTTTGGTCTGGAACAGGGTATATAAATCACTGTTTTGGTCTGGAACAGGGTATATAAATCACTGTTTTGGTCTGGAACAGGGTATATAAATCACTGTTCTGGTCTGGAACAGGGTATATAAATCACTGTTTTGGTCTGGAACAGGGTATATAAATCACTGTTTTGGTCTGGAACAGGGTATATAAATCACTGTTTTGGTCTGGAACAGGGTATATAAATCACTGTTCTGGTCTGGAACAGGGTATATAAATCACTGTTTTGGTCTGGAACAGGGTATATAAATCACTGTTTTGGTCTGGAACAGGGTATATAAATCACTGTTTTGGTCTGGAACAGGGTATATAAATCACTGTTTTGGTCTGGAACAGGGTATATAAATCACTGTTTTGGTCTGAAACAGGGTCGTAATTCTTTGGAAGGGCCTCAGGACGGTTTGAGTTATTCACGGTCCCTTGTCGCTCCAAACGCAGACTCCGTTTATCTGTTTATGATTCGAGTGGCGAGTGGAACGCAACGTCTCGCGCGTACCATGTCAGACGCTAGCCTGGTCTGGAATAGGATTTAGCATATGACCCGTACGGCCCCGCGCGCGCTTTCCTTTCAAAACCATTTACAAAAGTCACGTGATGAGGGCCGGATGTGTATGGCGTGAGCGGGCCGGAAATAGCCGTCTGGCCGTGCAAAATTTTTTCTTGCTGTTTTGCGGTTTGATCTACAAAAAAAATATGGACATATGATAAAAAACCTATTGACTGAGTTAGGTTGGGCCGAACGGGAAAATATTTGGCTCTCGTTCATTTTTGTACGTACGTCATAACTTCGAGCCAAATATTTTCCCGTCCGGCCCTCCCACTCAGTAATAAGTACCTAGCCATCTTGCCTGGAACAGGGTATGTTTTCGTTGTTTCTAGCCTGGAACAGGGTACCTTTATTGACATTTTGTCTGGAACAGGGTCGCAAAAATGCAATTTCTTGGCCTGGAACAGGGTAAGGGTTTCAAGGGCTCAGCGGCACACGTCACCACCATCCTAATTTTTAAGTTCCCCCCTCCCCCCGGGCTAAACGGGCGTTCGAACATGCGGTTGTGCAACAGTACGCCAATATTCTTGGTTCCAACAATGTTGGAGCAGCATTTGTTGGATGAATTTTAGATAAAAGTTTGGAACACGTATTCCACTAACATTACAATCCAAGAATGATTTATTTGGCTGTGTATAGTTTTGGAAAAAAAATGATTCTGTGACTAACTTTCTCAAGGGAATTCACAGGGAGCCCACACATAACGTTTGTATTTGATTTTATAGGGAATGTATGAAGATTAAGTTAAAGGAACGAAGTATTGCAAAAACATACGTATTTGAACATAAAATAAACGTTAATTTCCCTTATCTATTGTGGTTATGTCGTCCTGGTGGCTTTAAATGTCAAATCTTGGCGATTTATGAGGGTCTTGAGTTCGCTGTTCCCTGCATACTAATAGAGAGAAAACAGTGGAAAGACGCTTTTGACAGGTCCAAACTCCGAGGCACTTTTCAGCCGGAAAATCGCATTGCCCAGCCTTCGAAACCCATCGCGAGGAAATTAAAGAGGATAGATTTTCCCTTCTTTTCATACCGACCACGTGAAAATCCATGTCCATAGCCAAGCGTTAGACGATAAAATCAAATACAAACGTTATGTGTGGGCTCCCTGTGGTCAAATATGCAGAACACGGCTGTTTACATACCATACATCTTTATACGGATAACTGAAAGTAGACAACGTAATTAATGATCAAATAAGCCAACAAAGATGATCAAAATAGTCGGCAAATATGAATAGTGTCTTCAGGATTCTACGAAATACAAATGAGATTATTTCAGCAAGAAAGCTGTTTGTACAGAGTCTATGTTGAAGAACTCAAGTGGAGGTTTCTGCCAGAAAACCCCAGCGGATTTCATATACAAGAGTTGGCTAATGGTGAAATGATGCTTTGCGATGTATTCTTTGGTTAGGTGCGTTTGAAGGAAAACAGCTCATCGGAACGTCGAGAATAATAACTCGAGAAAGCATGTTGCGAAAACTTGATATTGAACTGTACGATTCGAGTGCGAAGCCTTCTCTCTCAAAACTTCAAGGACCATGTATTGAAGTGCAAAGAGCTGCTATCAGAAAACAAAACAGAGGTGGGCGAATGTTTCCCCCCGTAGTGGTTCTATTGAGCTTGACTGTTGCCAAAAGAAGGGGATGCAATATTGTAACAGCCACGAGTATAAACGGTACGTGATAGATTTGTTAGAGAATGTTGGGTTTGAATGTCTTGATGACGATTTTTTATACGGCGAAGGCGAAGATGAGATACCTGCTTCAGTGCTCTTTTGTTCAAGACATAAAATCGACGTCATTAGAAAGCTGAAAAAAAAAGGAATTGATGTGTATCAAAATAACACCTTAAGGCTAGAGGTTCGACGCCGTTTTGTGGCTGGTTCAGGCGAGAGGTTCGAATCCTGGCCGCGTAAGGTCTCATTCCACTTCTAATCAATATTCAAGTTTCATCTTATTTTACACTGATTCAAGAATACAGGGATAATAGACAATACAAGACCAGTTATAGAAGATAGATAGGTATACGTAATAGTAAGTAACAAAAGAAAAAAGTAATTAGTGCGTAAATAGAAGAAATCATGGCGGTCAATAGGAGGATTGATATATAAATAACTAATAATGTTTGGGAATTGAATTTGTACTGATGTTAATATTACATTTACTAGCCTGCTAGAGGCTCTTATGGGTGTTAGCAGAGGTTCTTTCCTCTTACCCTCTCTCCAGCTCGCTACATAAAGATTATCTTTATCTGAGACAGACAAACATCTTTATTCGTTAGCTCTTTGTAACTTAAAAAAGAATTGGTGGATGAATTATTATGTAATCTTAAAATCTAATATATAGTTATCGCTAAATTAATTAATTAATTATTGTGCTGAAATTATGGCTCGCATATTCATACTGTAATGGTATAACCTCCTCCTCCATCCAACCTGCCAAAAAGGAAATATTTATTTTCGCAGGCTAAGGACACTCGACTCGCTCGTACTAGTCAGTCCTTTCACAAATCATTTCGACTCCTATATTCTATTAATACATTTTCTGTTGGGATGCCATCTTTATGGCCTGAGTACAGGCTTCATATTTATTTTTCGTGTCGCCAATAGACCCTTTCAGCTTGCCTGTTTGTTGCCCCATTTCAAACCACGTGATAGTTCTCCAGAAGATTAAGTGCTTTATTTCCAATTATATAAATTGGTACATTTTCTCATGGGATACAAAAAAAAAAAAACGCACTACTCAAGGGAAAAGTCACGTGGTCTGAAATGGGGCAACAAACAGGCAAGCTGACTAGGTGTATTGGTGCCGTCAACCAATCAGATTGTGCTGGCCACGTGACACATTGCGCCATGCCAAGTCCCGCGTCGATCGACCTTGCGGACTACGAAGAAAGGATTCATCTTCTATTGCTGCGTCGATAATCCACGAAAGCGGAAGAAAAAGGTTTGTATTGCTGCATCTGAGTCATAACGGACTCCAGTATTTTTTTTTTATATTATTGAGTGGCTCTCTTCTTACCAGCGCACAAAAGGTCAGCGGTAGGCTCTCCTAAATTCATTCATTTTGAGTAGAGTTTTTCCGTCCTCTCTATATGCTGCACAATACTATACAACTAAGTGAGGAGTCTTGACGAAAGTCAAACTCAATTTCAACTCAAGAGCAAAGCTGAAAGTGAAACTGAACTGTGTCTGGTCAGAGTGAACATGAAAATATTTACCATGAAAGTGAGGTTGAAATCATTGTGTTTAAGGTAACACAACCTATTATCGGACAGAACGAATACTCAGGCACGCATGTAAACAAATAGATATCTCCCTGAGGAGGCACATGAAAACGTCTGTCCGAGACTCTTCACTTTATATCATCTTGTTTCTGGACTCTCAAAATTCAGTGAAATAAAATTTATTTTTACCTGTTGCAGAAATGGCGCTCCTTCCTCGTGCTGTTCTTCATTGTAGTGACCACACGATCCCCCTCCCCCCACCCCCCCCCCCCCCCCCCCAAATAAATAAAATCAAACCCGAAAGCAGCACAACTCCACCAGGAATCGTTAACGGTAAACTTTATGTCGCGTCCTGTGGCGAGAGAGTAAATTCTCAACGTAACTGCGCGGCCGGAATTGCTTTTTGCCCAGAGTTTAAACGGACAAATTAATAGTGAAAAAGACGAAGGAAAGACAAGTTATCGCAAAGAAACGGTTTACTGATAAGAATGTGACAACTCGAGGAACACTTTATAGCACAGTGAAGAAGCTATAAAACTACCAAATGGAACGAGTCAACAACAACGCTTATTCCCACAACACTTGCCCGAAATGAACGACCCCAGGTCCACTCGGTCACTGTGGCCTCTGGAACCAGGGTAGGAGAATAGCGAAATTCGAAAGGAATCAGGTTATGCAAAGTAACGTAGTATCACGAAGGAAGAAAACCATTGGCAATAGCCCTCTTCGTTATACGACTGAAAGCGATCAAAGAAACTGTTCGATAATAGGTTGTTACCTTATATCGGCAGTTTATGTAATTTCCGACGTTTGAGCGACGCAGGAGCGATATAGTCAGAAACGGTAAAGAGGTTTGGA
Organism: Actinernus sp. WN-2022; assembly: GCA_030867875.1. NCBI lineage: Eukaryota > Metazoa > Cnidaria > Anthozoa > Actiniaria > Actinernidae > Actinernus > Actinernus sp. WN-2022. The sequence continues at coordinate 4,321,661 of JAOWCC010001729.1, read as the reverse complement.
GAGGAGACTATAGCATTATGGGTAATGCCTCTAGCATATATGCTTCGAGCGGGAAAAGTTGTAATTCTAGGCCAGTCAGCTCCACGTTTGTTTCGAATTTATTTTATATATCTTATTGATTATAGCATGGCTACTTTGTATTAACTTAGTAAGTCGACAGTTCTCTAGCCCCCGAAGAATTCGGGTTGCTGCATTAGGTCGAGGAGTACGTTTCCGCACATTTCCACGTTTTTTGGCCACAACCCCAGGGTGTTTTTTTTCGTGGTTTTAGCGGTTTATCGTATCTGGCAGTTTCCCATTAGTTAAGAATACAATTTATACTAATTACTTAATTGTATTAGAGTACGGAGTTTTCTGGCGACTATCCCACGATAAACTATACTTATGAAGTCTCTTGTCATGCAGTGTAGTCAGAATGTCTATTTTTGCGATGTGCAAGTAAATCTTATTTATAGTCAGTGTACGTTTTTACTAAGTCTAACTATATCCAGTGTTATCCTTGTGATCACGATTATATTCGTGAATCTCTGGAAGAATGCAGACATGCCAGTAGTAGGAAAATAACTGCGATGAAGTCGAAGAACCAGACATGAACAATAATCGCCCAGACATTTTCACTCTGCAGATCTAGCTACGCCACTCGTTTGTACTATAAACACTAATTGTGGGATCCAGATGTGAAATGTTTTGCCTTTTGTTGGTAAATAGCGTTGGCGAGTGCAGAAGGCGCGAGGATCGTCGAGTGCGCCAGGTCTGTTTGAACTTAATTACTTCATCAATAATAACGATGGATAAATGCCTAACGCTCACAACAATCTGTAATTGGATAATACCCATCACGTGTCCAAAACCGCCCAGATTCCTATTTTGGTTGCGTCAGCCTGCGTAGCAGTCGTTTCGGTTTTTTCCCCGTAAGATCTGAAGGAGAAAACCGCGTGATAGGAAACGTGTGCGTAGTACCGCGCATAACTAATTAGGGGGCGTATTTGAAATCTCGAGGGGACGGTCGCAGGCGTTTCCTTCTTCTCTCCTCCCCTCCACCTCTCTTTGCTTTTTGCCTCGCCCCATTCCTTTTTTCGTCTCGCTCCAATTCTTCCGAAAAAATAAACACACCGAAACGACTGCTACGCCAGCCTCCTTAGAACGGACACTAAGAACGCCTGCAAAGGAGGTACTAACCCAAATTTTCCCCTTTCCCTTTCTTTAATAACAATGTGCCAGAAATGTGTCTACAAAGCTAGGTTACATTTCACGTTAGGATCTTTGGTTTCGAGACTTTGTGAAAAGGTAGTGTAATTTGAATTGGTGTTTCAGCTTTTTACACTGGTCTTTCAATTTTTAAATATAACTTGCACTGCTCTTTGCCAATCAGAATCTAGATTCTTTGGGCTGATGCATTATTCTGCATGAAAACGAGATTCAAACAGACTGGTCCAGAGGTTGCACTTTTGCCTCGCGCGCGGCAAAACATTTAACCTCTGGAAACCAGAGAAACCGCACGAACCAACTCGAATTCCTGAGACATCTCAATTAGACCAATTTTAGGAATAGGCTGAAGAGTGAGGCAGTTCGAAAACATAATTAGCGCCGTGCACTCTGATGTACTGACACTTAGCATGGTTTTAGGCAAAGTGGGCTAATTGAGATATGGATGACAAGGATCATATGACAAATTGGGGTAGATAGAAATACGTTAATATCGTAATTCTAAAATACTTTAAATTTCTTTTTAAGGTTCGTTTGGGTGTACGATTTTACGTTACGTCATGAAGCAATATATCTGGTAGAACATCATCACTTTCAAGCTTGAACACGCGTGTATGTATTTTATTATTTAAGGAGTAGCAATGTAAAATTTAGTTAGAGAGAGAGAACGAAAGTGGAGAAGAGAGTTGGTTAGTGCGGGGGATCCGCACGGTACAAACGAATAACGAACGTCCAACTCAAGTCTCGTCTACTCTTGTTGAGTACGATCCCGATTCCTAGGAAAGCCAGAAAGAAGGTTTTCTGGTCCCGAAACCAAGATAGCGGCTATGTTGGTTGATCTAACAAGAGAAACTAACGAGATATCTTTTGTTAACGTCAACCAAGATGGCGGCCATGTTGGTTGATCTAACAAGAGAAAATAACGAGACATCTTTTGTTAACGTCAACCAAGATGGCGGCCATGTTGGTTGATCTAACAAGAGAAACTAACGAGACATCTTTTGTTAACGTCAACCAAGATGGCGGACATGTTGGTTGATCTAACAAGAGAAACTAACGAAACATCTTTTGTTAACGTCAACCAAGATGGCGGCCATGTTGGTTGATCTAACTTGAGAAACTAACCTGACATCTTTTGTTAAAGTGCCTATAACCCCAAATTTGAAGTATTTTTAATAAATTCTTTACATCGTTCTTATCAATAATTCGAAGAGAAAAAAAGGAAAAAAGTAAGAGTTCGACCTTATTTCTGGGGTCAAACATCGTAAAACAACCCGATTTGGGCACCCTGTCCCAAATGGCCGTCAGCTGGAGTCTGGAAAGAGCCTGGGAACGAAACCGGAAAGCAACGTCATAGTAGTGAGAGAAAGCGAACAACCAACAACAAAGACAGATAAAAACAGAGCGAACCGAGCGAATAACTCGATTTGAAATGCCAAACAGATGTGTAGTTGTGGGCTGTAGGAATGAGCCAGACTCAAAAAAAGGATAGCTCTAACACAAGTTCCCGTTTTTAAGCGATGATCGGCCAGAAGCAAAGAAGAGAAGACGCCAGTAGTTGAGGTTCGTGCGAACAAAGCGAGCGAAGTCCCTCCAAGCCGGAAGACTTTATAAGATTTTCTTTAGTCCCTGACTCTACGCGATGACTGAAGTCGGATGAATATGGAGTTGTTCCTATTCCATCAGTCCATGCCATCGAAACCGATAAGCCATTCTCCGATTTTGGTAAGTGCTTTTGTATTTAGTTTGGCAAATTATACAGTAGCCTTTGTGTAGCGCTTTCGTTTCACTCCATTCCGGGGAATGGAGTGAAACGGAAGCGCTACACAACGGCTGCTACATGAGGCTAGCAATACAGTGGAACCTGCATGTATAAAGAAGTGCTGAGGGAAAGGAAGAAAACTTCATTATAACCGGGTTCCACGTACTGAACATTAATTTCACCACGAGTGTAACTAGTATAAGGGCAATGACCGTGAATAAATCAGACCTTCAGTTTTAATGTATTTTAGTACGTTGTTTGTTTATGCACAAATATTATCAACTTTATTCAGTTGATACCTGCACCTATGCCTATGGACACCATGCTTAACGAGCAGCCAAGGGCAGAAGCAACCCAGAAGAGACAACAAATGAGGACTGTTGTAGATGTTCCCCCTACAGCTCTAGGCAATTCAAATTGTTTTGTATAAAATATTTTTCCACAAAAGAAACTATTCAAATTCTGAAAATATTCAAACAAAATAGTCTGTGCTGATCACACCTTCGGTGTTTGTCCTTCAATAACACCTAGCTCTTGCTCAAGCAGTGCATTTACACCTATCAAACTGTTTCCCATGTCATATGTATACTGCTTGTTTAGTCTTTTGAGACTAAACAAAATATTAAAATACCAGCTGGAAACGTATAATACACTGTAAGTTTGCATTTGAAACGAAACCAGTGCTTTATTTACCATAAACCAATATATTATACACATAACTTAATAATAATTGTTATTTTTGTACTTTAGTGCCAGAAGTTCCAGTTCCACTTGCTGTAAGGCCAGAAGTTCCAGTTCCACCTGCTGTAAGGCCCACAAAAACCAAGGCAAAACCCCATTGCTCAGTGTGCAAGAAACCTATGAAAGGGCATAAAAGTGTTGTCGATTGTCCAAAGAACAACCCTCGTACCCTTAGTACAGAGTGAACCAGAAATGTCTACCAGCTATCTTAGTGATTTGATATTTTACCAATGGACAATCTAGGTAGCAATGTTATACTGTCAACTTTCATAGACTAATAATCACTCTGACTTGTGACCAGCTCAGTGAAATCGATTGCCCTATTTCATTATGATGTCACATCAAAACAAATAGATTAAAGCCACCATTCTTATTATATTGGGAAAATTAGCCAATTTGAAGAAAAGCGATCTATGGCAGAACAACTTTATTTTGTATGTCTATTGTTAAAGTATGAAAATATGTTCATTATTTTACTTGAATAATGTATATTTACACAGTTTATTAGTCATTTTTGAATATTTGCTTTGATTATCCCACATGTGTATCAGATCATATGAGAATCTCTGATTCTCTGATAATGAGTGTCTGGCCCGAACATCTAAAGTAATGGTCTCTCACCATGACACATGACAGTCCCTTTAAGGTTAGGCCAGAGCATTGAAAACATGTCCATCTTGTAAAAGGGGTCAGTCAGATTTTACTGTTTTCCAATTTACTACTCAAACATTTAAATTTTAATATACCGGTAATAATCCTATTTTCAAAATTTGTGTAAAATTATATAAAGGATCACAGGGTGCGATGTACGACTCTGGTAATTTACTTTGCAATTAAGCTTCCCAATTCGGACCAGCACCCTAGAGCTTTAGGCTACTAAACCTAGCAAGCACACTGCTTATTTTTATTTGTCGTACCCTGGAACATAAAATTTGCCTGTATACAGTACAAATAAAATGTATAAATCATAGTGATAGCAATAAACCATTGAAAAAAATACTGGTAGTTATGAATGGCAATATGGACATACATGTAGGTTAATAGCCCGCATTCGATATATGCTTCACTTCTCACACAAAGGTTGTGGGCATAATTAAATTCATTATTGTTATTTCATTAATCACTGCACATTATTCCCCAGAGCCTTGTATTGAATCATTTGTATGTGACCAGTGAAGCCTATATCAAAAGTGGCCAATGGCACTGAAAGTTTGACTGTTCATTGTTGTTCTCCTTAAAGTTTATATAAGTTATGAAGTACTTCCATCTTCTTCAAATCCAGTGAAGGTTTCTTTCCCAGCATTGAATTTTGTCCTGATTGTGTCATATGCACATGCTACGTAGTAGAGGAATTCTATTGTTGCCCAGATAACCGTAGACTAACTGGATGTACTCTCTGTATGAGACAACTCGTAGAAATCTGTAAATAAAGAAGTTTATATGTTAGTACCAATTGTTTGATACAGTTGAAGCCCTTTGTGAAACTGCCCTTGTAGGTGACCAGCTCCCCTCAGAGACCACTCTTGTGCTCTGTAGTAACCAGCCACTCTCGTAAGTGACCGCCACTGTCTTTTGATTATTTTTTTTTAACCTCTTGTAAGTGACCACTCCAGAGACATGATCCCAGACTGTGCAATGAGTCTGATTGCAACGAGTCAACTAAATATAAATATGGTATGTAATCAACTAAAGTCGATTGAGGTATGCTAACCGCCGTGGAAAGCGAGTAGCAGCTGACGTTTCGAGCGTTAGCCCTTCGTCAGAGCAATATATAAATATGTACACTGAGCTTCAACTGTATTAAAATTATTTTTAATTAACATGCACGATAGATCAAAATTTCAAAATACTCTGATAAACCTTCCACTTTCCTGGTTGGACTAAACACGGAACTGTGCTCATTGATTTCAATTCATACCTTGGTTCATTATTTAGCATTATTAATTCCTGGTATAAATATTTCCTTACATATTAGTATGCAGGGGTGGATTTAGGATGTGCCATTGTGGGATGTTTCCCGCTAAAACATATAGTTGGTGCATGTTTCTCAATTGAGAGGGGCAAAAGTGGTGCACACTGAATTTCCACGAACTGTAAAATATTATCAAACAGGTAAATTCCGAAAAGGGTAAATATAAGAGGAATTGCGATATTAGGAAACTGTTAATCGTATCTTCATTTATAGCGATTCTTACAAGTAAAGGCTTATATGATTGTTGCGATTGCAAGGTCAAGGATCACTGGATTCTTTTGTTTGGTGTGAATCAAATTCAAAGCGTAACTTAAATGTGTTGAACAGAAGCATCCTGCAATGTTTTTTTGGGAGATCACGTCCACGGCAACGGGAAGCCCATGAAGGGCTATGATAACTTATTTTCATTTTGGACAGTTCAACTCACCAGCTTTCCCTTGGTTCGAGGCCTTCCAACCGATTCTGGAGGTCTCTTCGTCTGTCCTCTGCCTTTCTTCTTTCCTGGCGATAGTTTTCTTCATCGGCGAGTGGATCATCCGGTCTCTCTTCGCCGGCAGAATCTTCTGCTTCAAGCTCATAGTTCATAAAATTTAGCTTGGAATTGTCCGATGAACAACTGTCTTCAGATTCGGAGCCTTACGAAGACATTTTGTCAAAACGTACAGCAGAAAATTACAGAACTTGCGACGCAAATAAGAAAGAACGAACCAAAAGTACATGAGAGAAGCCTTTGTCACGTGACATGGCTCCCTACTATGACGTACCTAGTCCCAGACCCCACCAAGTCGCTAAGCTGACGGTAAAAGTTCACGGCTCTCATCTTTGAAAAGCCGTAAAAAAAAGAGAAATGCTTTAAAACCATTAATTTTTTCGGGAAGTTGCATAGAATACTTCTAAGTTTGATCTGAAAGCGTAACTTTTTTGGGGTTATAGGCACTTTAACGTCAACCAAGATGGCGGCCATGTTGGTTGATCTAACAAGAGAAACTAACGAAACATCTTTTGTTAACGTCAACCAAGATGGCGGCCATGTTGGTTGATCTAACTTGAGAAACTAACGAGACATCTTTTGTTAACGTCAACCAAGATGGCGGCCATGTTGGTTGATCTAACAAGAGAAACTAACGAAACATCTTTTGTTAACGTCAACCAAGATGGCGGACATGTTGGTTGATCTAACAAGAGAAACTAACGAAACATCTTTTGTTAACGTCAACCAAGATGGCGGCCATGTTGGTTGATCTAACTTGAGAAACTAACGAGACATCTTTTGTTAACGTCAACCAAGATGGCGGCCATGTTGGTTGATCTAACAAGAGAAACTAACGAAACATCTTTTGTTAACGTCAACCAAGATGGCGGCCATGTTGGTTGATCTAACAAGAGAAACTAACGAAACATCTCTTGTTAACGTCAACCAAGATGGCGGCCATGTTGGTTGATCTAACTTGAGAAACTAACGAGACATCTTTTGTTAACGTCAACCAAGATGGCGGCCATGTTGGTTGATCTAACAAGAGAAACTAACGAGACATCTTTTGTTAACGTCAACCAAGATGGCGGACATGTTGGTTGATCTAACAAGAGAAACTAACGAAACATCTTTTGTTAACGTCAACCAAGATGGCGGCCATGTTGGTTGATCTAACTTGAGAAACTAACCTGACATCTTTTGTTAACGTCAACCAAGATGGCGGCCATGTTGGTTGATCTAACAAGAGAAACTAACGAAACATCTTTTGTTAACGTCAACCAAGATGGCGGCCATGTTGGTTGATCTAACAAGAGAAACTAACGAAACATCTTTTGTTAACGTCAACCAAGATGGCGGACATGTTGGTTGATCTAACAAGAGAAACTAACGAAACATCTTTTGTTAACGTCAACCAAGATGGCGGACATGTTGGTTGATCTAACAAGAGAAACTAACGAAACATCTTTTGTTAACGTCAACCAAGATGGCGGCCATGTTGGTTGATCTAACAAGAGAAACTAACGAAACATCTTTTGTTAACGTCAACCAAGATGGCGGCCATGTTGGTTGATCTATCTTGAGAAACTAACGAGACATCTTTTGTTAACGTCAACCAAGATGGCGGCCATGTTGGTTGATCTAACAAGAGAAACTAACGAAACATCTTTTGTTAACGTCAACCAAGATGGCGGACATGTTGGTTGATCTAACAAGAGAAACTAACGAAACATCTTTTGTTAACGTCAACCAAGATGGCGGCCATGTTGGTTGATCTAACTTGAGAAACTAACGAGACATCTTTTGTTAACGTCAACCAAGATGGCGGCCATGTTGGTTGATCTAACAAGAGAAACTAACGAAACATCTTTTGTTAACGTCAACCAAGATGGCGGACATGTTGGTTGATCTAACAAGAGAAACTAACGAAACATCTTTTGTTAACGTCAACCAAGATGGCGGCCATGTTGGTTGATCTAACAAGAGAAACTAACGAGACATCTTTTGTTAACGTCAACCAAGATGGCGGCGAGACGTCATGCGAAAGCGAAGAACATCATAGTTTCTATTTATTAAAGGGAACCTAAGCTGAAACACTGTTTGCTCTCAAATGGTCGTTATTGATGCCTAGATATATTGCAACTGTGTTTGTCTCCTGTAAATTGTAGACTTGGATATAAATCTTGAGGCAAATATCAAACAGGTTTATTTGCTCAATAAGGAAACGATCATATTGTCGGACATAAATTTAGACTTCAACAAAAAAGCGAACTTTGAAAAACATCGGTTAACCAAGGGTCTTCGAACTATGCATTTTAAGCAGCTCGTTAGTGACATAACACGCCCTGACAGTGGGACATACTTAGACCACATCTATTCTAATCAACCTCACCGAATAGGAAATATTTCTTGTCACAACATAGGCTTGGCTGACCACTTGCCTGTTTTTGCTGTGCGTAAATATGCACGTGAAATTTCCTATGGTAATTCTTGCAAGAATAACAAAAACATTAAATACCGTAATATGAAACAGCTTGACGAAGGTCATTTTAAAGATACACTTAAACAAGCCCCGTGGGATACAGCGTTTGTTTTTTAGGACATTGTTAATGCCTGGGAGTTGATTTTCAACAATGCATTAGACTCCCATTGCCCTTGGCGTGAAAAGCGCGTGAAACGAACCGTCCAAGCTCCGTGGATAACTAACTCAGTAATAAAACAATTGTGCACAAGAGACTCATTGCTAAAAACTGCAAGCGCACAAACAGTAGCGATGACTGGGCTAATTATCGGGCGGCCAGGAACAAAGCAGTCAGTTTGTTGAGATGTGCGAAGCGTGACTTTTACCGATCAACGTTTGAGGACAATAAGAATAATACTAGGGTGATTTGGAAAACAATAAAGACTTTAACCGGCTCTAAGAAGAATAAATGTGAAGTTAAAAATCTCAAGGACGGAGGCGGTGTTATTGAAGATCAGGAAGAAATAGCAGAACGATTCAATTCTCATCTTTCTAGTATTGCAGATAAGTTAAGGGCAACACTACCGCATATTGAATTTGACATCTCGAAGTTGGTGAACTTGGTTACGTCCAGGAAAGACCCGGAGGTATTATTCTCTGTTCCAGATATAACCGGTGCAAACGTCCTTCACATTTTAAAGAAGATCAGCCCAAATAAGGCCGCAGGTATCGACAAATTAAGTGCGCGGATGATGCGTATTGCGGCCCCTGTCATCGCTCCAAGTGTTGCAAGGATGATAAATTATTCCATCTCATCCGGGACTTTCCCACAGCGCTGGAAGACTGCTAAAATCACACCTTTGTTTAAAAGTGGTGACTCGAGTGATCCATCAAATTACCGGCCAATCTCGGTTTTGCCCGTTTTGTCCAAGGTCATAGAGCGACACGTGCATGACGTATTATACACCTTTCTGTGTGAAAATAACTTAATCTATTCCAGGCAGTCTGGATTTCGTAAGCAACATAATACTGAAACAGCTCTCATTAAGATCATTGATGAGCTGCTATTCAATTTAGATAAGAACAAGGTCAGCGGTATGCTTCTTATTGACTACTGCAAGGCGTTTGACATGGTGGATCACCAAATCCTGCTCCAGAACCTGAAGTGTTATGGCATAGTAGACCGCGAACACAGTTGGTTACAGTCATATCTCTCAAATAGAAAGCAAACTGTCTGCTTGGCTGGCAAGGAGTCCTCTGTTGTTTCTATGGAACATGGAGTGCCACAGAGCTCTATTCTGGGACCGCTATTGTTCATTATATTTATTAATGACTTGCCGTTGCATGTCTCGTCGCAGACAGACCTGTATGCTGATGACACCACGGTGACAGCTTCTGCCGATTGTGGTTCTATGGTACACCTCGAAAGGGCACTTAACACATCTGTTGCTGAAGTCCAACTGTGGGCATCGGCTAATAAACTTCCCATTAATGAGGATAAAACGAAAGTCTTGTTGATTACCGGTAAACGACTTGCCTCTAGGATTGAAGAACATCCGAATATTACAGTTAATGGAAAGAAGCTTACAAACGTTACTAGTGCTACCCTATTAGGTCTGGTGATTGATAGTAATTTGTCATTTAACGATCACGTAGACAAACTCTGTAAGAAACTTTCCCAACGCATAGCATTACTAAGAAAAATAAGGTCATATTTACCTTTGCCACAAAGAATTTTTTATAACGCCATGATCCGACCAGTAATGAATTATGTAAACGTCATATGGACAGCTTGTGATAAAGAGTGTTTAGGCAGAGTACTGAAATTACAGAAAAGAGCTGCAAGAGTAATTTTATTTGCAGATCGACTTTCACCATCGGTGCAACTGTTTAATAAACTGCGCTTGCTACCTTTTTATGAAGAGTCAAAAATAAGTAAATGTTCTATTGTATATAAGCGTATCCATGGCAACCTTCCATCCTACTTAATGGAGCAAATCAAGCTTAATAATCAATTACATGCCCGTAACACAAGATACTCTGGTATTAATGTGATTTGCCCCCGTTATTCTAGAGAAACTGAAGGAGGTAGAACATTTGCTGTTACTAGTTGTAAATTGTGGAACTCTCTACCATTAGATTTAAGGAAGCAAGACTCTTTACATTCTTTTAGACGTAACATGTGGAATCGTATTTTTAGTGAGTAGAAATTTATACATCATTTCGTTATTTAATTCAATTTTATCCGTTTTCTTTTCCTGTTGTCTATTTTTTATGCCTAGTCTAGTTTTATATATTCTTGCATTTTTATACTTAAATTTAGCTAGTTATAGATTAGTAGTTTTTTAGATTTTAATATTGTATATGTAGGACGTAGAGCTTTTTATCACTGTTTGTATTTTAACTACTAGGAGGGCCACAAGTTTATTAGCGTTGCTATTATGTGTTACAGTCGCTAAATAAAGTCTTTATTATTATTTTTGGTTCGAGTTTAATTTATTGCCAATAAAACTCATCTGAATTTCCTGCATGCCGCCATCTTGTACAGTAAACACCTGCTATTAAGAACCTTCACTTACAAGAACCTCAGGCTGAAATTAGGGATTTTGTGCCCCTCTAAATAAGAACCTGTCCAAGCCTGATATTTGAAATAGGTTCTTATGTCACAAAACCAGTTTATAATTGTACTGTAGCAGTCTCAACTGAACAAGGACAATACCAAAATATGGTTGCAGTTCTTTCTTTTACACAATACTGTGCAATGCATTTATATCTCAAAATTCTAGTTCATTACATCCAGATCACAATAAATCATAGCCTGCATGCAGATGCTTGCTGTTTGCTTAAAGGTACGCAGCGGACTAAATAAATCACTACAGAAATAAAGTACAGTACAGTACTACAGTACATACACATGTATTTCATCCATTAAATTACTTATATTATTAATTACTGAATTGTGGTTTCATATTTTATTGAATTGTGGTTTCACAGCTTTTGTATGGTAAGATAATTAAGAACCTTCGGTTTTACAAGAACCTAACACCCTGATTTCTCATTAGATATCAAACATTAAGAACCTATCCCAGGCTAGTTTGGTAAAATGTAGGTTCTTAATAGTGGGTGTTTGCTGTATTTTACGTCACAGTGTTGCCCTATTGGTGCGGCGTATTCAAGCAACACCTTTTGTCTTTTGCTATCGTTCTCAGGAAATCATTACATTTGGGCTACCTGTGGTAGGGTGGCCGAGTTGCACTAGGGCGAAATTGAGCAAAATAGAGACATTCTAGCCTATTTACAAATAGATATTCTGAGCAGCTGGAGATCATAAGAGGATCTTGTACTTCTCAGCTCGAGGTACTCTATTTATAACAAGTCTCCCATCGTGTGACAGCGATGCAAACACCCATGGGTCAGCGGTTGACCACTCTACGGCATATACACTGTCTTCGTGTTCATCGTACGTGGCGATGACGCCATCGCTCACCGGTTCACGGGACCTGGGATATAAAAGGTATATGTTAAAATACGTCAATCTATAGAGCGGTATTAAATTGCGTTTCGTGAAACCAGTGAGCCAATCACAGGAGCAAGTAAAAGCACAATGAACCAATCACGAACTGAAGTAATTCACGATTGGTTTTACTTCAACCAATCAAGAGGCAAAGTAAACGCAATTATGGATAACGAACCAATCAAATTCGAAAGCAATCACCTAATTACTTTTGGACACTCGATCGAAAACTGCTGTATCTGAGCATAGTTAACACCCCGTCCACACGTATCCGTTTTCGTAGCGTTTTCATATTGTTTCAGGTAATTAGACCATTGTTTTCTATTCCCTTGAGGACGGAGAACAATACAAAAACGATACGAAAACGGATACGTGTGGACGGGGTCTAAGTAATGCTCCGGCTGAGAACGATAGCATAAACGGCAAACGAATTAATTAGGTGTTAATTTTCTATTCTTCTTTCTCGTAATTTCATTGGTTGATAGTCATAAATTCAATAGAAACCCATCGAAATAATACATATTCTGACTACACTACACCGAGACATTCATATTGGATTGTTTAATAAGGAGTGACAGGCAGTCAGTTTCACAGAATATCACGCCATAATTACAGTGCGTCATACACGGCCTACTTATGTACATCATGTACATTACATGAAATGTGCCTCGCCAGATACGAAAAACCACAAAGAAACCACTCTTTAGAAGTGGCCAAAAAATGTGTGGAAACGTTTTCCCCGACTAATGCAGTGGCACTAACCTCCGGGGACGAGGTAAACGATGTATCAAATCGAAAGAAAACGAAAGTAACCGACTGACTGACGTAGATTGAATTCACCTTTCCCGCTCCATGCTTAAGCCAGTACCAACAATCCCTAGAGGATACCCGAGCCTCTATATCGTGCCGTCGGAATATCAATTTCTGACTAATTCGTCCCTACGTCTCTCAGCCGTCAGAAATTACATTTTCATTCAATAATTTTTGAAGTTTATATTTTTTATCAAACTAACTATGGTTTGATTTCGAAGAATATCGTATGTGAGGAAAGTTCTCAAATTTGTGATTGAAACATCTTTTGTTTCTCCCTTTCTAATTGGCTGGATGGTGACTCCTTTGAGTTTTCACAGTAAGAAGAGCCAATAGCATACAAAATACCTTATTTTCTGGGTGTAGTTTGGACTGTAGACACCTCATACCACACTTAAGGCATATTTAAGCAAAATCGTATGCGGGCATATGCCCATTGTCACAGCCTATTGTCTTTTGCTATAGTTTTTAGTGGAATGGTTATGAAAGCCAGCGACCTCCTTTGTTATAGGTCTTTGTTCGCTTTTATCAACCGTGACCATGCACAAAACACAATAGTAGATATTGGAATACGTTAATCAATCAGCCAATAGAAACGTGTGGGTTCAGTCGTTCAGGGGACGCTAATGAACTATGTCCGTGCACAATGTTTTGTCTTGCCCTCTTCCAACGTAAATCGCAGCACCTTTGTTAGCCCCATTGAGGTTTACCGGGTTTCCTAACCATTCCACTCTATTAACTATGATTTTACGAAACGCAAACATTTCTCGTCGTCCAATACAGCTTTCCCGCATTCGATCGAACAATGGCACCAAGTCCAGATTGGGGTAGACGAAAATGCAGTAAATGTGTGAAAATGTCTACTCTAATTTCGACTTGGTGCCATTGTTCGTGGGCATTGGAGCGGAATTCGGGAAAAGTCTACTGATTGAAAAACAATCTAAATTCCAATTCGACCCAAGGCATTTGTCGATTGAACATTCGACATCAGTAGGGTTTGCACGCTAAATATTTTCTGTATTTCGACGGGAAAAAAAACAGAGTTTAGATTGGACGAAGATTATAATTAAAAAGTCTGCACAAGCAAAGAACTACAAAGTTCCCAAATAAATAACTTTCCATGAACAGAACTCGTCTCTTCGCGGGTATAAAGCGTTGGCTTATTTGCAAAATAATTGAATTGATAACCAAGAAAGATGATAATATCGCGCTAAACGTTTCGGAGAGCTTTATTCGGCAAGGTTTTTCATGCAATGGTGCATCGAGCGTGTTCTGTTGATGACGTCAAAACTAGACCCAGTGCTAATTTTGTAAAGCGCTCTCGTGCGCTTGATTTTCGTCCACAGGCAACCCAAGACACGTTTTTGGGGTACTTTGAACGGCCAATACACCATAACAAATAAATAAAATCAACTTTTTATTCCGGAATCCTTTGTCTATGGCCTCTAGTCTCTTCGTAAGAAATATAATTAGCCAGGGCTTATATGTACTTTAACCACTGCGCCACCCCGGCAAGCATTCAGTTTTATTTTCAGAGCTAAATGTTACAAACATTTCACTTTTATTTTGATTCTTCTTAGAAGAACTTGGTGAATAATAAACAGAATATTACATGGCAGTTTGGAGATATGGTAATTTATAGCTTGATGAATAATAAACAGAATATTACAAGGCAGCTTGGAGGTAGGGCTTTGTCTTCTGGTGGTGAATTTGTTGTAATTCACTCGTTCACTACGCTCGTTCCTGTATTACGCTCATTCCTGTATTACGCTCAATTCCAATTGGATCTGTGGTTTTGCTGGGTCCTGACTTTGATGAACCTCTATTGTTGCTTCAGGTCTCGTTAAAAAATCAGTTTTTTTACGGAATTCACCACCGAAGATAAAAACCGATTGTGCGCGATGAAACACTGCTGGATCTTCGAGCATGCGCAGCTGTAAGATCATCTATTTATTCGTTGAAATTGACATCAGGCACCTATAGACCAATTGCATAAATGGCGTCCAATTTAAATAGACATTGTCCTGGAGACTTTAGCCTCGTCTTCACGTTGCCACGTTAAGCGTGTTCACATGATTTAGAGATTAAAGATTTCTAATCAAAGGTTATTCAAATTGGACGCCATTTATGCAATGTGTGGAGGGCTCCTAAGGAGAGAAATCGCTCACTCATTCTGATTAGCAGTGGTATTTAAAAAAATGTCGGCAATTGAGTGACGATGGTTGTTTAGTTATTGGTTGCGACGTTTGCCAGAAAAACTCTCAAATGTTTTTACCTCGCCATTTTCTTGAGACGTTTTTCTTGAGAACCCTAGCTCTATGTGGGTAAGATCTTGTTTACTAACCGCTTAGGGTTTTTTAATGTTCAGGTAGGGTTTTAGTTAGTTTATATTGTCATTAAGTGAGCGATTCCTCTCCTTAGGAGCTCGTCATAAAACCCTTACCCTTTATCGTGTTTATCATCTTCGTCATCCTCATCGTCAAGATGGCCAAAGGGCTCGGAGGACAAGGACACGATGTTGTGCAGAATAACTCGGCTGTCACTACTCGACGACAGCAGCAACTGATCGTGGAAATGATTGTATCGTATACTCCATACCCTAACATAACACAAAGTATAGCCGTGAGCCAGCGTGTTGAACCCAGATCAGGATAGTTTTAGAATCGGATTGCAGCGAAAAAAACAATGAGAGCCTCGTGAACAGTAATTTAATGCAACAATGTACTACGCAAACAATGCTTCCTAATCATTTATGAAAAGAGATATTGTTATTGCGTACAATGAGAACACCTCGCCATTGTGAAAAAAATAAGCATTTTATCGGCCTTCAGCTCGGGGATATGGGATTTATTCACCTCGAAACGTGCTTTCACGAGATTTGTGAATTCAAATGGCTGTGTTAACTTCTCATCCAAAAAGCAATACATTTTAAAATAATTTCATCACTAGGAGAATTAGTTAATCGGTGAGTGTAACTTACTTGTAGTGTGTCATTTGTCAAAATTGTAGTTTTCTCTCGAGTGGAGGACATTTGTTTTGGTGAATTTGTGGATCAGACTTTGTCAAAGTTTGAGTTTTCTCGTGTGAATAACATCAGCAAATTTGCGGCCGACTTTGTTTACAACGTTATGACTTGCTCAAACTTTTGAAAATACACAAGCAATTTGAATTTAAAAAATAAATATCCTAGGTCATTTTTGAATCTCCTGTTATGAATAACGTTTTTAAGTAGAAACAATAAGCCAATCCCGTCGGGCAAGAAGTGTTGACATTTTTACTTTTGGGACTTTTCGACTCGAAAGCAGTTTATTACGCTCTCGTTTGAAGTGAGGTGTTTTGTTGTAAAAATGTTTTTGCATAAATTATTACAATTTTGCATTGTCAGAACTCTTACTTATCATCATAGAAATTACGTCATTAAATGTCCTAAACTTTGCAGTGCGCACTCATTGTTCCATTTAAGTTTTGAAAATTTTATGATGTCATTTCCATGATCAATAAGAGTGCAGACAATGTAAAAATGTATGCGATTTGTTAAATACGAACAATTTGGAAACGAGTCAAAACATTCTACACAAATTCAATGCTTAGTCGTTAGACAACTCTCCCGAGTTTTAGGAGGTGAACTTGACTACATAATGTCCAACAGATGATAAATTGTACGTACACAGCAGCTTTCGGAAAATCTACAAAAAGCACAACCAGTGCTTATTGTCACACTTACCAATGTGAGTGTTCAGTGACTACCATGAGAGGTTGGTCAGTATTCCTGGTATCCCAAAACTTGATTTTACAATCATCACCACAGCTGACAAGGTAGTACTGCTTGTTTGGGTTAAAGTCCAAGTCACGGACCATCTGACCATGAGCGTTGTCTATTGAATACACTTGTCTAGGGCAAGAAAATACATGCACCATAAGTTAGCGGTACGTTATTTTACGTTAATACACGAGTATGTGCTCTGTGTTTTCAAACAGTTTATTTTACAGCAGCGAGGCAGCAGTATGGCCAAGTACAACGTAGTTAATATGGCGGACTCGCAACCCAGAAACAGTGTGCTCAACAACAGCCAGTTGATTTGCCTCCTAAGAATTGTAATATATTCTCACCGAAAGCATCCGCAAACAATGCCAAGGGTGATACTAAGTTATGGGAGAGATCAGCCCTTCGGCGGCCGCGCTCTGGTAACTCCGCATTCGAACTGGAATGACTCCAGTAGAGGACTTATGCACCGTAATAGCATAGGTATAACTATAAAACCACTGCTTTCCTCCCAAAACTCAGAAAATCCGAAAATCAAATCCCAAACCAGACATAACGACGCTAACAACTTCAGACATCTCGTATCACATCCGGGACATATCTGCGGCTAGCAGTGCTAAATTCAAAAGTTACGGAATGACATGTAAAGAGATACAAATTAAGAAAAAACAAAGGAAACGAAAATGTGTATTACGACTAAGACGGTCGCCGAACAAGGAGCTGATAACCTGATCAGAATAACAATACTCCATGGGCCTGATCATATCGTGGTTGTGCTAATGCAGGATGGAATTGTGATGAACATTTAGTTTGCACGCCTATCCGTACGTTACTCAATGAATGCAATGAATAAGCTCTGAGACCATACAGGACGAGGGCGCTGGAGTTGCAACACTTGGGACTATACTCCTCCATGCAATCACGCCACTGCATAGACGTAAACCGAACATAGAAAATCATATCGAGCGAAATTCAATACATTTGTAGCCCACAGCGATGCACTGAAAACAATGATATATACGAAGTAATTTAGACTCTAATTTAGTTATTAATGTAACCATGTCCTGACAATAGCATACTGCTGACTGTAACGAGGAAGCCTAATCTTATAAGCTTTATAGTTTCTAGGCTTCCTCGCCACCTTTGTTTTTCCCTTTTCTCTTTTTTACCAACTAAAGGAGCAAATGTATACCAATGTAAATCAGTAGTAAATATATTCCATCTTTCCCTTCAATCATCAAACTTTATTTTATTCAATCAATGTAATATTAATTCAATTGTATTTGTAATGACAAATCAGTGAAGAACAGTAACTGTCGACGTTGCTAGGGTATGCAGTCCGAATAGACTCTCGGCCAGAAGTATAGCACATTTGTTGGCCTTGTTAGTTTTAAATGCTCTTTGGTAGTCTGCACCACTCAGGCAAACCCCGCCTATAGACACTAAAGGAGAACAAAATAAATCACATGTATAAGCAAATAACTTTATCACCTCCCCTCACAAGATCAATCAATGAATTTGAAACTTATTGCTTAAAATAGCCTGCTTGGAGATTCTTCGCTGTATTCTCGCGCACAGTATTTTTTTGTGTGGTGGAGAAGAGTGGGGTGTGTGTTGCTAAATAACGAACAACGTACGCTTCCGCTTTTTCATTCAGCTTAGAATATTCTTACATACACTGAAGACGTGAATATTATAAAACCTTACCATTATTCGAGCTCATTTCAGGATTGGGCAGTGAGGAGCTGGCAGCTGGTGGATCCTGAGATAACACTGAATGGGTGCACTCCATACTTGATAAACTTGTAGATGACTCTAATAGATGCATAAATGAGGTGGACTATGATGGCAGTGGGATGTCGGCTTGTTTGGCCAGCACCAAATCAAGCTTCTCTTCAAGGAATGCCATTCTCGAATCCAAAGATGACTTGATGGTGGCCATTGATACCGCCTTCCGCGTTTTAGGGCCACCGAATAAACGTTGTTGTCGTTGTGTTCAATGTATATATTTTGGCTACTGAAAGAATTAGGTTTAATAAACTAAGCTGCCAAATGTACTGCCGATACTTTAAAAAACCTCTGGAATCTCTGGAACTATTTCATGCCTCCTCCTAACTCTGAATATCTTAAAAAGAGCTTTAGCTACAGGAGAGCACAATTATGGATTACCAATTACACAGAAATGTAAAGGATTATCCTTCCTTACACTCCTTAAAGCTGTCTTAAGCAATTCTATTAATTGCTGGTTTGCACGTGACGTCATAGCCACCATGTTGGTGCCCTTAAACAATAGATTCCTCGTTAGCTTCTTTTGTTGGGACACCAACACGGCTGCCATGCCCTTTGTCATTGGAATCTCTGGGGATTGAGTGAAAACCAGCAATTATATAGTTTGTCTTTTTAACACGATCTTTTTACTTAACATTTTAGTCATCATTACTTTCAAATTTTGTATTTGTTTTAACTTAGGTCCAATATAATGTATTTAGGATATTTTTTTGGCTAGTCACGGCTAACTGAGTCGCAGTCTTTAAACCATTCTGGTCACCCTTCTGATTGAGTCTCTGCTGTACAGCCCAGGTCATCTGCTGCTGCATTCTTCAGCTGCTGCCATCTCTCGTCAGTAACTGACAACCATTGACAGTGGTCTACATCTTCTAGCTCTCTTATGAAGTCGCAAACATTGACGTCAGGAAGATATGATTGGCTTAGTTTGTCCGCCAGAAACATGTCCTTTCCTTTCTTGTATCTAACCTGTAACGTATATCTCTGCAGGCGCAAGAACATTCTCTGAAGACGCTTGGGTATGCTTACATACAGTGGCTTGGTGAAGATTGGCTCCATTACTAGTAGCTTGTCTGTTTGGATGTTAATATTGACCCCTCCGCGGCCATATACATACATGTAGGCTTCAAAACGATCACAGACAAAGACTATCGCGAGGAGCTCCTTTTCGATTTGAGCATACTGGGTTTCTGCAGACGTCAATGCTCATATGAGACTGGCTGTCCATTCTGCATCATTGCAGTGCCATATTCTTGATTGTGACATGTCGCACTGCTCGTTGAGATTGTAGTAACGTATCAGTATTGGGGGTGCTTTCTGACCGCTTCCTTGAGCCTTTCTTATTATTGTGTTTGCTGCGTGTCTCCCCTGACCCATAGGGTGTCATTCTGTGTCAGGTCTCTTGGTGATATCGGACAGATGAGGCAGGAACTTGGCAAGTTACTGTGTCAGATCCAAACGTCTTTGTACCCCTGCTTTGTCTGCATGCAGGAGCTGGCATCTCGGTGACTGCTTGACCATTCGCAGGGCCTTGTCTGTTGCCAGGTGTTCGATGAAGAGCACTTCTGACTGTCTCAGCCTAAACTTCTCATTGAGTTGGACGTTTCGCTCTCGCATCGCTGCAGGAATTTCAGCAGGTTCTTGTCGTGATCATGCATGGGTTGCATCCTCTACCTTTTCGCCAAACCCGACCGCAATGAAGTCATCTGTTACGACCTCGACTGATTCCTGGTAATCCTTCGGCAAGTTCGTGCATTTTCCTTTGGAACACTTCTGGAGTGGAGCATATTTTGAAGGGCAGACACCTCCAGCGATTCCGACCAAACGGTATTTGGACGGTCGTTAGGTTGGTCGACTCCTCTAGCTCAATGTTCCAGAATCCATTGCGGACGTCGAGCTTGGTGAAGACTTTGGCTCCGTGTAGGCGTGCCGTTCGCCTCATGTTCAATGGTGGGTAGCTAGTAGTTCTCTCGTTTAATTGTACGATTGATGTCGTTCAGGTCCAAATATATGTGCAATTTACCGTTCTTTTTGGGTACGGCAATACTGGAGCTGATCCATTGTGTGTGCATGGTTACGGGGTGCTAGTACTCCTTGAGCAACTAGGTCTTCTAGCTTTACTATCAGTAGGCACCACTGCCATGCGGCGGGGCGCATGCTGAACTAGCGGGACAGTCTCGTCTCGTCTTATCTTGTATTCCCCTCTGTTGCTGCCCGTGATTCTCTAGCTCATCTCTTCACCAGCTCTTCCTTGGGTATTGGTGTGTGTTTATGTTGACCTTCTAGGACGTACACCGGGGTTTGTTTATCTGGTCGTCGTCTGTGTACTGCATGGACTGATATGATAATGTTCATGTCTTTGCTTGCCTTTCTGCCTAAGACTGGGTGCATCTCCTTGTTGTCCACTAATTTGCAGTCTATTAGGCATGTTGCCTCGCCCCTCCAAACACAGATACAAACCTGCCCGTTGACTTGTATCTTGGAGCCTCCAAAGCAACAAGAGATGTCTTAAGTGGATTAACCTTTTCCAACTTTGAGGTCACTTTATATAGATGCACTGGTATAACATTGCACTATGCTTCCGTGTCTGGTTGGAACCTTAGGAAGTTGAGAATCATCCAGATTTAATGCTGCTGCTATCTCGTCAGTCTGTTAGACTTCGTCTGAGTCCGCTTCTTTTTCTTTCATTGTTTCGACGGCGTTCTTTTGTCGACATTTGTTGGCAAAGCGGTTTTTCATTCCACACTTCTGCCACTCCTTTCCATTGGCAGGACAGGAGTCCTTGGTGTGTTCATACCCACACTGATTATCACATTCGTTTGACTGCTGTTGTCTTAGACGTGATTTTCTCTGACCCAGTTGCTCTTTATTTCCTACCTTCAGTGGTGCTATTTACCTCGGATCCACCCGTGTCTTCAACTATTTTCATCTGGCTGTCATGCATGCTTTCTGTTTTAGTAAAGACTAAGGATGTACTACCCTTAGCAGTGGCTCTCGTACTTTAAGGTGTCTCTTATCCTAAAAAAAGCGATCTTTGAGGAGTTCTTCCGTTGTGAAAGTCCCAAAATCACATCCCTCTGCTATAACATTCGAAGGGAGGTCTTGTACTGATCATTGGACTCTCCTTGTTCCTGCATGCGCCGATTGAACATTGATCAGCCTTTCAAACAGCGGTATGTTTCTACGAGGTTCGATATTCACCGAACGTGTTAATTAATTATTTTTACTGGCTCTAACTTCTGGTCGTCTTTTGCTCCTCCGCAGTCGGTGAAAGTTGAGTAAACATATCGAGCTTCCTCCCAGCCCCAGTGACTGTCAGAAGTGTTGCTACCTGAACTTTTCTCCGTCTTCTTGTAGAATTCCGTGGCAAGAGCCGAGTAGTTATTCCAGGGGAGGCGAAATGTTTTCCATTTCTCCGAAGCATTAAAGTCTTGGCGGCAGTGCAAATCATGAAACCATATTTTTATTCAAAACCTGGTCCATAGTTAATAGAGTGGAATGGTTATGAAACCCAGCGACCTTCTTTGTTATATGTCTTTGTTAACTTTTTTCAACCACTACCGTGCACAAAAAGACAATAGAAATTCCAATGTGTTAATCAATCAGCCAATAGAAACGTGAGTTCAGTCGTTCAGGGGACGCGAATGAACTATGACCGTGCACAATATTTTGTCTTACCCACTTCCAACATAAATCGCAGCGTTTCATAACCATTCCACTCTATTAACTATGCCTGGTCTAGGCACTGTGTATTTGGTTAACAATGTTATGATTGAGCTCATTGTATGCAGTTTGCATTTTGTTTGGATAACCTTCCTAACGTTTAAATGAACTATAAGGCGGTTAGTTACTCGTTCCTCGGTGACTAAGCGATGCCCGAGGGCATTAACATCACTTAGTCATCGAGGAGTAAGTAACTAACCCTTACTTACTTTTCACAAAGCTTGGCTATTTTTTGTTCTTTTCGCGGGTACATAACTCTGAACCCCTGCCCGATTCCATACAAATGTAGTTGGAATCTTGCAACATAGTTACTAGTATTTTGTACTACTGATTCTTTATGCATGCAGAAGTAAAGGATTGAAAAAGGCATATGCCATGAGTGGAACTCGTAATCTCGATCGACCGCTTGAACTCTCGCGGTGTCACGTCTGATGGCCTATCCACTACACTGTAAGCTACGTTCGTTGAAAGGACCGAGAACAAAATAACAACGAGAAGCCTTGTGAACAGTAATGTTATGCAACAATAAACCAGGCAAATAATCGTTAATGATTTATGAGGAGATATATTTTATTGTGTACAAGGAAAAAACCTCGCCGTTGTGAAAAATAAGCCATTTATTGGCCTTCCACTCGGGGGTTCACCAAAGGCGTCCCTCTGGCAATGCATGCCCTCGGTGAATATCATGCTAGATCCAGGCCAATAATCCTTACATATATATATTGATGTCTAGACATAATGCTCGGCCTTAATGTTTAACACTATATTTCAACTAACACTTTAGATGCTGGAGGGCCACTGTCGCTCGGGGAAATAGAGGTAAGAAAATATTTTGTAATGACAAACACTGAGGTTATGGGATCATTTTGATGGTGGACTCTGGAAAAAGTTAGATAGTCAGTATCACTGGAATTAGAACCACATTTCTAAAGTATGGAAAACCATGGTATTTCTATACTTTGGAAAATACAATAATGTTGGAGATTCCAATTTACAGCGAAAAATTGGCAAGTATGGAAATATCATGGAAATCCCATGGATAAACCATGGAAAAATGCCGTGTAAATTGAAATCGCATGGATAAAACATGAAATAATGCAGTGTAAATTGAAATCCCATGGATAAACCATGAAAAAATGCTGTAAATTGACATTCCATGGTGAAACCATGGAAAACTGCCGTGTAAATTGAAATTTCATGGATAAACCATGGAAACTGCCGTGTAAATTGAAATTTCTAACGTTGTATGTTTTCATAGTACAGAAATACCATGGTTTTTCCATAATTTGGAAATTTGTTAGTTGTTCCAGTGATATGCTAGAGTGGGTTTCGTATGAGTAGGCAAGTTAATGCAATGACTTACGGCACGGTTACTGTACGACATGTTTTGTCTTTCCAGTGTCCAATCAAATGATAGAGTTACGGTACAGTAAGTGAAAGTACGCCGGTTACGCGGTAACGCTACGGAGATGCCGTAGTTTTGTCCCACTCATACGAAATCTGCTCTTGTTAACCTGTGCAGGTGACATTTCGAATGTTATTCCCTTATATTATCAGTCTGATAAACATATAATTACTAACTATTTATAAATTCAAGCCTAATTTTCATGTGGTCGGCGCAGTTGCTTTAAATCAATCACAGACACACATTTGATTACTGTGACTGTTATTAAAATATGTCAGTAATTCCTCCTTACGATCGCTTAAAAAGTACTTAGCAGCGATCGTAAACGATCAATTGGAAACCGGGCCGTTACGCATTAACCAGGATGGCAACGTCTAGGACGACGGCATAAAACAATAGAGTAAATTACTAAATACAATAACTATATACACGTAAAATTGACCGAGGATATGCTTCAATAGGCCTTATGCTTGATGACGTCACGCTTTTGTGAACACCATCAAGCCTCGGTTTGGAGCATTTCCTCAACACAAAAGTGAGGCTTGGTGATGATACATCATTACGCATAAGATAAGGTCCATTATGCGACCTTGGGCAACTTAGACCACGATCAATCACATTTTGACAAGTCCGTGTCAGAAGTCACAGTTTGCTTTGGTTAGCAACCACGGTCCAATAGGTCGGTACTCAGTTGTTGGAATGGTCTACCCATCTTTAGAGCCGGACAGTACCGCTCGGTACGAGCCATATTCTTGATTGTGACATGTCGCACTGCTCGTTGAGATTGTAGTAACGTATCAGTATTGGGGGTGCTTTCTGACCGCTTCCTTGAGCCTTTCTTATTATTGTGTTTGCTGCGTGTCTCCCCTGACCCATAGGGTGTCATTCTGTGTCAGGTCTCTTGGTGATATCGGACAGATGAGGCAGGAACTTGGCAAGTTACTGTGTCAGATCCAAACGTCTTTGTACCCCTGCTTTGTCTGCATGCAGGAGCTGGCATCTCGGTGACTGCTTGACCATTCGCAGGGCCTTGTCTGTTGCCAGGTGTTCGATGAAGAGCACTTCTGACTGTCTCAGCCTAAACTTCTCATTGAGTTGGACGTTTCGCTCTCGCATCGCTGCAGGAATTTCAGCAGGTTCTTGTCGTGATCATGCATGGGTTGCATCCTCTACCTTTTCGCCAAACCCGACCGCAATGAAGTCATCTGTTACGACCTCGACTGATTCCTGGTAATCCTTCGGCAAGTTCGTGCATTTTCCTTTGGAACACTTCTGGAGTGGAGCATATTTTGAAGGGCAGACACCTCCAGCGATTCCGACCAAACGGTATTTGGACGGTCGTTAGGTTGGTCGACTCCTCTAGCTCAATGTTCCAGAATCCATTGCGGACGTCGAGCTTGGTGAAGACTTTGGCTCCGTGTAGGCGTGCCGTTCGCCTCATGTTCAATGGTGGGTAGCTAGTAGTTCTCTCGTTTAATTGTACGATTGATGTCGTTCAGGTCCAAATATATGTGCAATTTACCGTTCTTTTTGGGTACGGCAATACTGGAGCTGATCCATTGTGTGTGCATGGTTACGGGGTGCTAGTACTCCTTGAGCAACTAGGTCTTCTAGCTTTACTATCAGTAGGCACCACTGCCATGCGGCGGGGCGCATGCTGAACTAGCGGGACAGTCTCGTCTCGTCTTATCTTGTATTCCCCTCTGTTGCTGCCCGTGATTCTCTAGCTCATCTCTTCACCAGCTCTTCCTTGGGTATTGGTGTGTGTTTATGTTGACCTTCTAGGACGTACACCGGGGTTTGTTTATCTGGTCGTCGTCTGTGTACTGCATGGACTGATATGATAATGTTCATGTCTTTGCTTGCCTTTCTGCCTAAGACTGGGCGCATCTCCTTGTTGTCCACTAATTTGCAGTCTATTAGGCATGTTGCCTCGCCCCTCCAAACACAGATACAAACCTGCCCGTTGACTTGTATCTTGGAGCCTCCAAAGCAACAAGAGATGTCTTAAGTGGATTAACCTTTTCCAACTTTGAGGTCACTTTATATAGATGCACTGGTATAACATTGCACTATGCTTCCGTGTCTGGTTGGAACCTTAGGAAGTTGAGAATCATCCAGATTTAATGCTGCTGCTATCTCGTCAGTCTGTTAGACTTCGTCTGCGTCCGCTTCTTTTTCTTTCATTGTTTCGACGGCGTTCTTTTGTCGACATTTGTTGGCAAAGCGGTTTTTCATTCCACACTTCTGCCACTCCTTTCCATTGGCAGGACAGGAGTCCTTGGTGTGTTCATACCCACACTGATTATCACATTCGTTTGACTGCTGTTGTCTTAGACGTGATTTTCTCTGACCCAGCTGCTCTTTATTTCCTACCTTCAGTGATGCTATTTACATCGGATCCACCCCTGTCTTCAACTATTTTCATCTGGCTGTCATGCATGCTTTCTGTTTTAGTAAAGACTAAGGATGTACTACCCTTAGCAGTGGCTCTCGTACTTTAAGGTGTCTCTTATCCTAAAAAAAGCGATCTTTGAGTAGTTCTTCCGTTGTGAAAGTCCCAAAATCACATCCCTCTGCTATAACATTCGAAGGGAGGTCTTGTACTGATCATTGGACTCTCCTTGTTCCTGCATGCGCCGATTGAACATTGATCAGCCTTTCAAACAGCGGTATGTTTCTACGAGGTTCGATATTCACCGAACGTGTTAATTAATTATTTTTACTGGCTCTAACTTCTGGTCGTCTTTTGCTCCTCCGCAGTCGGTGAAAGTTGAGTAAACATATCGAGCTTCCTCCCAGCCCCAGTGACTGTCAGAAGTGTTGCTACCTGAACTTTTCTCCGTCTTCTTGTAGAATTCCGTGGCAAGAGCCGAGTAGTTATTCCAGGGGAGGCGAAATGTTTTCCATTTCTCCGAAGCATTAAAGTCTTGGCGGCAGTGCAAATCATGAAACCATATTTTTATTCAAAACCTGGTCCATAGTTAATAGAGTGGAATGGTTATGAAACCCAGCGACCTTCTTTGTTATATGTCTTTGTTAACTTTTTTCAACCACTACCGTGCACAAAAAGACAATAGAAATTCCAATGTGTTAATCAATCAGCCAATAGAAACGTGAGTTCAGTCGTTCAGGGGACGCGAATGAACTATGACCGTGCACAATATTTTGTCTTACCCACTTCCAACATAAATCGCAGCGTTTCATAACCATTCCACTCTATTAACTATGCCTGGTCTAGGCACTGTGTATTTGGTTAACAATGTTATGATTGAGCTCATTGTATGCAGTTTGCATTTTGTTTGGATAACCTTCCTAACGTTTAAATGAACTATAAGGCGGTTAGTTACTCGTTCCTCGGTGACTAAGCGATGCCCGAGGGCATTAACATCACTTAGTCATCGAGGAGTAAGTAACTAACCCTTACTTACTTTTCACAAAGCTTGGCTATTTTTTGTTCTTTTCGCGGGTACATAACTCTGAACCCCTGCCCGATTCCATACAAATGTAGTTGGAATCTTGCAACATAGTTACTAGTATTTTGTACTACTGATTCTTTATGCATGCAGAAGTAAAGGATTGAAAAAGGCATATGCCATGAGTGGAACTCGTAATCTCGATCGACCGCTTGAACTCTCGCGGTGTCACGTCTGATGGCCTATCCACTACACTGTAAGCTACGTTCGTTGAAAGGACCGAGAACAAAATAACAACGAGAAGCCTTGTGAACAGTAATGTTATGCAACAATAAACCAGGCAAATAATCGTTAATGATTTATGAGGAGATATATTTTATTGTGTACAAGGAAAAAACCTCGCCGTTGTGAAAAATAAGCCATTTATTGGCCTTCCACTCGGGGGTTCACCAAAGGCGTCCCTCTGGCAATGCATGCCCTCGGTGAATATCATGCTAGATCCAGGCCAATAATCCTTACATATATATATTGATGTCTAGACATAATGCTCGGCCTTAATGTTTAACACTATATTTCAACTAACACTTTAGATGCTGGAGGGCCACTGTCGCTCGGGGAAATAGAGGTAAGAAAATATTTTGTAATGACAAACACTGAGGTTATGGGATCATTTTGATGGTGGACTCTGGAAAAAGTTAGATAGTCAGTATCACTGGAATTAGAACCACATTTCTAAAGTATGGAAAACCATGGTATTTCTATACTTTGGAAAATACAATAATGTTGGAGATTCCAATTTACAGCGAAAAATTGGCAAGTATGGAAATATCATGGAAATCCCATGGATAAACCATGGAAAAATGCCGTGTAAATTGAAATCGCATGGATAAAACATGAAATAATGCAGTGTAAATTGAAATCCCATGGATAAACCATGAAAAAATGCTGTAAATTGACATTCCATGGTGAAACCATGGAAAACTGCCGTGTAAATTGAAATTTCATGGATAAACCATGGAAACTGCCGTGTAAATTGAAATTTCTAACGTTGTATGTTTTCATAGTACAGAAATACCATGGTTTTTCCATAATTTGGAAATTTGTTAGTTGTTCCAGTGATATGCTAGAGTGGGTTTCGTATGAGTAGGCAAGTTAATGCAATGACTTACGGCACGGTTACTGTACGACATGTTTTTGTCTTTCCAGTGTCCAATCAAATGATAGAGTTACGGTACAGTAAGTGAAAGTACGCCGGTTACGCGGTAACGCTACGGAGATGCCGTAGTTTTGTCCCACTCATACGAAATCTGCTCTTGTTAACCTGTGCAGGTGACATTTCGAATGTTATTCCCTTATATTATCAGTCTGATAAACATATAATTACTAACTATTTATAAATTCAAGCCTAATTTTCATGTGGTCGGCGCAGTTGCTTTAAATCAATCACAGACACACATTTGATTACTGTGACTGTTATTAAAATATGTCAGTAATTCCTCCTTACGATCGCTTAAAAAGTACTTAGCAGCGATCGTAAACGATCAATTGGAAACCGGGCCGTTACGCATTAACCAGGATGGCAACGTCTAGGACGACGGCATAAAACAATAGAGTAAATTACTAAATACAATAACTATATACACGTAAAATTGACCGAGGATATGCTTCAATAGGCCTTATGCTTGATGACGTCACGCTTTTGTGAACACCATCAAGCCTCGGTTTGGAGCATTTCCTCAACACAAAAGTGAGGCTTGGTGATGATACATCATTACGCATAAGATAAGGTCCATTATGCGACCTTGGGCAACTTACACCACGATCAATCACATTTTGACAAGTCCGTGTCAGAAGTCACAGTTTGCTTTGGTTAGCAACCACGGTCCAATAGGTCGGTACTCAGTTGTTGGAATGGTCTACCCATCTTTAGAGCCGGACAGTACCGCTCGGTACGAGCCATATTCTTGATTGTGACATGTCGCACTGCTCGTTGAGATTGTAGTAACGTATCAGTATTGGGGGTGCTTTCTGACCGCTTCCTTGAGCCTTTCTTATTATTGTGTTTGCTGCGTGTCTCCCCTGACCCATAGGGTGTCATTCTGTGTCAGGTCTCTTGGTGATATCGGACAGATGAGGCAGGAACTTGGCAAGTTACTGTGTCAGATCCAAACGTCTTTGTACCCCTGCTTTGTCTGCATGCAGGAGCTGGCATCTCGGTGACTGCTTGACCATTCGCAGGGCCTTGTCTGTTGCCAGGTGTTCGATGAAGAGCACTTCTGACTGTCTCAGCCTAAACTTCTCATTGAGTTGGACGTTTCGCTCTCGCATCGCTGCAGGAATTTCAGCAGGTTCTTGTCGTGATCATGCATGGGTTGCATCCTCTACCTTTTCGCCAAACCCGACCGCAATGAAGTCATCTGTTACGACCTCGACTGATTCCTGGTAATCCTTCGGCAAGTTCGTGCATTTTCCTTTGGAACACTTCTGGAGTGGAGTATATTTTGAAGGGCAGACACCTCCAGCGATTCCGACCAAACGGTATTTGGACGGTCGTTAGGTTGGTCGACTCCTCTAGCTCAATGTTCCAGAATCCATTGCGGACGTCGAGCTTGGTGAAGACTTTGGCTCCGTGTAGGCGTGCCGTTCGCCTCATGTTCAATGGTGGGTAGCTAGTAGTTCTCTCGTTTAATTGTACGATTGATGTCGTTCAGGTCCAAATATATGTGCAATTTACCGTTCTTTTTGGGTACGGCAATACTGGAGCTGATCCATTGTGTGTGCATGGTTACGGGGTGCTAGTACTCCTTGAGCAACTAGGTCTTCTAGCTTTACTATCAGTAGGCACCACTGCCATGCGGCGGGGCGCATGCTGAACTAGCGGGACAGTCTCGTCTCGTCTTATCTTGTATTCCCCTCTGTTGCTGCCCGTGATTCTCTAGCTCATCTCTTCACCAGCTCTTCCTTGGGTATTGGTGTGTGTTTATGTTGACCTTCTAGGACGTACACCGGGGTTTGTTTATCTGGTCGTCGTCTGTGTACTGCATGGACTGATATGATAATGTTCATGTCTTTGCTTGCCTTTCTGCCTAAGACTGGGCGCATCTCCTTGTTGTCCACTAATTTGCAGTCTATTAGGCATGTTGCCTCGCCCCTCCAAACACAGATACAAACCTGCCCGTTGACTTGTATCTTGGAGCCTCCAAAGCAACAAGAGATGTCTTAAGTGGATTAACCTTTTCCAACTTTGAGGTCACTTTATATAGATGCACTGGTATAACATTGCACTATGCTTCCGTGTCTGGTTGGAACCTTAGGAAGTTGAGAATCATCCAGATTTAATGCTGCTGCTATCTCGTCAGTCTGTTAGACTTCGTCTGCGTCCGCTTCTTTTTCTTTCATTGTTTCGACGGCGTTCTTTTGTCGACATTTGTTGGCAAAGCGGTTTTTCATTCCACACTTCTGCCACTCCTTTCCATTGGCAGGACAGGAGTCCTTGGTGTGTTCATACCCACACTGATTATCACATTCGTTTGACTGCTGTTGTCTTAGACGTGATTTTCTCTGACCCAGCTGCTCTTTATTTCCTACCTTCAGTGATGCTATTTACATCGGATCCACCCCTGTCTTCAACTATTTTCATCTGGCTGTCATGCATGCTTTCTGTTTTAGTAAAGACTAAGGATGTACTACCCTTAGCAGTGGCTCTCGTACTTTAAGGTGTCTCTTATCCTAAAAAAAGCGATCTTTGAGTAGTTCTTCCGTTGTGAAAGTCCCAAAATCACATCCCTCTGCTATAACTTTCGAAGGGAGGTCTTGTACTGATCATTGGACTCTCCTTGTTCCTGCATGCGCCGATTGAACATTGATCAGCCTTTGAAACAGCGGTATGTTTCTACGAGGTTCGATATTCACCGAACGTGTTAATTAATTATTTTTACTGGCTCTAACTTCTGGTCGTCTTTTGCTGCTCCGCAGTCGGTGAAAGTTGAGTAAACATATCGAGCTTCCTCCCAGCCCCAGTGACTGTCAGAAGTGTTGCTACCTGAACTTTTCTCCGTCTTCTTGTAGAATTCCGTGGCAAGAGCCGAGTAGTTATTCCAGGGGAGGCGAAATGTTTTCCATTTCTCCGAAGCATTAGAGTCTTGGCGGCAGTGCAAATCATGAAACCATATTTTTATTCAAAACCTGGTCCATAGTTAATAGAGTGGAATGGTTATGAAACCCAGCGACCTTCTTTGTTATATGTCTTTGTTAACTTTTTTCAACCACTACCGTGCACAAAAAGACAATAGAAATTCCAATGTGTTAATCAATCAGCCAATAGAAACGTGAGTTCAGTCGTTCAGGGGACGCGAATGAACTATGACCGTGCACAATACTTTGTCTTACCCACTTCCAACATAAATCGCAGCGTTTCATAACCATTCCACTCTATTAACTATGCCTGGTCTAGGCACTGTGTATTTGGTTAACAATGTTATGATTGAGCTCATTGTATGCAGTTTGCATTTCGTTTGGATAACCTTCCTAACGTTTAAATGAACTATAAGGCGGTTAGTTACTCGTTCCTCGGTGACTAAGCGATGCCCGAGGGCATTAACATCACTTAGTCATCGAGGAGTAAGTAACTAACCCTTACTTACTTTTCACAAAGCTTGGCTATTTTTTGTTCTTTTCGCGGGTACATAACTCTGAACCCCTGCCCGATTCCATACAAATGTAGTTGGAATCTTGCAACATAGTTACTAGTATTTTGTACTACTGATTCTTTATGCATGCAGAAGTAAAGGATTGAAAAAGGCATATGCCATGAGTGGAACTCGTAATCTCGATCGACCGCTTGAACTCTCGCGGTGTCACGTCTGATGGCCTATCCACTACACTGTAAGCTACGTTCGTTGAAAGGACCGAGAACAAAATAACAACGAGAAGCCTTGTGAACAGTAATGTTATGCAACAATAAACCAGGCAAATAATCGTTAATGATTTATGAGGAGATATATTTTATTGTGTACAAGGAAAAAACCTCGCCGTTGTGAAAAATAAGCCATTTATTGGCCTTCCACTCGGGGGTTCACCAAAGGCGTCCCTCTGGCAATGCATGCCCTCGGTGAATATCATGCTAGATCCAGGCCAATAATCCTTACATATATATATTGATGTCTAGACATAATGCTCGGCCTTAATGTTTAACACTATATTTCAACTAACACTTTAGATGCTGGAGGGCCACTGTCGCTCGGGGAAATAGAGGTAAGAAAATATTTTGTAATGACAAACACTGAGGTTATGGGATCATTTTGATGGTGGACTCTGGAAAAAGTTAGATAGTCAGTATCACTGGAATTAGAACCACATTTCTAAAGTATGGAAAACCATGGTATTTTTATACTTTGGAAAATACAATAATGTTGGAGATTCCAATTTACAGCGAAAAATTGGCAAGTATGGAAATATCATGGAAATCCCATGGATAAACCATGGAAAAATGCCGTGTAAATTGAAATCGCATGGATAAACCATGAAATAATGCAGTGTAAATTGAAATCCCATGGTGAAACCATGGAAAACTGCCGTGTAAATTGAAATTTCATGGATAAACCATGGAAACTGCCGTGTAAATTGAAATTTCTAACGTTGTATGTTTTCATAGTACAGAAATACCATGGTTTTTCCATAATTTGGAAATTTGTTAGTTGTTCCAGTGATATGCTAGAGTGGGTTTCGTATGAGTAGGCAAGTTAATGCAATGACTTACGGCACGGTTACTGTACGACATGTTTTTGTCTTTCCAGTGTCCAATCAAATGATAGAGTTACGGTACAGTAAGTGAAAGTACGCCGGTTACGCGGTAACGCTACGGAGATGCCGTAGTTTTGTCCCACTCATACGAAATCTGCTCTTGTTAACCTGTGCAGGTGACATTTCGAATGTTATTCCCTTATATTATCAGTCTGATAAACATATAATTACTAACTATTTATAAATTCAAGCCTAATTTTCATGTGGTCGGCGCAGTTGCTTTAAATCAATCACAGACACACATTTGATTACTGTGACTGTTATTAAAATATGTCAGTAATTCCTCCTTACGATCGCTTAAAAAGTACTTAGCAGCGATCGTAAACGATCAATTGGAAACCGGGCCGTTACGCATTAACCAGGATGGCAACGTCTAGGACGACGGCATAAAACAATAGAGTAAATTACTAAATACAATAACTATATACACGTAAAATTGACCGAGGATATGCTTCAATAGGCCTTATGCTTGATGACGTCACGCTTTTGTGAATACCATCAAGCCTCGGTTTGGAGCATTTCCTCAACACAAAAGTGAGGCTTGGTGATGATACATCATTACGCATAAGATAAGGTCCATTATGCGACCTTGGGCAACTTACACCACGATCAATCACATTTTGACAAGTCCGTGTCAGAAGTCACAGTTTGCTTTGGTTAGCAACCACGGTCCAATAGGTCGGTACTCAGTTGTTGGAATGGTCTACCCATCTTTAGAGCCGGACAGTACCGCTCGGTACGAGCCATATTCTTGATTGTGACATGTCGCACTGCTCGTTGAGATTGTAGTAACGTATCAGTATTGGGGGTGCTTTCTGACCGCTTCCTTGAGCCTTTCTTATTATTGTGTTTGCTGCGTGTCTCCCCTGACCCATAGGGTGTCATTCTGTGTCAGGTCTCTTGGTGATATCGGACAGATGAGGCAGGAACTTGGCAAGTTACTGTGTCAGATCCAAACGTCTTTGTACCCCTGCTTTGTCTGCATGCAGGAGCTGGCATCTCGGTGACTGCTTGACCATTCGCAGGGCCTTGTCTGTTGCCAGGTGTTCGATGAAGAGCACTTCTGACTGTCTCAGCCTAAACTTCTCATTGAGTTGGACGTTTCGCTCTCGCATCGCTGCAGGAATTTCAGCAGGTTCTTGTCGTGATCATGCATGGGTTGCATCCTCTACCTTTTCGCCAAACCCGACCGCAATGAAGTCATCTGTTACGACCTCGACTGATTCCTGGTAATCCTTCGGCAAGTTCGTGCATTTTCCTTTGGAACACTTCTGGAGTGGAGTATATTTTGAAGGGCAGACACCTCCAGCGATTCCGACCAAACGGTATTTGGACGGTCGTTATGTTGGTCGACTCCTCTAGCTCAATGTTCCAGAATCCATTGCGGACGTCGAGCTTGGTGAAGACTTTGGCTCCGTGTAGGCGTGCCGTTCGCCTCATGTTCAATGGTGGGTAGCTAGTAGTTCTCTCGTTTAATTGTACGATTGATGTCGTTCAGGTCCAAATA
Source organism: Actinernus sp. WN-2022 (assembly GCA_030867875.1). Lineage (NCBI taxonomy): Eukaryota > Metazoa > Cnidaria > Anthozoa > Actiniaria > Actinernidae > Actinernus > Actinernus sp. WN-2022. The sequence continues at coordinate 4,287,322 of JAOWCC010001729.1, read as the reverse complement.
TATGTGCAATTTACCGTTCTTTTTGGGTACGGCAATACTGGAGCTGATCCATTGTGTGTGCATGGTTACGGGGTGCTAGTACTCCTTGAGCAACTAGGTCTTCTAGCTTTACTATCAGTAGGCACCACTGCCATGCGGCGGGGCGCATGCTGAACTAGCGGGACAGTCTCGTCTCGTCTTATCTTGTATTCCCCTCTGTTGCTGCCCGTGATTCTCTAGCTCATCTCTTCACCAGCTCTTCCTTGGGTATTGGTGTGTGTTTATGTTGACCTTCTAGGACGTACACCGGGGTTTGTTTATCTGGTCGTCGTCTGTGTACTGCATGGACTGATATGATAATGTTCATGTCTTTGCTTGCCTTTCTGCCTAAGACTGGGCGCATCTCCTTGTTGTCCACTAATTTGCAGTCTATTAGGCATGTTGCCTCGCCCCTCCAAACACAGATACAAACCTGCCCGTTGACTTGTATCTTGGAGCCTCCAAAGCAACAAGAGATGTCTTAAGTGGATTAACCTTTTCCAACTTTGAGGTCACTTTATATAGATGCACTGGTATAACATTGCACTATGCTTCCGTGTCTGGTTGGAACCTTAGGAAGTTGAGAATCATCCAGATTTAATGCTGCTGCTATCTCGTCAGTCTGTTAGACTTCGTCTGAGTCCGCTTCTTTTTCTTTCATTGTTTCGACGGCGTTCTTTTGTCGACATTTGTTGGCAAAGCGGTTTTTCATTCCACACTTCTGCCACTCCTTTCCATTGGCAGGACAGGAGTCCTTGGTGTGTTCATACCCACACTGATTATCACATTCGTTTGACTGCTGTTGTCTTAGACGTGATTTTCTCTGACCCAGCTGCTCTTTATTTCCTACCTTCAGTGGTGCTATTTACCTCGGATCCACCCGTGTCTTCAACTATTTTCATCTGGCTGTCATGCATGCTTTCTGTTTTAGTAAAGACTAAGGATGTACTACCCTTAGCAGTGGCTCTCGTACTTTAAGGTGTCTCTTATCCTAAAAAAAGCGATCTTTGAGTAGTTCTTCCGTTGTGAAAGTCCCAAAATCACATCCCTCTGCTATAACTTTCGAAGGGAGGTCTTGTACTGATCATTGGACTCTCCTTGTTCCTGCATGCGCCGATTGAACATTGATCAGCCTTTCAAACAGCGGTATGTTTCTACGAGGTTCGATATTCACCGAACGTGTTAATTAATTATTTTTACTGGCTCTAACTTCTGGTCGTCTTTTGCTGCTCCGCAGTCGGTGAAAGTTGAGTAAACATATCGAGCTTCCTCCCAGCCCCAGTGACTGTCAGAAGTGTTGCTACCTGAACTTTTCTCCGTCTTCTTGTAGAATTCCGTGGCAAGAGCCGAGTAGTTATTCCAGGAGAGGCGAAATGTTTTCCATTTCTCCGAAGCATTAGAGTCTTGGCGGCAGTGCAAATCATGAAACCATATTTTTATTCAAAACCTGGTCCATAGTTAATAGAGTGGAATGGTTATGAAACCCAGCGACCTTCTTTGTTATATGTCTTTGTTAACTTTTTTCAACCACTACCGTGCACAAAAAGACAATAGAAATTCCAATGTGTTAATCAATCAGCCAATAGAAACGTGAGTTCAGTCGTTCAGGGGACGCGAATGAACTATGACCGTGCACAATATTTTGTCTTACCCACTTCCAACATAAATCGCAGCGTTTCATAACCATTCCACTCTATTAACTATGCCTGGTCTAGGCACTGTGTATTTGGTTAACAATGTTATGATTGAGCTCATTGTATGCAGTTTGCATTTTGTTTGGATAACCTTCCTAACGTTTAAATGAACTATAAGGCGGTTAGTTACTCGTTCCTCGGTGACTAAGCGATGCCCGAGGGCATTAACATCACTTAGTCATCGAGGAGTAAGTAACTAACCCTTACTTACTTTTCACAAAGCTTGGCTATTTTTTGTTCTTTTCGCGGGTACATAACTCTGAACCCCTGCCCGATTCCATACAAATGTAGTTGGAATCTTGCAACATAGTTACTAGTATTTTGTACTACTGATTCTTTATGCATGCAGAAGTAAAGGATTGAAAAAGGCATATGCCATGAGTGGAACTCGTAATCTCGATCGACCGCTTGAACTCTCGCGGTGTCACGTCTGATGGCCTATCCACTACACTGTAAGCTACGTTCGTTGAAAGGACCGAGAACAAAATAACAACGAGAAGCCTTGTGAACAGTAATGTTATGCAACAATAAACCAGGCAAATAATCGTTAATGATTTATGAGGAGATATATTTTATTGTGTACAAGGAAAAAACCTCGCCGTTGTGAAACATAAGCCATTTATTGGCCTTCCACTCGGGGGTTCACCAAAGGCGTCCCTCTGGCAATGCATGCCCTCGGTGAATATCATGCTAGATCCAGGCCAATAATCCTTACATATATATATTGATGTCTAGACATAATGCTCGGCCTTAATGTTTAACACTATATTTCAACTAACACTTTAGATGCTGGAGGGCCACTGTCGCTCGGGGATATAGAGGTAAGAAAATATTTTGTAATGACAAACACTGAGGTTATGGGATCATTTTGATGGTGGACTCTGGAAAAAGTTAGATAGTCAGTATCACTGGAATTAGAACCACATTTCTAAAGTATGGAAAACCATGGTATTTCTATACTTTGGAAAATACAATAATGTTGGAGATTCCAATTTACAGCGAAAAATTGGCAAGTATGGAAATATCATGGAAATCCCATGGATAAACCATGGAAAAATACCGTGTAAATTGAAATCGCATGGATAAACCATGAAATAATGCAGTGTAAATTGAAATCCCATGGATAAACCATGAAAAAATGCTGTAAATTGACATTCCATGGTGAAACCATGGAAAACTGCCGTGTAAATTGAAATTTCATGGATAAACCATGGAAACTGCCGTGTAAATTGAAATTTCTAACGTTGTATGTTTTCATAGTACAGAAATACCATGGTTTTTCCATAATTTGGAAATTTGTTAGTTGTTCCAGTGATATGCTAGAGTGGGTTTCGTATGAGTAGGCAAGTTAATGCAATGACTTACGGCACGGTTACTGTACGACATGTTTTTGTCTTTCCAGTGTCCAATCAAATGATAGAGTTACGGTACAGTAAGTTAAAGTACGCCGGTTACGCGGTAACGCTACGGAGATGCCGTAGTTTTGTCCCACTCATACGAAATCTGCTCTTGTTAACCTGTGCAGGTGACATTTCGAATGTTATTCCCTTATATTATCAGTCTGATAAACATATAATTACTAACTATTTATAAATTCAAGCCTAATTTTCATGTGGTCGGCGCAGTTGCTTTAAATCAATCACAGACACACATTTGATTACTGTGACTGTTATTAAAATATGTCAGTAATTCCTCCTTACGATCGCTTAAAAAGTACTTAGCAGCGATCGTAAACGATCAATTGGAAACCGGGCCGTTACGCATTAACCAGGATGGCAACGTCTAGGACGACGGCATAAAACAATAGAGTAAATTACTAAATACAATAACTATATACACGTAAAATTGACCGAGGATATGCTTCAATAGGCCTTATGCTTGATGACGTCACGCTTTTGTGAACACCATCAAGCCTCGGTTTGGAGCATTTCCTCAACACAAAAGTGAGGCTTGGTGATGATACATCATTACGCATAAGATAAGGTCCATTATGCGACCTTGGGCAACTTACACCACGATCAATCACATTTTGACAAGTCCGTGTCAGAAGTCACAGTTTGCTTTGGTTAGCAACCACGGTCCAATAGGTCGGTACTCAGTTGTTGGAATGGTCTACCCATCTTTAGAGCCGGACAGTACCGCTCGGTACGAGCCACAGCATTGAATTAACCAACAATATAAAACACCCTAACCTTTAGAACGTGCAGTACAAAAACAATAGAGCTACAGTATAATGGTGCAATCAGAATACAGGTTTCGAGCTGTACTGTATTACTCCTTTTTTAGGAAACTTCCTAAAGATTGTAATTCATAATTATAATATTATACCTATTTATATGCTGCGGTGCTTAGGCGAACAAAAAAATACAATAAACTGCTCTAAAATCCATCATTGGACTAGAGAAAGTTCAATAATTGGTACCCCTTTCCCTTGATCCACTCATCAGATGAACTACGGTTATAAAACATACCGTATCTTGTGATTGATTTGAACAGGACATTGAAGGAAGATCCTGTATTGTTTGTCCGTACCACAAGTACAAGATTACCCTTGATACTGGAGAGGGGCTCTATTATTCATTTAACCCGAAAGACTTTAGCAAACCACCCAAGCTTTGTTCGAAAGGCATTAAGCAAAGGGTACATCACATCAAAGTGATAGAAGATGATGTTTATGTAGCACTTTCTGACACCAGTGAAGCAAGAGATTCTGACTATTTTAATTCTGAGTCATTCAAAGCTACAACGACAATTTTGAGTAGCTAATATTGTAACCCCTGCAACGCCGTTTTATGTACCGAGACTGCCTAAGCCGAATACTGAATGGGGTAGGAGGGTATATATAACCTATTACTAGCGATTTCTAATAGAAAGTGAAGTGCTGCGAGTTTGTGGATTTCCTGTAAATGTGTGACATAAATGCAGACTACATTGAAGATCGTTTCAACAATGCTGAACATGCATCATTGGTGTGCGTCGTAAGTTATAAAAGAGTTCCCAATTATAAAAGAAAACCATTGTTATGAAAATCAAAATGTTATGAAAACATCTTTTTTTATTATAATAACGGTACGGTTATTGTTGAACTAACATCATAAACAGTAACAAACACAGTCCCGCTCACGTCAAATTTGTAACATTTTGACATTTTTCTTATATTTTTTTTACTAAATGCGTTTCATTTTACGATTAAAGAACCACATCATTTGGAAGGCGCATTTTTATTGTCTCGATGGGCTAAGATGTTGAAAACATTGTTGAGGTCTGCATATAATAATCAGTTCTTGATTATGTAAATGATAATAGATTAAGATTGTTTAAAAAAAAGATTTTCCACACATGTATAACGGATTTTATCATTCAAAAATGTCAAATATGTCACACACTTTACCTGAGAGGAAAATGATAACATATTATGGCTTACAATACTCTAACAGTTAAGAATGTATCGAATCTGTAAATGTTCTTGAAAGTTAAACAATGAAATAGAGAAAACCATTATAGGGTCTTATAGAATCGGTACAATGACTTTGTTGCCAAGTAGTAATTTGTCTGAGTATATCGCTGGATTATTTCAATTTGAAAGAGCTACATGCATACATATAGTAGAGCTATTGCTCGATGACTGAAACGAGATAAATATCAGCAAACCAAGTTATCTACTGTAACAGGTCAGGGTACAGTTGTTATAGTAATCTATTCTATAACACTCGCATTCATGCCCAGTCGTATTTAGGTATGGGATAAATACTGACTCCTCGTTACCTAGCCTGGATCTTCCCCTATTTCGCTCACATACTGATTCAGTATTTTGTTAATCTCTAGAGCACAAATCTCTATCCTAAAAAAGAATCCCCAATGAATCCTTACACAATTCCCAATCCTCATACAATTCTCAATCCTTATATCCCAAAACTTAGTACCGAAGTCAAAACAGGGATAAGGAGATGGCGCTTATCCTGTGAAACCAGATTGAATAATTTAGTAGGAAGTAATAATCAAGACGGGACAAGAGGCAATTGTGTCCTCTAAGTAGCCAGTGACATCCAACACCAACCATTGACTACTAGAGTGATTTTACTGGATCCGAGATGACAATGTTAGATTAATACCAAAGAGTAGGGTCTCATTCCTTTGTTTTTATTTGTATCCATTTGACCATTACATACTAACCATTCATTTGTTTGTGTTTCACAGGTTTAGTAATTGAAAATCACTCGATTTCATATCACATGACGTCGACTATGTTCAGTTCATACTGATAGTGATCACTTAGATTTAGGACATATGTCCAGTAACTCTTGAAGTCGTTTATTCGGATTGTCACAAGGAAAAAACACATATGAAGCGTTTAAGTTCATTGATATCCTGCCAACTTGCAGTATCTAATGGCGATGCAGAGGCGAGTTTGGCTGACGCACCAGACGGTTCAGCACCTTCGCAAGCTGTAAGTAGTGCAGGGCCGTATGTCGACGCGTCCAGCCCACACGGTCCATTATTTCCGAAAGTTCAGCTCCAGTAAGTGCTAGAGTAATTGCGCAACCTGAGCGAAATCCGTGGAGCGTTTCCCCTTCGTCTGCTTTCATCTCCTGTAGATAGAACTTCAAACGAGTTTCTGCGGCCGCTGATGTCAACATGATACATTATTTTGAAATTGTTTTGGCGGTGGACGATCCGAGTTGTAATTTTCACCTTTGAAGGTTCCCTTAAAAACGCTGAAAATAAGTGAAAATCGATACTTTGTTATCAATCCAGTTTAAGACCTCTTCTTGTTTCACAGATGGTTTTTTTTCTTTCATATATTTCCTGCCAGACCGAGGCATGACTATGCAGCTCCCCAGCAATGAAGTGGTTAGGGTCACGGAACATTAGCCAATTGATATCTCCCACAATTTCACCACATTGTATCAGTTTTACCTTCTCTTGTAAATGATCTGCAGCAGCTGTCATCTCTCTACTAACTTCGACGGGGTTTCCAAGGGAATTCACCCACTTAACATGATCATTCCTCGTATTCTTAGTGTAAACATCGATCTGCTCGTCGAGTGTTTCCTTCCTCTCCCAGGACAAGGTTATGTTCTGTCAGAATATGGAAGGTCTCATCAATGGAGGAAACTGAGAAAACCCATCGAAGTTAGCAGAGAAGATGACAGCTCTGACCCGTTAAAAACGAGGGGGTGATTTAGAAACCCTTTTTCAAAGCTATCAAATTCACTGAGACTCCATAGAGTTAGGGAACACAAACAAGGGACAAATTTAGACAATTATAGCTTCAAGAATCGTCTCTTCTTGTTTCTCTCTTGTTTTTATTTTTTATTTTCCACGAGGACGTTCCTCGTTCTTCCTCGCCGGTGATCTCAGTCCGTTCTTCTTTGCAGGCATCTCATCTTGGTATGGCCTATTTTTTGGCAATAATATAGCACCTCGGCGGGCGTGCATCCCCAAAAGAACTCGGACCTCCTCTTGCGTAGTGTGTCCACCCTGCTGTTGATCCCTGAGCCCTATCGCGAGACTCACGTCTGTATTGTTTCTCCACCTTACGTAACGATATGTTACGAGTGTTATGAATTTCGTTTTTTTAAGGATAGAAAACTTACCAAATACTGCAAAAATTATCTTAGACTCCCTCTCTAGAACGTTGTACCAACGTATAACGATGTGCTTGAGCCAACATGATTTTATGTAAGCGACTTCATGAGAAATCATGCGCGCGCATGTTCAGACATGATATGGCATAATAACGAGGCTAAAACGTTCGGGAAAATCTCAAAATGACCCAGCATCTAGCGATCACCACAGGCTACCCAGGAGCATCGGGCAGAATGGCGCGACACATCCGGGTCTTAAAAATTACAGTACGCCGCCAAATTCGAAAATTAATTTGAGCAGGACGGCCAATTTACAAAGAAAACAGTACAAAATGGCGATAGTGGCTTAAGGTTTGGTTTCTTTTCAACAGGAAAGAAAATCGCTACAAAAAAACAAAAGGGCGTAAAATGTAGATAAGATGATACACTTCACCATCCCGCAAAAATATTTCACCTAACACATATTTTATGAGTATGAAAATGACACGGAACTTCAGGATTTTTTGTGTGTTTTAAAGGGGAAATTTACTACTAGTGATATGCGAGAGCGATTTACGAACAAATAAAAACCTCTTCTAAAAACCAAAAGGGCGCAAAATCATGAACATATACTGAAGGCCTTTACTGCCAAGTTTCAGCGCCAACCGACCACGATTAGTAATATGTTTTGAAGGTTTAATTTCACCTTCATGAAATCTCTCAAAGATGGCTGCTGAAATCCTCATTTGAATATGCCTGCTTCTACGCTTCGGTTAGTATGCCTCCGCCTTCTTCAGTTGAAGGCTCCGCCTCCTGTAAAGACGATATGTTAATATCTCACTGATGCCATTTGGAACTGACTGGTCATTCATCTAGCGCGTCAACTGAAGCAAATCATAACGTACGTTGTATTCAGAATAATTCAAGCTCATGTTCGTACGTGGTCTAGAAATATTTAAAAGCTAAAAACATCGCCCAGCCGAGTTGGCGGCAAAGTATTTTCAAACTGAAGCTGAGTAAAAGGCAACCGAGACAAAACAAATCTTAGTGAGCATTAAATAAAACCAGAGTTAATAGAGGGGACTGGTTATGAAACCCGGCAAACTTCAAAGGGGGATACAATAGGCCCGACCTCGATGTTGAACTAGCCTGTCACGTGGGTCTGAGAGTGCACAGTCGCTAGCAACAAAAACAAACATGGCGGACGGCTTAGACGATTTATTCTTGTTTGGCGATGATTTTGATGCTATTTTAGATATTTTACAACAAGATGAAGAAATAGAGGAGCACTTTACGGCTTCAGTTAATGATGTGAGTATAAAAAAAAGTTAATATTTCCTTTTGGGACGAAATATAGTGCACGAAAGCCACGCGTCTCGTATTGCGAATACGACGAATCCAAGATCGAACTTGATCTTCCGTTGTCTTGTTGCGAGCTAGATATTAAACAAAATAATATACAAGTTAATGCTTTAGATCAAGTTAAATGACGATAAATCTGGTAGGAAATTGACCCTGAACCCTCGCTTTTAATGATTTTTAGATCACTCAACGTAAGCTTACTTTACTTTACTATAAGACTATATAAAACATACTATAAGACTATATTTACTATCGCTCAGTTTTAACTGTTGTAATTCTTTATCCTTAATATTATCGCTTTCATTTTTTAAAGGTTCAATCGACAAATATAGTTTGCAATGACTGTGGGAAAAGATATAAGACCAGAGGAGGTTTTCAAAGACATAGAGCTGCCAAGCACAGCAACATCCAGCAGACCCACGAAAGACAAATCACTCTAACCCCAAGTATTCTTGCTGAAATCGTTAACACTGCTTTACACAATGTAAAAAGCTCCAAAGTATTTGCTGTAAGTTTAAGGAATGAAATGGATCGATATTCATATGAAGAACCTGATGAAGGGACTGTAGAATTTTCTCTGCTGAAGTCTATGTTCGAAGGATATATGAATAATGGAAACACAGAGAAGTTTTATGGCAAGTACTATGCTGAGGTTCCATTAAAATCTGCAAACTACTTTCAAGGACTGTCCCGGAATGCTGCAACATTACTAGCAACCAAGGTAGCAGATTGCATGCTAGAATACTGCAAGCGTAGGAAGTTATCCACAGACAACAGCCCACCTTCACAAACTGTGCTGTCAGAGAGAGAGAGGGCTGGTCTGCAGTATGTGGGAGGATATGTGTTGCACAATCTCCACAAAAAGCATGGCAAAAAAAACTCACCAGAGAGCCAACAGGCAATGGCTATTTTGAAAGCTGGGAAATTGGAGGATGGCTGTGACTCACAGAAGCTGGTCTCAACTCTCAGCCGTGGAGGTCTTTGGAATATTACTAAGCAAGCAGAGAAAATTTTCTTTAAGACAGAACATTATTTTAGACAATTCACTTCCAAAGCTAATATAAGAGTGAACATTAAGGATATAACTCATAAGTCAATTAGTGATAGTGATGTGCTATCAAATTTCAAACCAAGCGAACAAAGGCCAAAGCATTACGCACAGAAATCAGCCGAAGCAGCGAAGAGCATATTCAAGACAGGCTTAACTAGAGCAATATTTTTGATTTATTTATTTAGTCTTGAGTCGTATGATTTGAAGTAAATCCAATAGCAAAGTTTGAACACATGCGATATGTAGTTAATTACTCTTTCTACCCAATCATGTAAATTGTTGTTTTTAAATGTTTACGAGTAAGTAATTTGTTTCAATTATGGTTCATCAATTATTTAATAACTGTTTTTATAAAGCAAGAAGAAATAAATGAAAATCATTCTTAATAATCAGTATCAAAGCAAGCAAGTAAGTAAATACTTTATAAGCCCTCCTGGTTATAAGCCCTCCTGGTTATAATCCCACCTGTCGCCGTCGCCGCCCCCCCCCCCCCCCCCCCCCCCCATCCCCCCCCCCCCCCCAATTATAAGCCCCTGCCATTTACTCCTCCCCATATGGTAATGTATACAGGAAACAATAATTAATAGGCAGCAGATTAGTGGCTTATCAGTAGTTTTATTTCACTGTTATGTCCAACCAGAGTTAATAGATGGGTCCAACATGACTCTAACCTGTTAGGCCAAAAATATATTATAGCCTACATCTATCCATTTATTTTGTGAAATTATGTTTATATAGGAAAAAAAACCTTTTTGTAATTTTGAAAATATATTTACAACACAGATAGAGACAACAAACTACTTGGCTGGGGCTTGTAAGTTGCTGATAATGAAAATCACCCCAATAGATTGAGATACAATAATTACAGTGCAGACACTCGAACCGTGAACACTCAAATTTTTTTTGACATAAAAATTACGGTACTAGCCAATCAAAGACCGTCTTCTAAACAAAAGAATCCCACTTTTTTCGAAAGCAACCAATCAGAGATAAGGTAAAACTATTCAGTACAGATGTTATCTAACGACACTCGTGATGACCTGTCACTACTGTCGCGACATGTCTACAACGGTCCTCGGTCAAGTCGCTGTTCATTAGAAATATTCACACGTTTACAGCGCTGTAATCTTTACTTTTTTACTTTTATGTGCATGGAATTGATTTATAAAGTATCATTTTTGATTAAAGTTGGCCCATGTTAAGTATATATGAATTTAATGCTCTGTAGTAAGAAAGTAATAAACAACTTGAAAATTATGTCCGAATCTATTGTATCTGTTCTCGCAGCTGATTGGTTTGGTTTTTAAAATGTTGAAAAAATGTTAAGTGTTCTCGGTTCGAGTGTCCGCACTGTAATAATTTTGCTGAATAATGTCTTATAAGTTGTCAAATTCTTATGTGACAAAAATAATATTATCAAAAATTCAAATAATGCTTATCTTGTCCTAAGTCCTTTGCTATAGTTCTTAATTTGGTCTCAATTTATTTCGGCATGGTAATTTAGCATCAGTAACCTGTTCCCATGCTCTTTTTTTGTCCTTTCTTCCCCTCGTGTTTCCACTTTGGCATGACACTGATCTTTGAATTCTGATCGTATTGCTGTTGTATCCAAATGTGCGTATGTCTGGATTATCACTGCGCCTTCCCAATTTGCGCTGGTTTCCAAAATACTCCTCCACTGGGTCTTGACAGAAACGCTCAGTCAGTACATACTCCATGCCTTCTTGGAGTAGGAACTTTGTTGCCTCAATAACAGAATGAACAGTAATCTTGAAGCCCTCATACGTCTGCCAGGACAGAAACATACGGGCTCTGGCATTCTGGCTGAAGTTTCCTTGTCTGTTCTCAGTACTCTCTTTCCAAGATTTCAAATAGTCCAAGAATTTAATCAAAAACTGGAACCTATCAAGAAATAAAATTATTTTAAGCTATAGAGGCTTTGCATGGTCACATGACTTGACTAAGTCTGACAATTAAGCATAAAATATTCATGGCATTCAATGTTTTATCTCAAAGCCATCATATGATTGTGTAGCATAATGAAATATCAAACAGTTCTGATCATCTTTTTGCAATTAAATGATAAGATATGCAAATAACTAATTAGATTTTTTTCACATAATAATAATATGATATATTAATATAATTAATATTATTATATGCCAAATATTTTTGAATGTTTTTGCACGAGCATGTGTCTGTCCTCTGATATAAACATGGTAGCCAGCCAATAAGCTTGTGCATTATATTTTAAATATTTAATTTATGGATTCATATATATATATATATATATATATATACACTGAAACAAAAAAACTCTGCCAAAGACTTATATATATCATATATATATATCCTTTATATTTCCGTCAAACTTTTTTGACAGTTGTTGCTTTGGTAGACACAAAGAAACATAATAGGCTTTGTTTTTCTTTGTCTTTGACGGTAATGAACTAATATGTTTAACCGTGAAATTCTGGCATTTTGGCCAGCAAGGTTTTGATCACACGTCAGTAGCAAGAGCAAGAGCAAATTGAAATACAAACCGGTCGCTGGACGCTGTAAATCGACCCAACAAAATTACCGGTTTTTGTATTTTAATTTGCTATTGCTCTTGCTACTGACGTGTGATCAAAACCTTGCTGGCCAAAATGCCAGAATTTCACGGTTAAACATATTAGTTCATTACCGTCGAAGACAAAGAAAAACAAAGCCTATTATGTTTCTTTGTGTCTACCAAAGCAACAACTGTCAAAAAAGTTTGACGGAAATATAAAGGATATATATATATGATATATATAAGTCTTTGGCAGAGTTTTTTTGTTTCAGTGTATATATATATATATATATATATATATATATATATATACAGTCGTTGCCGTTAATGTTGTCCTAGACATATCCACATATTGATTTATAGCCTTTGTTCAGTTCGCACCTTTTACATAAAGAACGGTAATCAGCAGTGAACGCGCCCTTTGTATTTGGTCACAAAGAGCCACGGTGGTCTAATGGTTAACGCTCTTGCTTACCAGTTCGAAGCCCCGAGTTCAAGTCTCAGTATCGGCATCTTATTTTTTTCCCTTGTCTTTTTGTTTTGTTTACATATGTTTCTTTTTGCAGTTTCTTTTTTTATATTGGATAAGTACGGACGATGTAGCTAAAATAATACTTTCAACCTGAAACGGTCTCAACTTTTCCCAGACTTTCAAAGTAGATAATTATACCAGCACTGACTGAGTACGCCCAAATTACGCTATTTTCGTTTAGAACGGTGTAGCGATTCTGTTGATGGTTGTGGGTTTGAAAAAGCGTAATTTGTTTTTCTTACACTGTGCCGGGCTTACATGTATATACCAGAAACAGTTTTGAAAATGCTAGATACCCACTGATTCAAAGTATTATATCTTTGTTTAGAAGTAGGAAGCGATTTTAGCAAGTGTTATTAATTTCATTCGTACTGATTTTCTGAACTTAGGCAGACTGAGCTCCCTCAATTTTTTTTCTCGAGATTTCGAAAACATCGGCCGCGAGACACGTAGCGGACAGTTTTGAAAATATCCGGTAGTCCAGAAATTGTCCAGAATTCTCTTTGAAACCCATAGTAATGCTTGCATAAGTTGACGAAGCTTTTTTCTTTGTGAAGGAAAAAAACTCACATGGAATTAAAGCCGTGTACTCGGCGTAAGGTTTATGAGTGTTTGACAAACGATAACAAACTTTTGAAGCTACGCCATGGACGATGTCGATGATCAAAATACTACATTCCCTGCGGCAGTCGAAGCTTTTGCAAAAGAAATGTTCGAACATCCCTTAATAAAATATATGTGGATGATAGGTGTCCTCGGCATTTCAAAGGTTAAAAAGAACTCCGTTCTTGTTGTCACGTTTGAAATAAAAGCTTTTAAGGGAATTCAGTCAGAAAAAAAGGGGAAAAAGAAATGAAAAAATATTCGCAGTAACAAAAATGCCAATACTGAGACTTGAACTCGGGGCTTTCGAACTGGTAAGCAAGAGCGTTAACCATTAGACCACCGTGGCTCTTTGTTACCAAATACAAAGGGCGCGTTCTCGGATGATTACCGTTCTTTGTGTAAAAGGTGCGAACTGAACAAAGGCTATAAATCCATATGTCCAGGACAACATTAACGGCAACGACTGTATATATATATATATTCGGTTGATGTCTACACCGTTTATCATCAACTATATATAATATATATATATATATATATATATATATATAGAATGCTTACCTTTCATCCAGATCAGATGTGTAGGGAGCGAGGAAGGGCTTGCGCTTTCTTTGATGCTCTGTGGTGCTTCGAACATTGAGGCAATCAAAGAAGCCATCCACCATTTCACAGAGCTTAGCTGTTGCTGCTGCTTCTGGAGGCCCAAATGCCTTTAGCACTGCAGCCACTGATGCACTCAGGACTTGTGCAGCAAGATTCACCCGCATCACAGCATATGAATTCAGATTCACATGCTCATACGTAAGCCTTGGCAGCAGTTTCACTGCATTGTCCAGATCCTGGTAGAACATGCTTGTGATGTGCTGCCACAATACATAGAGTCCTCCATTCCACATATATCTGGTACATTTCCCAGACCCTGAGTGCATCAGACAGTTCCTTGTTGTCTTTATTAGATGTGGCACGTCAGAAAAGAAGTAGATATACCGATGCGGTGCATACAAGTTAATGGTGCGGTAGCACACGTCGCCATCAGCACCCCCATCTAGTGGCTTGTGGAGACGATAGAATCTTCTGTTGGGGGAAGCACCATCTGATGTGGTAGCGACAACCCATAAATTGCATGAGGTTTCTAATATGCATATGGCTTCCCAGAACAAGGGCATCAGCTGAGCAGCAGTTATACCTGTAGTGGCAAAGTGAGCCAAGCTAAACTTAAGCTCAGTGCAAAGTCCACGTACCAGGAATACTAAGGCATGTGTAGCAATATCATCATTTTTTTCTAATGCTCCAAAGTTTAGGTTTGGGTCTCCCAGGTCTGTAAAACCAATGATTTCTCCAGTTACCTTGTCAAAAACTAGGTTTGCGAGCACTTTCATCTCGTCAAATAACAGGACAACGTATCGCTGAACATCAAAATAGCCATCTGTCTCTGTTTTAAGTACTGCTATTACTTCCTCTTGAAACCCTCTCTGTGGTTTGATGGCATTTCGATAGTCCTTCAGACGCCGCTGGCTTGGGAGAACTAGCACTCTACTATTTCGTAGCTCCTCATAGCAGGAAGGGGACTTCGCTGCAAGGGAGAGACAGAACCTAATTATCATTGGATGATAACGCACACCAGTATGGCTACTTGAAAACAGTTTCTGCTGCTGCTCCCAAAATAACTTCATAAAAGGAGTTATTTTTGCTGTATCAGCTGAGCCAAGAATTTTAGTAAAGTACGTCATTGCTCAGTTCATGGTCCACCTCAATGTTTGACTTCTTCAATTCAGCTCGCATTTCATTCAGTTCCCTTTCAAGCTGTGCACAGCGTAGTCTTTGCCCTTGCAGTGTCAGCTTCAATCGCTCTGGATCTGTCTTTGACACAGGTGCCTTTACATGTGCAGGCTTCAACTGTCGAGCTTCTTTTGCTTTTTTTGCATTTCCAGCACAAACACGATATTTATTACAGGCATTGCAAATAAAATCCTCCTGTTCACATAGAAGCCAGCATCCTTTGGTTCTCCAATAGCCTTCATGTGGGAACTGCTGGTTCTCTTCTCCATCCTCCTCCATTGAATTACTATCACAAGGGACCACATGGTGATAAAGCTTACTTGTAAGTTCCATGGCATCAGAGTTAACTCTGATGGCATTCACTCCACCACATAGTTTATATCGTTCTAAATCTCTTACAAGATTCGACACAGTTACATTTCGCACTGACCGAAGATACTGCAAATATATAGGGTGATCCTCGATCAAATAAGCTCCAAATACTTTGACAGTAAAACCCAAGCTCTCGTCCACGACGACTTCAAGTTCTGGAAGAAGATATGGCTCTACTACTTTCTTGATGATTACACGATCCGACGATACTTTCAAATTCCACTCACTTAGGAATTTCAAATTCCTTACTCGTTGACAAAGTTCTGAATATGTCTTGTAGCAGCTTGTATTCGATGCGGACTGTACAGCCTCTTGGACAACAGGACGTTCTCGTCTCGGTGCTGGCTTGCGTGTTTCATGGCTACTCTTGGCCATGTTTAACTTTGGTAAAGCGCCAAATTTGGGCTTCTTTCTTGTCAATTTTTCGGAGTGGACTGCAAAAAGGGCAACATAATTAAGGGATAAGAATATTGGTGAAAAGCAAAGACACACTAAGCTTATATATAGTTTGTTGTGTAAATCATAGTAACTGTAAACAAAACCGCGGAGACGATAACATGACAAATTACTGCTGAATACTTACATAATTCAACATCTTCAGGCGCAAAATGTTTCTCACAAGTATAAACTCTATCGTTCTTTATCTGCTCTCTAAAATCGTGATCCAATTCTCTTGTCTTTTTAATCTCGCCAAGCCATTCCTCTCGCCATTTTGTGTGTCTTTCGTCGCTTGCCAACGGCAACTTCCAAATACCGATTCCCTTCGTCCGTCTACAGGAACCACAACCCAAAACGGCACAATTGCGCCCTGGCATCCCTAACTAGGGATCTAACTCCCGAAAACTTGAATAAAATAACGCTAAAGTATAGAAATCTATGAAATATCGCTCGTTTGAAATACCAAATATCGTTCTTATATAACTCTCTCGATCAACAGCGTGCACTCTTAGAGTCACGTGACCAAGCAAAAGTCATAACAAAGAGATACCCCTTTGAAGTTTGCCGGGTTTCATAACCATTCCCCTCTATTAACTCTGATAAAACCTATAAACTTAGCGCGTCAAAAGCAAATCATAACGTTGTATTCAGAATAATTCAAGCTTCGAATTGAGACGTCGTTCATGTTCGTACGTGCTCTAGAAGTATTTAAACGCTAAAAAAATCTCCCGGCGGAGTTGGCGGCAAAGTGCATTCAAAAGCTGAGTAAAAGCAAACGCGACAAAACAAATCTTAGAGAGCATTAAATGAGAACTATAAACTTAGCGCGTCAAAAGCAAATTCAAACTTCAAATTGAGACGTTACTCATGTACGTACGTGCTCTAGAAGTATTTAAATGCTAAAAACATCGCACCGGCGATCTTAAAGTTATAACTTTCTCCGTTTTATACGATTCATAGGGAAAAAAAATACACCAACGCGATTCTTTAATTTCTCAGAGATAAACCAAGCGGCAATTCGAATCATGGATTTAACCCAAAACTTTTACAAAGACAAGGTGTCTTAAACTTTGAATTGATAAGTTTTAAGTCTGTATCTGTGTAATTGGCCCACCAAGGAAATAACAAGATCGAACAGGCTTTGCTTTTGAACTTCAGGGGCGGTAATGACACATTAGTTAGTGTGATGACCTTCTTTAACGAGCTTTGGGAGTCCACTATTCCCATGAAGCGAGCAGTTGACAGTGATTGACATGTGCTTCAGGTGATGTGGGAGTAGAGTATTCCCAAACCGATTTGTCAAAAGCCAATCACAATCGCTCTCTCGCAGAATAATTAGCAATGTTATAATTATTCCGTCCTCACTTTAACTTCTCGGTCGTAAGTACATGTCGCCGAGAACAATAGAATTCTGCGCGATGAGGAAATGTCGAGATTAGTCTTGCTGCTCGTATCGCTCGCAGCAATAAACCGACTCACTATTGGTCATCTTTCTCGTGTGCTTCAAGAAAACCAATGCCCGAATGTTTTTAAGAGAGATCGAGACTCGATGTTTTCTTAACCAATCAGTATTTAGATTTGTAAAATTCATGAATAATTAATGAGGGTGAAAACCAATCCCAACTCAGTATTCAGATCACATGCACAGTACTGTAAATCCCAATAAAATTATTAAATAGTAAATTTACTTTTGACAAAGATTTCGTACTCCGCTAATAAGTATGCATAACTTTTGATAAAGATCTGTAACTCCTATGGGACATACATGGTGTCTCATAAGTTCGTGCCCCTACTTTATAACCGTATATCTTATTCACTTTTCGCGTCAAAGGAATTATATTTTCCAAAAAAGCCTTTAAATTATATTAGATATGAAATTTAATACTTATATCAAAGTTCAAAATAATATAAAGGATTTTTTTTATTTTCCCGCCAAAACGTGGCGCGCCGACGTGCAATTCCGTTTCCCGCTCTTCTCGTTGTCTTTCAGTTTTCTAATGTTTTCCTTAGTTTGGACTTCTTTTTCAGATATGCATCCTCTAAATACCGTAAATATCTCATAAATTTGAGAGCACAAGCTAAAATGTCATCGAAAAAGCCAAGTAAAACTCCACTCGAAAGATTACTAAACATCAACAGAATAAAGGTTTAACTGGATCAAGAGCGACGGTATGGCGATATATGAATAAAAAAGGTTGGAAGCCGTTTCGACGACAGAAGAAACCACTTTTGACAGAAAAACAACGCACAGCTCGTCTGAACCATCTGCCAAATCCAAAGAATGATGTGGTATGGGGCTCGCAAGAAAGCCAAGTTCCGCCAGCTTATCAAGTCAAGCAAAGTTCAAAATGGCTCATTTGGGGTGGGATGACCGGTCGCGGCTTGACAAATTTGCACTTCATTCCACAAGGGCAAACTGTGACGACCAACTACTATATCAACAGGATCCTAGAGAAGGAGGTCAGACCATTACTTAGTCAGAGATCTACAACTGAGAAACCCGTAAAGAGAAAGCTGTTCAGCTCAAACAGCTTCGCTCAAGATGGAGCACCGGCCCATACCGCAAAGTCTACCCAAAACTGACCAGTGCCAACGAAACTTACCGAATCTCGTCGAATAAACTGATTGGCCCGCTAATTCTCCAGATCTTAACCCAGTCGAGAATCTCTGGAGTATTATGGATTAGGTTACATACAGAGATCCGATCCCGAAAACCATGGTACAGAAGAGGCGGCTCTCCGAAGCATGGAGAAATATCCCCTTGACGTCACTGCAGGAACTGTCGCATTCGATGCCACGACATCTACGAAACGTTATAAAAAATAAAGGAGGACATGCAGGCTACTGAAATTGCAAACACAAACTATAGAGACATTGAATAATAAACTCTTAAACTTTTATAATCCTGACAGATTGGAAAGTAAGCTATTTAAATATTACATGTCTGCCATCACTTCTGTATTTGAAATCGAGAACCCTAGGTCTTGGAAGTCTGTATGTCTGAAATGTCACCAGGCAAGACAGTTAACCGCACCTCTCAAATGCTGCTTTTAGGTTGAATTAAGTATTGTAATTAGATCATTTATTCTAATTTTATTTTTCATAGGAAACCAACGTAATTGGCTAACGCTGTGTTGGTTCTCCTGGCCTCTATGTTTTGTTTGTTGTATATTTTACTTTATTCTATTTTGTATCTTCTTTATGGCCGAAGTAAAAATAAACAAAAATATACACTAGTTATTAGCAAACCACTGTTTGGAGATGCTATTTTCCACCTCCAATCGATTGCCGATCTTTCTAAAGCAGCGTTTTGAAGTGTTCGTTTGCCATCCAGTAAATCCTTTCCCATGGGATCACGAACGCAATTCATTGGTTATTGAAGTGATATATCAACACGCTGACTGTTCCCTGCCACGGGTGCCTCGTTAAAGGGCATCCAAAGGACTGGGATTCCATTTTGTTTATTCCACAAGCGAGCTGAAACAATATTTCTAATGAAAACTCAAAGAGCGATGAACGATAGAAGTACTACACAGTCTTCTAACATGTGAACACTGAAGCACATGCGATATGCATATGCCGCATTGAAATAGGGCTTTTGGATGTCCCTGATGTAGTTTCTCGCAAAAATCTACAGCGAGCTTGCCGCTCATATCACGCCTATCCTATCCATTTACTTTATTTTGAAATACTGTTTTCCAAACATCTCGCGAAGTTTTCATTTTTTGTATTATTTTTTCAGGGAAATAAAGAACAATTAATAAACTTAACAAGGAATGAAAAATAATGTTTTTGGAGTAAACAGGCCGCGAAGGTCTAACCTTACGCAAAATTCAGCGAGTGCTTTGTCGTATACGATGTACATTGAGATGTATGCAGATGACACCACCCTATTCTGCATTGCCAATGATGTCGAGTCTGCTGTTAAAGAAACCAACAGAGCATTAGGACTTATAGCAAAATGGTGCATCAACAATGCCATGACATTACACC
This sequence comes from Actinernus sp. WN-2022, assembly GCA_030867875.1. Lineage (NCBI taxonomy): Eukaryota > Metazoa > Cnidaria > Anthozoa > Actiniaria > Actinernidae > Actinernus > Actinernus sp. WN-2022. The sequence goes on along the minus strand of JAOWCC010001729.1, from coordinate 4,267,356 downwards.
CTAAAAAATGTGAAGCAATGCTTATATCAAGAAAGCGATTCGTAGGCCCCATTCCAGCATTAACAATTAACAACAATAACATCAAGATAGTCAACTCAACTAGATGCCTCGGAATTAAGGTGGCTCGCCTGGATTTTCCACGGACGCACCATACCCACTTCGAACGCCTGATACTCCACTGCCAGAGAACGGTCTGGCTAGCCACTTCACCCATTTACTAGAAATAGAATAAACTTTCTAAAAATGTAGGTTTGTTTGGCATCGGTGTTACCATAGCAACACAGCGTCGACATCATGTATTTTACATATCATCAATTTTCTCGAAATCTAGACCTAAACTTTTAAAACGACCTAGTGTCCCTTATAATCTAAATGTTGGACTTCAGGACTGCAAAGTTTAAAAAAAATGTATGAGAGTATTTTCGAAAAAAAATGGGTTGAATATTTTCATTCAAAAAAATAATAATTCGCCTTACTTCCTGTTTAGTCGTCGAGAACTGTGTTTTCCGGACCGATTCAAGCGATATTTTTAGCATATTTTATACCTGTGGCATAGGACTACTTCCCATGAAAATTTCATTCCATTTGCTTTATTCGATTTCGGTTTATTGAATCATAAGTAATGTCATAAATATGCTCATTTTACTCGAAATAGTAACGTATTTGCTAAGGAAGCTGTAATTCGAAAACTAGTCGATAAATATGTTTTTAAATCTTTTCACCTGAAATTCAACATGTACATTTCATTGCACGAGCGTTCCTGATAGTCACGCTGCCAGTTGTAACGCTGTTATAATAAAACTTATAATATTTATTTACAAAAGGTTTTATAATATCACTAATACAAAATCCAGGCGAGCCACCTTAACATAGATAATAAGCTGAACTGGACCATGCATCTTCAAGAGACAATAAAATCATTTGCCAAGAAACTTAATCTACTTAAATCACTACGGTTTCTTCCATTGAGTAGTCTTGAGATATTTTACTTTAAAGTGATCCTGCCTTCCATCACCTATGGACTGATTATCTGGGGCAGTTGCAACATGACCCTCTTTCAAGATCTTGAGAGGATGCATGTTCGAGCTGCCAAGATCATCCACAGATGTGACTGGACCACTCCCAGTGCATACGTCATCAACAAGGCACACTGGAATCCGCTGTTCTGGAATTACAAATATAAGCTAGCAACGTTTGTTCACAAATCGCTCAACTCAGAAAAACACCCAAATAAACTCTTCACACTAAGAAAGAATACACACTCTCTAAGAGGCGTTCATAGGCTAGTCATCCCACATCCACGTACAGATGCTATACGCAAGTCAATCACATACAGAGCATCCGTACTGTGGAACTACCTAGATGATCTCCTTAAAGATAAAAAACACTCGACCTTTAAAAAACTTGTCAAAAAGTATATTAACTCCATACCACTGCAACCAAATGTTAGGATCAACACTGATAAGTTCTCATACCACTAATATGTTTTATTTATGCATGCCTAACTTATTCGTGTTTACTCGTCCAAGTGTTTACTTATACATTAGACATCGGCCTACCCATTAACACAACTACTCGCTTATTCATCTACATGTAATTAAGTTATTAGTCAATTAGTTAGTCCTTCAACTAGTTAGTTAGCATCATTCCAATATCTTATAATGTCTTTCAATCAAAAACTTGTAATTTACATAATCAATGAGGTTAGCTAGATTTCTTTATCGTTCCTTTTGTATTATCACGGCCACATCAGCTCTGAATGCTACAGTATCGCCAATACCGTGTTTAAATAAATGCTATTGTTATTATTATTATTACTTCAGGCTAATTCTGATCGTCTTCGATCGTTTGTATTTTTACTACAGTTCCTTCAGTGTTTTGACGTGAAGTTTACTAAAACTGCGAGTTAACCCACAATATATGTGTTGTAACTTGATGATTATGCATGCTAAGCACGAGTCACTGGAGTCGTGTTGGCGATCGGACTCTGGGCATATATAGTTTGATAGTTTGGGGCGGATATAATGGCTATCAGTTTCCAAAGAGCAAGATGTCTCCTGTTATCAAGATGGTGAGCATAATTTTCTTCTATTGGCCTTCGATAAAGTCAAGCAGTCGGTTCAAACACACAATTAACATTTACAATTACATTCTCAATTGCAGTCGATTTACGGTGTTTAAGCTTCACCGGGGAGAACAGCAGTTTTTTGTGCCGGGAATCTTAAGAAAATGTCGGGAATTGGTAGGCTCAGTGAATTTAACGGGAAATCGTTGATATGTCGGGACAAAATGAAAATAAATCGGGACGACGTTTGAGATACACACAGGCTTTAGTCGCACGTTAGCCTCAAAACTACAAAATATATTCTGATGGTCATGGTGGCTATGCCATGCTGATGAGTCCTAACAAGGACGAAACAGCTGTACATGGTTACCACTCCACGGGTAATAAGATGTGAGCATGCGTATTAGACGCTAGCTACGTCATAGCGTGTGCCATACAACTTGCTTGGTTTAAAATATATTCATCTAACACCTTGGCAATTTAATTACCCAGTAATATATTTTTCTTGCCAAAGAGCTACTTTAGGTTTTCTTCTAATACATTTCCTTAACTGAGCGACAGCATTCACTTCCTATTAAGTATACTAGTATTTATTATGCCGGAGAACGCTTGCCTTCAGTCTTGCATACTCGACTAAGATTAAGCAATTAAAGTGCTCTCAACTACGACCTCTTTTAAAAAATGTTTATTGATTCCCCAGCATGTACTCGCTGTGATACTCCTATTGTGATCGCATCCACTTTTGGGGGAAAGCTAGATGGCAGGTGTCACAAGCAATGCTACCCCTTGCGTAATATATGAACCGCGGCGCTTTGATAAGGTTTCATCACTTACGAAATATATTTCTCTCTGTCCACCTCCATTTCTATGTTATAGAAACAGAAGGAACATGAAATACCAACTTTGGAACACGATTGGACTTCTTAAATCCACGAGTATTGGATTTGGAGATAGTTAATACTTCTGACATTCCAGTTTTAAAAGTTTGCAGGGAAAAAAAAGAAATATTTCAGCTCGGTATAAAAGACGGTTTACTGACTTCTAAAAAGGTCATTTTCCTTTAATTGCTTCATGAATCTGACCACAGAAGTGAACAGTTCAGCTCAATCAGGGCTTCATTGCAAACTGTTTATCCTGACGCCGCGAGGAATGGACCAAACTACCTTTACCTTCCAAACGCTGTTAGCAATTTGCATCATCAATTCCATTCTGGCAGTGATAACAACATTGGAAAATGCACTAGTTTTGGTTACAATATGGAAAACACACTCGCTTCACACTCCTTCAAATTGCCTTGTGTTCAGTCTTGCACTGTCTGACTTTGCCGTTGGTCTATTTGCACAACCCGTTAGCGTCGTTTCCAAAGCAGTCGAAATACACCTCCTCTATCCCCAAAACGATCAGCATCCTTCCCAAATACTAACAGATGTCTATTGCTACTTCAGTGGAGCAGCCTTCGGGATCGGACTCTTTCTATCCTGTGTGTCTGGCTTTTCTTTAACGGCTGTCTCAGTTGAGAGATTTCTTGCCATTTATCTCCACCTACGGTACAACCTTTATATCACTTTTTCACGCGTTACAAAAATTGTAATCTTTTTCTGGGTTGTGTCCTTAATGTTGACAATTTTGTGGATGAAAAAATGGGTTCCTCTCAATGTTCGAGTCATTTCGGCAGCAGTTTTGTTTCTAGTAGTTATTGTTGTTATTGCTATGTGTAACATAAGAATTGCTCTTATTCTTCGCCGACATACTAAGCAGATAAACCATACCATGCAGAGTCAAAACCAATCACCGAACTTCTTGAACATTTCAAAGTATAAGAAGTCGGTTCTATCGATGCTGTATGTAATTGGTTTGTTTGTACTGTGTTATGTACCATTTATCTACTCATCTGGTTCATTGACAACATTTTACAACGTTACGAAGCTCGATCCTAAAGCCTATCAAAGGATATACTTGGCATCCCAAGTAACTATTCTTATAATGTATTTAAACGCGAGTTTGAATCCCATCTTGTACTGTTGGCGTTTGAAAGACATTCGTAGGGCTGCTTTAAGCATAGTGAAGAAGGCTTTAGGACTTAATAACACTGAATCAGTAGTGATATGAACAGATATTTTCCTTATCATAGAAGACGTTATCGATACGAAAGGCTAATTGCAAGTTACTGGAAAAATACTGAAAGTGTTATATAATTCAGTAAATCCCAGGTATCTTTCTGGTGATCTGAAGAACTGATCAATTATGGACTTGAAAAAGACATTAAAACATTTTTCATAACTATAAATAGAACGGTTACGTTTTGAATGTAGATTTTAGATTTCTCTTCTTTAAGAATCATTCATTTCCGCTATACTTTAATCTCTGTCCTCTGATATAATAGAAACAGTCTGTGATCTAGGTAATTTGGTAAATAGTCCAACATTACTAAACGAAACAAAACAAAACACCAAAATAAAGGAACAATCTAAAGCAAATCGAACGACAAAAAAAAGTAGAAATGCACTATAAATATGCACTTGTGGCTTTGAATGTAATTCAAACTAAGATTAAGTTTAAGAAATCATTATGTTTACAACTGAAAATTAAGAATCTAGCACAGTTATATACCTGACTTAAGGCTATAGAGCACAAATCTTTCATTAACGGAACTGATGAAAACGAACGTTGTATTTATTAAAGCTTATTTATAGCTAGATAAATTAAAGTTAATGCGTCAACCAGGAAATGTAACTTATCATAATAGAGGTCCTATTCATGGGTTATCAGATTTGTAATGCAATCTGCTGCGAGACAGAGGCTCCTTTGTGGTTCGGTACAAAGGTCAAATTGCAGTCGCTTGGGAAGGGCATGCCAGTTCCATTTCGGCCAATCATCTCCCAGCCTTCATCATGTCAATCAAGGCCAAGCGGCTTTGGCATACACACACTTTCTGTGTTGCCATTCCATTCTCTAGCTGAGTTCTAGCCTTCAGTCTCAAAACCAATTAAACCAATTTCAAAGCAGGTGTATTATTGGGCCTGCACTGGAAGCCGATATTGAACATATTGATGAATTATTTATTGAAAGTTCATAAGCAAAACCATAACAACAAGAAGTTTATTCGTACTGAAATTATTAATAATTTCAGGTTGAGAAAGAATAGAAAGATCAAGAATTGCACTGGTAAGGCTCGGAAGAACTAGGAAGCTAAACAAAGGAACTGGGGCCAGTTCAAACCCTGACTCAGGGTCTAAACATTACTAGTAAAGGTTCTACATTAATCTCGAAATGTAAACAGTTAGATTTCCAGGCACTTCCTCAGTGTAATAAGCATATTAATAATTCATTTTGTCAAATTTTCATACAAACCTTCTAAAACCTAACCCCCAAATAAAAAAAACTCTAACCATTTTAAATCCCAAATCATTCATAGAACGAGTCTAAATAAACCTAAACTTAATAGACCGAGTCTAAATACACCTAAACTTAATCGAGAATTTAGCGAGGTTTTCAAGTGTACTTTTACTTTAACAATTTCAGGACATGCTTACACTGAGAAAGTGCCGATTTCATGCCTTCTCGGATATGGACAAAAAACTGTAGGACTATAAGTCAACGTATACGTAGAGGGCCATGAAGAAGATTACAGAACTTCATGTCAGCCGTAAACTTGTCGGTTACCCCTTATAAATAGTGACAATATCTTAGGGATTGTAAAGGGAGAAATCCCATTTATGTATATTATTTTAAGCTATAAACTGGTTTTCTATAGGGCTATGAAAATTTCACCTTTTTCGATTTTTAAGAACTACTTAAAAGTGCTTCTCAGCACTAGCCAGAAATTGTGTATTTTGGTACGGTAAAGTGTCGTAAGTCTTCTACAATCATTTTTGGACGATTTATGATCGTATTATTACTTTAAATCCTTGAAATGACGTCATTTACTTGTACGTCAAATTATACGAATGAGGTGAACATGAATAGAGTCTTCAAAAAACTCATGAATAATTAATGAGCATTTTGTCCAATCAGATGAAGCAAATCAGTCACGTGCATGCTCCTTTATACCTGATAAAATCTCATCATTCTAAAAGGCCCGCTAATGATTGAGACAATGGAATTTCTATTGATGTTTCAGCTTTCTCATTGAATTGCTAATTAGGATGAACGTCTTATATAAAGAATACCAATGAACATGAAATTTAAAATAAAGTTTCATCCTAATTAAGAATTCACTGATAAAGACCCAAAGATAGCAAAAAGTACACGGAACATAAGGTACCTAGATAATAATTTTTGCACTAAATTTACTAATATCAGCAGACTACCAAGATACACAGATAATATTTTTAAAATGAAGTTATCCAACTACCATTACTTGTTTACCGAGCCACTGTTTAGTTCCAATTATTAAACCAAACTCAAAGCCGTAAAATAATAAAAACGTGCATGAAACTTACATATTTTGTGCCGGAGTCAAAAATTTACAGTCTGCCGTTATGTCAGTCACATCGCTTTCCAAGTCTTGAACTTTATCGAGGTAAACCACGACACCAAATCCTTCAAGTGCAGGTTCTTCTTGCATTGCGAAACACCGCTTCAAACAACATAGTATGGTAATTTCTCATGTCATTCCCTTGAGATGTTGGCGTTGTGAATACAAAGGTCAAAGTGAATACAAAGGTCAAAGTGAATACAAAGGTCAAAGTGAATACAAAGGTCAAAGTGAATACAAAGGTCAAAGTGAATACAAAGGTTAAAGTGAATACAAAGATCAAAGGTCACGTGTTTTATCAAGTCTAACAAAATTCGAGGGCGAAGAAAACTTGATAAAACACTGCTGTTCGTGTTTAAAACAGTACATAACATTGACATAACATTGTGTTATTTTTTAGTTGTTTTTCACGCTTCAGACATTTGATCATTGCAATCTTTTAATAAGTGGAGTTGACATAAAAACAGCAAAATGAACTAGAATTTGCTTTTGACTGTAATGACGTCATTGCAATTTGATTCCTTAATTAACCACATTATTATACATTTTACTCACTGCTAATTTTCGATAGCTGGCTATGGCAATGACTGGGCATGCGTACAATGTTTTCTGTGGGTGATCATCTGTAGGATTGATCTGTAGGATTGATCTGTAGGATTGATCTGTAGGATTGATCTGTAGGTGATCATCTGTAGGATTGATCTGTAGGATTGATCTGTACGTGATCATCTGTAGGATTGATCTGTAGGATTGATCTGTAGGTGATCATCTGTAGGATTGATCTGTAGGATTGATCTGTAGGATTGATCTGTAGGTGATCATCTGAAGGATTGACCTGTAGGATTGATCTGTAGGATTGATCTGTAGGATTGATCTGTAGGATTGATCTGTAGGATTGATCTGTAGGATTGATCTGTAGGATTGATCTGTAGGATTGATCTGTAGGATTGATCTGTAGGTGATCATCTGTAGGATTGATCTGTAGGATTGATCTGTAGGATTGATCTGTAGGTGATCATCTGTAGGATTGATCTGTAGGATTGATCTGTAGGATTGATCTGTAGGATTGATCTGTAGGATTGATCTGTAGGATTGATCTGTAGGTGATCATCTGTAGGATTGATCTGTAGGATTGATCTGTAGGATTGATCTGTAGGATTGATCTGTAGGATTGATCTGTAGGATTGATCTGTAGGATTGATCTGTAGGATTGATCTGTAGGATTGATCTGTAGGATTGATCTGTAGGATTGATCTGTAGGATAGATCTGTAGGATTGATCTATAGGATTGATCTGTAGGATTGATCTGTAGGATTGATCTGTAGGTGATCATCTGTAGGATTGATCTGTAGGATTGATCTGTAGGATTGATCTGTAGGATTGATCTGTAGGATTGATCTGTAGGATTGATCTGTAGGATTGATCTGTAGGATTGATCTGTAGGATTGATCTGTAGGATTGATCTGTAGGATTGATCTGTAGGTGATCATCTGAAGGTTGATCTGTAGGATTGATCTGTAGGATTGATCTGTAGGATTGATCTGTAGGATTGACAATAACATAGATTTGTCTTTCATTGATAGAATATATAAGAACAGTGACCTCTTATCAAAGGAACGAAAATTATCATTTATATATGGAAGAAAAGTTGGCCCGGGTGCCCGAGACAACTTTGTCTTGAGCGAGTCTGGGCACGTAATATTGGATTACGCATGCTCTGTGTGTCCCGAGTTGGCCCGGTTAGGCGAGCCAAAGTGTTTATATGACAAAAAGTTGGCTCGCCCCCCATGCAGAGTCACCCTGGGTGACACGGGTCCCCGAGCCAACTTTTCTTCATATAAACATATCTTATGTTTACAAATTCACTATAATCACATTCCATTGTATAGTGAAACTCAACACCAACCTTATCACCTGCACACATGGGACAAACACGGGAATCATAAGGGATTTTCTTATAGCGTCCTGTCTCAACCGGTAATTTGTGTGTAGAAATTCTCAGTTTGGTAACAGCTTGTCTGTGATGTATATTGGCAATATCATTGAGGTACCGCTCATAACCCACATTTGATTTAACTAAACGGAAAGTGCGCAATTTTCCGCCAATGTTAGTATCATGAGGGATATTCTCACAAAGTTGAAGTCAAAGTGGCGAAATCGAAACAGTATCGTGGCACACCTTCAAAAATGAGGAAAACTCAATGCTTTAGCAAGCTAAGTTATTTTCCTTCAATATATAGCTGGCAAGGTGTTTTTTATAAACAAATTATGTATATAATTACATGTTTGCATGCACATGGGTGTTTATTAGTTTTTTATCAATTTGTTACAAGTGTGCTAGACGATTTGTATTGGACTCGTTTTTGAGGCTACTCCTCTTCTAAGAAGAGAGTAGCCTCTATGCAATCGAGTGTGTAAGTCCGTCCGTCCGTCCGTAAGTAGTCATATTTACTATTCAGTAGCCCACCCCATTGTTCTCTCTCTGCACTATATCGCCGATTGCTGTGTGACACCCTTTGAAAGCAAACATTCTTAGAAAAACGGGAGCGGTCTTTTTTGTCAGACCCACCGCAATATTTTTAATATTGCAGTTCGCAGGCTGCAATATTTCTAATATTGCTGTGTGGTCAATTTAGTGCGTATATGTTTACCCCTGTTAATTTCCCTTCTGACAAAAAAGACCGCTCCCGTTTTTCTAAGAATGTTTGCTTTCAAAGGGTGTCACACAGCAATCGGCGATATAGTGCAGAGAGAGAACAATGGGGTGGGCTACTGAATCATGAGTACATAGGAAGCATTTATCAATATCATTTATCAATACCGACTTATATTTTGCAAAAGAAAATATGCCCATGTAATTCCGTTACTAATAGAACTTCACTGACTACCTGTTACTCAACGTATTATCTTTAAGATTTTGTTGCTGTCGTTTAAAGCACTCAATGGGCTAGCGCCTAAGTATATTACTGACTTACTCGTGAGATATGTTCCTGCACGATCATTAAGATCGTCCTCTCGTTGCTTTCTGAGAGTTCCCTGGTCGAGTTCCAAAACTTATGGTGACAGAGCTTTCTCTGTTTGCGCTCCAAAACTATGGAATGCATTACCTGGAAACTTGAGACTTGAGACCGATCTAATGTCATTTAAAAGTAATCTTAAGACCTATCTATTCCGTCAGACTTATCCCATTTAGTCCAGCTATTGTTATTTTTAAGATATATTCCTAATGTATATTTTTAATATATATTTTTAATGTATATTTTTAATGTATATTTTTAATGTATATTTTTAATGTATATCTTAATGTCTTAATTATAATTTAGATTTATTATTGTTATATACATATATATTCCTGTAAAGCGCCTTAGAACTTTCGGATCATGTGCGCTATATAAATTTTATTATTATTATTATTATTATTATTACTTCATCAAAACCTATTCACAAAAAAATAATCTGTCATTTTGTCATTGGCTAATGTAATCAAAATTACAGAAGTTACGTAAGTCTATTGTTCTAAATGGCGCCTTATTTATCAAGACCTATTCATAAACAAAATCTGTCATTTTTTTCATTGAATAAAGTAGGTAAAGTTGGGTCAGGCTATTTTTCTCAAAAAGAAACCGCCATTATTGTGCAAGAGAGAGAACAATGGGGTGGGCTACTGAATAGTAAATATATACGATAGTTTCTGAGGCACGCAGCAATATTAGATATAGCGTGCCTCGGAAACTATCTAATACCTAATCTTCGGATAGTGTTCGGAATCGCACACTAATCGGGATTCTTCGATCGACACCGACGCCCGATGTTTTGTATTTTCGTGACTATCGAGGTTATCGGCGACATGTTTCGAATTTTCGTGATCTCTCGTCTGGTTACTATATGATGTTGTGCTATTTTGCACCAACAACGTACCAGACACAGAGAGTCGGGGGTCGGAAAGAGTGAAGATGGCGGACAGCTAGCTGTCATGTCCTAGCACTTCATGTACATTTCATGTACTTCTTTCGTATTAATTTACACATTGTGTCTGTCTCTACTGTCGTGTTGCTTTTTGGTGGATATGGCTCAAGCTCTCTCAATTACCAAAGATGATCTGGAAGCAATTTTGGACAAGAAATTTGAAGAGAAACTGCAGCCGATTCGCGCCTCAATAGACGAGATGAAAGATTCCGTTCAATTTCTGAGTGATAGTTTCGATTCAATCAGTTAACCGCACCTCTCAAATGCTGCTTTTAGGTTGAAATAAGTATTGTAATTAGATCATTTATTGTAATTTTATTTTTCATAGGAAACCAACGTAATTGGTTTTCCTGGCCTCTATGCTTTGTTTGTTGTATATTTTACTTTATTCTATTTTGTATCTTCTATTATGGCCGAAGTAAATAAATGAATGAATAGAATGGAACGGAATAGTGGAACTCTAAAGCAAATATCAACAGGTCGCCAACGAAAATAAATTTCTCAAAGCTGAGACTCTGAGGCTTTCAAAAGCCGGTCAGTATAATCTGCTCAATTTTATTTAATCTTTTCCTCTCTTTTAAGCTAATAGATCGCCTTCTGATCTACACTAAAACATTGTGTAACAGGTGATTGGCAACAGATATTCCAACTTTCATTTTCTACGCAGCAGGGTTTCCTTCTAGCTCTTGTGATCTCTAGCTCTTCAAGGTTGACACCATTTTTATAAAGTAACCATGCAGACAAGTATTAAACTTGACAGATTCTCATCATGACCGTGTTGGGGAGAGCTAATACACAACAATGTTTTTAGTGTAGATCAGAAGGCGGCTCTATTAGCTTAAAAGAGAGGAAAAGATTAAATAAAACTGAGAAAGGGAAAAAGAAGTAAAAAAAAATAGTGGCTTGTGTGGGACTCGAACTCCGATCGTTGGATCAAAAGCGCGCGCTCTAAACCACTTTACCATAGAAACAATTCACTTGAATGCCAGTTTCAAAATAACGGTATATATGTATTGCGTCCGAGGTTCAAGGTTTTTATTTTCCACAAAACAAAACAATCATTACATTTAGGACATGCGACAAAATATATTTGCTAATGTTGAGGAGCACAAGCATAAAACCACGAGGGTTACCAAAGTTGCTTATGCCCCTGGAAAACTTATTTAAATTAATAGATATATAAGACAAATACAGGATATATAGAAAGTGAATGTAGATAGTGCACTAGATCTAGTATAAGAGTTTGTGTAAGCTAGACTGAAACAGAAATAAATGTATTTTTAAAAATAGGATTAAAGTAATAGAGTTTAGGTTAAGTATTAGTAAATAGCACAAACGACAGCTGCAAACGACAGAAATTTATCATTAATATATGCTCAGGAGGAAGAGCTAAAATATATTTTTTGTAATTATTTTTGAAAGATTTCAAGCTAGGCGATTGTTTTATATCTAAAGGTACACTATTTCAAGTCCTTCGAGGCTGCGAATTTCACACTAAATTTTCCATAATTTAGGTTCACACTAGGGATAAAAAGATTCTTATTTGATCTCGATCGGGTATGGTATAAGTGAACCTCAGAAATTCTACTAAAAAGTGTATTGAAAGTACTAGGTATCAAATTATTTTGATGTCTAAAAGCAACTGAGTTCCCAAAGTCGTAATTTGGTTATTTCATAAATATTTAATATTACAAGGTCACAGAATAGCGACCTACTATGTGCCATGAAATCAGAGAAAGTTATTACACGCATCGCACGCTTCTGTAGACTATATAGAGGCTATAGATTTGTTTTATAAACACCACCTCATGTACTGCTACAGTAAGATAAATATGGATTGATAAGATTGTGATACAGATTATTACATGCATAGCACGCTTCTGTAGAATACATAGAGGATGTAGACTTGTTTTATAAACACTACCCCATGTACTGGTACAGTAAGATAAATATGGATAGATAAGATTATAATACAAGTTATTACACGCATAGCACGCTTCTGTAGAATAAATAGAGGATGTAGATTTGTTTTATAAACACTACCCCATGTACTGGTACAGTAAGATAAATATGGATAGATAAGATTATAATACAAGTTATTACACGCATAGCACGCTTCTGTAGAATAAATAGAGGATGTAGACTTGTTTTATAAACACTACCCCATGTACTGGTACAGTAAGATAAATATGGATAGATAAGATTATAATACAAGTTATTACACGCATAGCACGCTTCTGTAGAATATATAGAGGATGTAGACTTGTTTTATAAACACTACCCCATGTACTGGTACAGTAAGATAAATATGGATAGATAAGATTATAATACAAGTTATTACACGCATAGCACGCTTCTGTAGAATAAATAGAGGATGTAGACTTGTTTTATAAACACTACCCCATGTACTGGTACAGTAAGATAAATATGGATAGATAAGATTATAATACAAGTTATTACACGCATAGCACGCTTCTGTAGAATATATAGAGGATGTAGATTTGTTTTATAAACACTACCCCATGTACTGGTACAGTAAGATAAATATGGATAGATAAGATTATAATACAAGTTATTACACGCATAGCACGCTTCTGTAGAATAAATAGAGGATGTAGACTTGTTTTATAAACACTACCCCATGTACTGGTACAGTAAGATAAATATGGATAGATAAGATTATAATACAAGTTATTACACGCATAGTACGCTTCTGTAGAATAAATAGAGGATGTAGACTTGTTTTATAAACACTACCCCATGTACTGGTACAGTAAGATAAATATGGATAGATAAGATTATAATACAAGTTATTACACGCATAGCACGCTTCTGTAGAATAAATAGAGGATGTAGACTTGTTTTATAAACACTACCCCATGTACTGGTACAGTAAGATAAATATGGATAGATAAGATTATAATACAAGTTATTACACGCATAGCACGCTTCTGTAGAATATATAGAGGATGTAGACTTGTTTTATAAACACTACCCCATGTACTGGTACAGTAAGATAAATATGGATAGATAAGATTATAATACAAGTTATTACACGCATAGCACGCTTCTGTAGAATAAATAGAGGATGTAGACTTGTTTTATAAACACTACCCCATGTACTGGTACAGTAAGATAAATATGGATAGATAAGATTATAATACAAGTTATTACACGCATAGCACGCTTCTGTAGAATATATAGAGGATGTAGACTTGTTTTATAAACACTACCCCATGTACTGGTACAGTAAGATAAATATGGATAGATAAGATTATAATACAAGTTATTACACGCATAGCACGCTTCTGTAGAATAAATAGAGGATGTAGACTTGTTTTATAAACACTACCCCATGTACTGGTACAGTAAGATAAATATGGATAGATAAGATTATAATACAAGTTATTACACGCATAGCACGCTTCTGTAGAATAAATAGAGGATGTAGACTTGTTTTATAAACACTACCCCATGTACTGGTACAGTAAGATAAATATGGATAGATAAGATTATAATACAAGTTATTACACGCATAGCACGCTTCTGTAGAATAAATAGAGGATGTAGACTTGTTTTATAAACACTACCCCATGTACTGGTACAGTAAGATAAATATGGATAGATAAGATTATAATACAAGTTATTACACGCATAGCACGCTTCTGTAGAATAAATAGAGGATGTAGACTTGTTTTATAAACACTACCCCATGTACTGGTACAGTAAGATAAATATGGATAGATAAGATTATAATACAAGTTATTACACGCATAGCACGCTTCTGTAGAATAAATAGAGGATGTAGACTTGTTTTATAAACACTACCCCATGTACTGGTACAGTAAGATAAATATGGATAGATAAGATTATAATACAAGTTATTACACGCATAGCACGCTTCTGTAGAATAAATAGAGGATGTAGACTTGTTTTATAAACACTACCCCATGTACTGGTACAGTAAGATAAATATGGATAGATAAGATTATAATACAAGTTATTACACGCATAGCACGCTTCTGTAGAATAAATAGAGGATGTAGACTTGTTTTATAAACACTACCCCATGTACTGGTACAGTAAGATAAATATGGATAGATAAGATTATAATACAAGTTATTACACGCCATCGCGCAGAATGACCTTTGTTTCATGGACATATTCAAATGAGCTGCCCTTACATTTTTGATTGGTCCAAGCAGTCACGTGAAGTTATTTACGTCACTTCAACGCAAAGCCAAACCTGTCAATCTCACGTTGATTGATAGATAAAACTTGTACACAAATTCTCCAGAGAGTTATCAATAAAAGTAACATGCAGAAGCATTAATTAGAACCAATTCTAAGTATCATTACTTAATCCACATAAAAGCTTATCGACTGTGAGTTTCATTTTGATCTGAACTTTCAATCTTAAAGCATGTGGAATCTGTGTTCAAACTTGATTTGAACGTAATCGTTTGAAAGGGGCATAGCAGCTTTGATAACCCTCGCGGTTTTATGTTATGATTTTGTTTCACAAAACTGACTCTGCCAAGAGCTTCTAGTTCAATTTAAAAAAATATTTACCGTCTACTTTGGTAAGAACGCTAAGTTAAACAATCGGCGCTCAATTCAAAACTCTTGGTGAAAGAATACGTTTCGGTAAAGAACGCTAACAGAACGCTAAGTTAAACAATCGGCGCTCAATTCAAAACTCTTGGTGTAAGAATCAGTTTCGGTAAGAACGGTAACAGAACGCTATTTAAATAAAGTTAAACAATCGGCGCTCAATTCAAAACTCTTGGTGTCAGAATCAGTTTCGGTAAGAACGCTAAGAGAACGCTAAGTTAAACAATCGGCGCTCAATTCAAAACTCTTGGTGTAAGAATAAGTTTCGGTAAGAACGCTAACAGAACGCTAAGTTAAACAATCGGCGCTCAATTCAAAACTCTTGGTCTAAGAATCAGTTTCGGGAAGAACGCTAACAGAACGCTAAGTTAAACAATCGGCGCTCAATTCAAAACTCTTGGTCTAAGAATCAGTTTCGGGAAGAACGCTAACAGAACGCTAAGTTAAACAATCGGCGCTCAATTTAAAACTCTTGGTGTAAGAATAAGTTTCGGTAAGAACGCTAACAGAACGCTAAGTTAAACAATCGGCGCTCAATTCAAAACTCTTGGTCTAAGAATCAGTTTCGGGAAGAACGCTAACAGAACGCTAAGTTAAACAATCGGCGCTCAATTCAAAACTCTTGGTCTAAGAATCAGTTTCGGGAAGAACGCTAACAGAACGCTAAGTTAAACAATCGGCGCTCAATTCAAAACTCTTGGTCTAAGAATCAGTTTCGGGAAGAACGCTAACAGAACGCTAGGTTAAACAATCGGCGCTCAATTCAAAACTCTTGGTGTAAGAATCAGTTTCGGAAAGAACGCTAACAGAACGCCAAGTTAAACAGTCAATCGGCGCTCAATTCAAAACTCTTGGTGTCAGAATCAGTTTCGGTAAGAACGCTAACAGAACGCTTTAGTTAAACTATCGGCGCTCAATTCAAAATTCTTGGTGTAAGAATCAGTTTCGGTAAGAACGCTAACAGAACGCTAAGTTCTGCGCTCAATTGAAACAATCGGCGCTCAATTCAAAACTCTTGGTGTAAGAATTAGTTTCGGAAAGAACGCTAACAGAACGCTAAGTTAAACAATCGGCACTCAATTCAAAACTCTTGGTCTAAGAATCAGTTTCGGGAAGAACACTAACAGAACGCTAAGTTAAACAATCGGCGCTCAATTCAAAACTCTTGGTCTAAGAATCAGTTTCGGGAAGAACGCTAACAGAACGCTAAGTTAAACAATCGGCGCTCAATTCAAAACTCTTGGTCTAAGAATCAGTTTCGGGAAGAACGCTAACAGAACGCTAAGTTAAACAATCGGCGCTCAATTCAAAACTCTTGGTCTAAGAATCAGTTTCGGGAAGAACGCTAACAGAACGCTAGGTTAAACAATCGGCGCTCAATTCAAAACTCTTGGTGTAAGAATCAGTTTCGGAAAGAACGCTAACAGAACGCCAAGTTAAACAGTCAATCGGCGCTCAATTCAAAACTCTTGGTGTCAGAATCAGTTTCGGTAAGAACGCTAACAGAACGCTTTAGTTAAACTATCGGCGCTCAATTCAAAATTCTTGGTGTAAGAATCAGTTTCGGTAAGAACGCTAACAGAACGCTAAGTTCTGCGCTCAATTGAAACAATCGGCGCTCAATTCAAAACTCTTGGTGTAAGAATTAGTTTCGGAAAGAACGCTAACAGGACGCTAAGTTAAACAATCGGCGCTCAATTCAAAACTCTTGGTGTAAGAATCAATTTCGGTAAGAATTAATTACGCTAACAGAACGCTAAGTTAAACAATCGGCGCTCAATTCAGTAATCTAACAGTAATCTAACACATGGCCCTCCCTTTACTTAGTTCTACGGTTTTACGTCCTTATCCGAAAAGACGAGAACGTCTAACCGTTTACTGGACATTAGATTATGTAAAGGCAGCACCTTCTACTCAGTTATTTTAAGACCCTGAGTGTTGGTGCGGCCTGGGTTTGAATTCTCGACCTGCAGACCGGCGCTTAACCACTGAGCTAACTCAGCGGGAGGCGTTGCTAATATGTCGCTACACAACGTGAGTATGTTCCAAATAACTTAGAGGAAAAATACTAGAACGAAATACGACATATACTTTTACTTTACAACAAAGTTTTATATGGGGAGGCTCCGCCCCAAGGTCCAAACCCTTACCCTTTTATATACCATTTTTGACAGAAAAGGTAACCCTTTCACATCCCTTCTATAAAGAACAGTACCCCTTTCACATACCTTACTCCTTAAAATATTTGGATGAATCAGCCGTTAGGTGGGTCTGTTCGAGATATTTTGAAAGGCCCTTTTAAATACCTAAATGACAGTTTTCACTACCCTTTTCTATACTTCAACTCGTGAAATCACTACCCTTTTATATACCTCCAGCCTGAAAAGCTACCCCTTTCCGGCGGAGCCTCCCCGTATAGCCCATTATAGAGAGTACCACCCCACCCCCCGGGGTCCGCAGTTTAGAAATAAGCTATAATCGCCATCTTGGAATTTAGTCCTTTAGATCGTGTTTGTTATATAGATGTAAGTAAAATATGATTTCGTCTTCAAGACTTCGTTAAAATTTCAAAAATAATCAGATGGATAGCTTCTAAGAACCAGACACAGTTTCTAATATTTTGGAAACAGAAAACTGGATGCCATAATGATAATTTCAAAAGCATTCCATAGCAAACATTTCGTATCCATAGCATTTCATTGGCCTTTTAGCAATAATTTATCAGTTAGAGAATTGCACAAGTTATAGCTACGTGCATGAAAATGCTTCCTATTTCATCAACACAAGAAAATCTCTATTTCAGCGAGGTAGATCAGTCCTCCAGCTAGAACATAATTAGCAAAGACAGCAAAAATAGGATACATAAGATAATATCCTGTGGCAGTGAGCATATCTCCACATACGATCTTGCTTGAATATATAAGTGCTGTCTGAGACTGTCTACCAACAAAATTACACGCAGAAAATAAAGTACATTTTATGATATGGGCTCCTTTACTGGGAAAACTCAAAGAAGCCACCATCCACACAATCTAAAAGGAAGAAAACATCACAAATTTGACGATATTCTTCGAAGTTAAACTAAGTTAGGGTGATTTTTGTTTAAATTAACAAGTAAAATATGGGACAATGCATAATTTATTCATAGAAGATTAGCACATAAACGAGCATTATGCGTCATTCTAATTACTTTACACCAAGAAGCTTTCTTGAGCAGAGTTACCTGTTAAATAACGAGAAGAGCAAGAAAGACAGACCAAAGGTATACTTTTGATCACTATTTGTAGTGTTTTATCCCATCACGCGTTTCTAAATGCGAGGAATGTCATGAAAATATTCAAACATAGGTAACTTTTAGATATATTTTCCATCAATAGCTTATAGATGCGGCTTTATAAACTTGGGATAAAGAAGATACAATACGTGCAATTTTGTATCCACGCGTTTACGACCTTGGACTGGCTATTATCCACGTGAAATATTAAAGTTTTGACACCAGATGAAAATCTATAAACTATATAATTAGTATTTCAGTGTTGAATGATATCACACGCCTCCTATCATTGTGGGTTATCACTTCACATACCAAAACTAATTTTGTCTGTTTTTTTTACCTCCTAATGTTTCTAAAAGAGCAAACATTACTTTTAAAAAGAGGCAACACCAACTTGAGCAACATTGTTTGATCAGTTTTGACTTGGTTTGACAGGTTTGAAATTGTGGTGATTTCGCTGCGCTCACTCGTGAGTTATCAAGACAAACGCTCGAAGTAAATTCCGCGAAGCCATGTAATATCCTCTGTTTAATATATAATTATCGATGGAATACCAGTGTATATTTCTTTCTAAAAAAGAAGATATCACTTTTAACGCATTCTAAACTATTTTGTCATTTTCCAAACTATATTTTTCTGCAAAACGTCGATAATTATCATGTCTTTTTTTAAAGGCTATGACAAATAATCTATTTTACTCGTTATGTCCATAATGTCTACGAAATATTGCAAATGTAATTGCAAAATGCATGGTTTGTCTGTTTTTACTATGAAAATAAGACGTTGGACATTGCAGAGTAAGTGAAAATCCCTGAATATAAGAATCAATGACACCAGGAATTGCATGATCTTTAAAATCTTGAGTGATCCACTTTATTTCAAATCAAAGTTTACACAATTAGCTGAAATTCAGAGTTCCCAACTTGCCTGCTCTGAAATTCAGAGTAGCCAACTTGACTGCTCTGAAATTCAGAGTATCCAACTTGCCTGCTCTGAAATTTAGAGTAGCCAACTTGCCTGCTCTGAAATTCAGAGTAGCCAACTTGTCTGCTCTGAAATTCAGAGTACCCAACTTGACTGCTCTGAAATTCAGAGTATCCAACTTGCCTGCTCTGAAATGTAGAGTACCCAACTTGCCTGCTCTGAAATTCAGAGTATCCAACTTGCCTGCTCTGATATTCAGAGTACCCAACTTGCCTACTCTGAAATTCAGAGTATCCAACTTGCTTGCTCTGAAATTCAGAGTACCCAACTTGCATGCTATGAAATTCAGAGTACCCAACTTACCTGCTCTGAAATTCAGAGTACCCAACTTGACTGCTCTGAAATTCAGAGTATCCAATGTTTTCCTAAACAGGTTTTATCTAGGCTGATCTCGAAGCTTTTTTACATTCAGGTGACTATACCTAGAAAGTGATCATTCTAGCTGTCCGTTTACTTGAAATCCGCTCAACATTTTTGAGATTCTTAAGCTAAAAATGACCGTTTTTTTTCTGTGTAATATAAGACGCTGATTATTTTACATGGACTGCAGCGTGAACTCTTCGAAAGCTTAAATTTGCATGTCAGCTTGCTCTCGTATTCTCCTACTTCTCTGCTTTACATGATACAGCAACAATTCATGCTTTCTGAAAAGAGAATATATACGTTTGTACACTTTATACATTAATAACAGGCATTTAATCGAGCCAGAAAGACGACAGAAACTGCAGTATACACCTCAACTGTATTCAGAAACTGCAGTATACACCTTAACTGTATTCAATTAAGAATTTCAATTATGTAGTGTTCTAATTCTAGCATAACTACAGGTAACGACAGGAAACCAACGACAGCATTGACGTGAAACCCCGGGGGGGACTCCCATATAAAAGGGGTAGGGATGCTCGTCGGACATTTTCGATTTGACCCCTAAGAGGTACTAAAATGGGCGTGGCTCAAGCTTATTTTGACCCCTAAAAGATAATAAAAATGTAAATTGATAACAGCTTTTTTGTTCAATTGACACCTGACCCCTAAAAGGTACCGCTTTACATAGAAATGTCTGTGTTTGATGGTGCATACCCTAAGTGGTACCAAACTCCTGATTTTGACCCCTAAAAGGTAAGACGATCATCCATGTACCCCTCACATAAGGGAGTCCCCCCCCCCCGGGCGTGAAACACCTCCCTACCCGAAGGAATTTAACTGTAAACTTTAAATGTATTTGCTAAATGTAACGACAGGAAACCAACGACAGCATTGACGTGAAACACCTCCCTACCCGAAGGAATTTAACTGTAAACTTTAAATGTATTTGCTAAATGCTTGATAAAATTCTGCAGTTAAGCCAATAATTGGCCTATGCATTTATGTGATTTGCCTGGACAATAAACCGCATTTTCGGTTTATGTTTATGAACATAAATATAAATGAGAACACATTTACTTTTACTCTATTTCACTACCGAGTTAAATGTGTCCCAGAGATAACACACGAAAATAAACGTCCCGAAGTGAATAATAATTTTGCTAAGGCAAAATTTCTATTGAGAATCACTCTAAATTCAAACATTTTTGAACGGCCCTTGACTGCGGTGCACGAGACTCATAGTCATAGAATTACATTTGAATTTCTTATGTTCACATCCCGATTGAAGTAACTGCTATTTTGAGATACGTACCTATACGTACTTATAATCGGGTACTCGAAATATATCGAGACTTTTGGTTTTGCTTTGGTTTAGTTTTTGAGATAACTATATGAAACCGGTGAAGATTAGCTATAGCTAACGGCCGGTGTGTATACGATGGCTCACGTATCACGGTACAGTGGAAGTAATCTTGATCTAAATTATACATGCATTCTTATAAGTAATTTGAAATATACAAATGATGTGTATATCACTGTCATACCTTCAACGAGCATGTAATTCTGAATATTCCTACGACGAACAAGGCTTGTGTGGATGGGCGCTAAAACAAATCAGTAGGACTCCAAACGACGCCGTTGCAAACGACACTTCTAAAATTATTATTCAGTTTTGTGTCAAATTTCGTGTGCCTTCTAGTTTGTGATCCGATTGGTTAAATTTGACACTTCGCGCTTAGCGGGATATTCGATCCAATTGTAAGATGTTTTCACATGCAAATGGTGTTGAAACGGCAAGTAAGTAAGTAATAGGAGATATTGTAGTTGAGTCTACGAATAGCAGTTTCAGCGGTATTGACCCAAACGCCTCACTTCAATGTAATGAAGCGCCATTGAAACCATCATTCTTACACGACACCAACACCCTCCTAAACAAGCACTTCATTACATTGAAGTGAGGCGTTTGGGTCAATACCGCTGAAACTGCTATTCGTAGACTCAACTACAATATCTCCTATTATTACTCGGCTTGTACGTGCCTTTTAATTTAAAACAACACATGCTCTGATTGAAAGTTGACACTTCGCCGGTAGCAGATTTGCCATTGTACTTTGTATTAGCGCGCACCTCGGAATTTCATTTCGTATGTGATCAGTCGCGCCCAGACAACAGAAATATTATTCGCCGTAAAACGTCTTTTCCGGTTCTGGTTCTCTGACCATCTTGTATTAAACTATCATCCGATTTCAATTGCATGAGTGCTCCTTGAATAACATTTGAATTAAAAGTTTGCCTGAGTTGATGGCACCAGACTTTCTGTCGCCTAACACGTACATGTAATATATTCGACTACTCGCGAAGTGTCAATTTTAACCAATCACAAACTAAAAGGCACGAAATTTGAATATTGGCGCACAACTGAATAATAATTTTAGAACTGTCGGTTGCAACGGCGTGAAACGACTCGTTTGGAGTCCTACTGCTTCGTTTTACTTTGATATCCACACAAGCCTTGTTCATCGTAGGAATCTTCAGTATTCCACGCTCATTCGAGAGGTAAGTATTCGTAGCAGTGTAAAACATAACATATAAGTCAGATTGCAAATTACTTGTAATTATAAGAATGCGTATATCATTTAGATGAAGATTATACTACTTAGCGGCTTGTGAGTTGCTTTTTATTCGTATCTGGACCTGTTTTATCTGAGAAACAAACCGAGTCACGACATGCTTCAAGCACCAATTCTAAAAGTACGCACGTTGTGTTATGGCTTTCAAAATAACAGTCAATCGGGGGTCCTCGTTCGGAGCCCCTCGTTCATCTCAGCAGTCTCCAAATGGCGTTGCTGTAGAACTGTTTCGTCTGGTCTCCGATATCAACTGAAGAAGTTAAAAATGTCGATATCGCTCATAAGCCACAATTTACTGACTTTATTCCTGCAAAAATCCGCAGTGATTGGTTAAAGAAAGCATTCGTTTAATCTGAGAAACGACAAATACTCCAATTAAGCCGTGAAACTAACTGCCACCACGGGCGCTAGCAGAGAAAAAAATCACGCGTGTCCTGAGCCGCTTCGGCGAGGGAAATTAGGTAGATTTTTGACAAACACAAGTGAAATTTATCCATAATAAGGGTGCGTTCGATTGACCGTATTCCGGAATAAGAATACACAGAATGATCACTACAAATCGCTTGTACTGGGATTTTTTTAGCCACTGGAATACTAAATGTATCCTGAATATCATATGTCAGCAACCATAATATTTTGTAGTGTAAAATATGCCCGAACCAGTGATTTCCAGAGACTATTCTATCTATTCCTATTCCGGAATACGGTCAATCGAACGCACCCTTAGTCTAATTTCACGAGTCACACATTTTTTAAAGTGTGAAATTAAATTACGCGTGAAAGTTCAAGATAAAATTAGGAAGTTCCTAATTTGTCCTATGGTATTATAAGCATAACCGTGAAACTAACTTGAAACTTGATTTTTTACTGTTATATTTACAAAGTGCATAAAAGTGAATATTCTCTCAGTTTCAGAAAGCTTGAGCTGTTCCTGTAAAACAGAGGAGGAGGAGGAGAATGTAAAAGCAAGCTGACATACATGTACATACAAGGTTTTGGAAGCGTCAGTCCATATAAATAATGACCGTCTTACGCAGAACAGGGTCAATTTTTGTAGCTTAATCGATCAGCTTGAGAATATCAAACATCAACGATATAGCTTGAAATGTCAATTTGTACGTAACAGATTGAGTCAACCGAATCTCAAAACAATTGAGACTTAAAGTTCACGGCATAGCTGAAACGATCATTTTGTTACACTGCGTACCCTTACCATACTGAGGTAACAGGAATTTTTAAATGTAGAAGGAGTTGAATTTGTATTTATAAAATAACCCAAAGAAAACGCGCGCTCTGATTGGTTGAAAGCCGTGTTTGCATGAGGCTATGTAAACATGGAAATGACGTAATTTTTTTCTGCTTTTTGTTTCTCTAACCGCGAAAATGGCTGAAGATTATCCAAACTTTACGATAAATCTAGATTTTTTGGAGGAAAGTTCTTCAGAGGAACCTGCTACAAAAAGAGCTAAACTAGACAAGCGGTTCGTAAGTTTAAGTTGCAATGAACTGGACGAGCTATTGGACGGCGCTCAAGCCAAGTCTACGAAATATGCCACAAAATACGCTATTTCAGTTTACAAAGGTAAGTTGAAATAAGTAATTGTAATTCTTAAGATAACAATCTGTAACTGTATGTGCTAGAAGCATTCAGAAAATTGTACAAATATTTTCAAGTAAACACAGTCAGCCGAGTGTTCCGTGAATTGTTAATTTTTATTCAATGTTTCAAAGATTTTCATGTCACAAAACGTACAGAAAGTGAGTCATATTGAATAAGTGGAAATCACAAAATTTTCGTTTTCTGTTCCATCAAGTCTACATTATATGTGAATCTTTTTTTCTTTCAGAGTGGGCTGCTGACAAGAACATGTCAAAACAAATACACGAAATGAGTGCCGAAGAGCTTGATGAAGCTCTACGATTGTTTTACGCGGAAACAAGAAACAAGAATGGGAAGGAATACAGCAAAAGTACCCTACTGGGATTCAGAAATGGAGTTGAAAGATACCTAAATAGTCCTCCTTACAACAAAGGCATCCAGATAAGTTCGAACCCGGCGTTCAAAAAGTCAAACATGATGCTTGATGAAAAAATAAAGGATCTGAAACAACACGGAAAGGAAAGCGTTCAGCACAAACCTGCCATCGAAGTCCAAGACTTGAAGAAGCTGAAAGACAGCAAAACACTTGATCCTTCCACTCCTCTGGGCCTACTTTGGAATGTGTGGTTTCACACAACCCTATACTGGTGTCGTAGGGGTCGTGAAGGCCAGAGGAACCTGACCAGTTCAAGTTTCAAATTTCTGAGCGACGAAAATGGAAGACCGTACGCTACCATGACCCACGACGAGGCAACGAAAAATCATCCTGGGGGAATTGGCGACGTCCAGAGCTAGCTATGAAAAAGATGGCCGTATGTATCAGACAAATGACCCCAGTGATGGTTATAATGCTCTCCGTCTCTACACGTCAAAGCTCAATCCAAACTGCACCGCATTTTTTCAATTCCCCAAGCGCAATTGGTCAGGGCCAGCCGAACCCGTTTGGTACGAAAATCGTGTTCTGGGAGTCAACAAACTCGGAGGGATGATGAAGGAAATCAGTATATCGGCCGAGTTGTCCCAGCTCTACACAAATCATTGTGTCAGGGCAACTGCCATCACCCTCTGGTCAGAGGCAGGCTTGCAAAATCGCCATATTATGGCCATCTCGGGTCATAGAAATGAACAGTCTCTGAAAAGCTACAACGCCAAGCCATCGTTGAACCAGCTCCAGCAGTGCAGCGATGTCATTTCAAGAGCATTAATGCCAAACCATCAACTTGCAGTTCCAGCTCCAAATAACACACAACAGGTTCCTGAATCCCAGAATATTGTGGCCCAGAGCAACATGTTTTCCAGGAAGGAAAATTTCAACTTCTCGTCCATGTTTTCCGGCTGCTCCATTGGTTCAGTTAACGTTTCCTTCACTTGCAGTGACAACCATAACCAGTGAACGCTTTTTGTATTGATTTCTTCGCAGATCAGGACGATTTTTGTTTCCTTTCCAGTCCAATATTGATCAATACTTTGAACTTACCCTATAATTATTGATTTTTCGAAATATTGTCTTCGAAAACATGTACATACATTCCCTTGTTGGAGCATAGAATTATACTTTCACTCGCCTCGTGTTTCTCGAGTCCACAGGCACAGACAACCGCACGAATGTGTTTGACGTCATTTTTACGATGTATGGAGAATTTTGCGTTTGATATTTACAATAAAGTACAAACATAAATCGAGTCTTTGCATTCGATCTTGCGTGTATTTTATAAAAGAAATAGAAAATGTTTACCGTGTTTACATAGCCTGAAGCAAACACTCGGGTAAGTTTGGGAGAATTCTCAAGTTTTTGTGTAAACCCTCGACCTTCGGTCTCGGGTTTACACAACAACTTGAGAATTCTCCCAAACTTCCCCTCGTGTTTGCATCAGGCTATGTAAACACGGTAAACGTTTTCTATTTCTTAAATGTAGAATTTCACGAATCTAAGAAAGTGTTGTTTTCGTGAAACTGCACAAAGGTACATAAAACGATTAACCAGTCCCATTAAACGTCAATTTTCTAGCGAGACAAATGAAACCTTGTTGCAAGTATCTTTAAAACAAGCCATTTGGTTCGTATTGCGGCTTAAAAGATGCCAAAAAAGTTTATATTGATAATTGTTACTTTGGAAAGCCCGGGAAATAATTTGGAATAGGTTGGAATTGGACAAGTTGGGTACTCTGAATTTCAGAGCAGGCAAGTTGGGTACTCTGAATTTCAGAGCAGGCAAGTTGGGTACTCTGAATTTCAGAGCAGGCAAGTTGGGTACTCTGAAATTCAGAGCAGGCAAGTTGGCTACTCTGAAATTCAGAGCAGGCAAGTTGGCTACTCTGAATTTCAGAGCAGGCAAGTTGGCTACTCTGAATTTCAGAGCAGGCAAGTTGGCTACTCTGAATTTCAGAGCAGGCCAGTTGGGTACTCTGAATTTCAGAGCAGTCAAGTTGGCTACTCTGAAATTTAGAGCAGGCAAGTTGGGTCTAAACGGTTGTATTTTTTCCCTTCGCGTTGTATAGCATTGCTTTATCTTTTTAAGGACTCAAAACAATGTATATTGCAGAACAGTTGAAAGTCCCCTCAAGTAAGTTCATATTTTAGTAGATTTTGCAGAGAAAATATAGTTTAGAAAATGACAAAATAGTTTAGAATGCGTTTTTTGAAAATTTGACTGGTTTTCAAAAATTTATAGCCTTTTTAGTAAGAGATTGAAACTGGTATTTCATCGATAATTATATATTAAGCAGAACATTACATGGCCGCTTGGAGATACGAATTTTATCTTCTCATGTTGATGAAATATCTTACTCGTTCGCTGCGCTCACAGTCGTAAGATATTTCATCAACACTCGAAGATAAAATCCGTATCTCCACGCGGCCATGTAATATCCTCTGTATAACAACCAACCATTCGAATTCATCTCATGTAAAAACATAGAATGTAGGTTTAAGATCGTATCGAGTTCTTTTAATAGAAAATTTGGGGAAAGCTAAGGTTACTATTGGACTGCAACATCGGTATCCTTACGTCTTAAAGTCGTTTTATTCAAATAGGACAATTCACTGACGGTGTGCTTGATTGGTTATCAGAATAATATTACTAATATAATTACTCTTTACTACTCAAACACAGAGAAATATGTTCAACAGGCTTAAACACCAACTATGAAGGGGGTAATTGGAAGGTTTTTTTCATGTATTCGAGAAGATGCGATCATGAAAGTCTAACCGCTTGTTGTTCTAAATTTAGCCGGATAGTTTTGCAATATAAAAAAGGCAAGCTGCATATTTTCCTCGCACGAGTCTCAAAAGTAACTGGCGCACTTCTAAATAAGCTAACTTTTTTAATGACGTTTTTTTCATTTGTGATTCAGAATGAATATATTTCAAATCAAATTATATCTATTTTCTTTCCGATCTGTTTTCTGAAGCCTAACATATCTATTATCAACCCTATAGCAAAGTGTGACTGAAATAAGCAGGATTAAGCGTCCATTTAACCGCATAAAAATTCATTAGCAAGGAAAGTTTCTCCTTATTACGAACTATTTCTGTGGAATTTGTTTTTGATTTGTTATAGATTTAGAAAGCATACTTGAAACGGACTCAATAACTTTTTGTTGGAAGGTTTTGAAAGGGAATAATTAATCTGGAATTAAAAATACTTCAGCACAAAGCAACACCCTGCACTTTTTCTTCAATTGCACAAATGTGTAAGTACGTGTTTACATTAACAGTGATGTATACCAACAGGTAAAATATAAGAGGTTCTTTACAATTGTCAGTTTAGATAAAATTGTATTTATCATAGCCATTTTGGTCGTTCACCTTTGATTCTAAATCATCCTTTACTCTCATAATCAGAATTCAGTATTATTCTCAAGTTTCTCAATAAAATTTTAAAGAAGGGTAAGTGTAGTTATCTATTATACGTGTAACGTATGAACAACCCATCCTCCCACAAGAACTGGATCAATACCAAGAAACATCGATTCACAATGCAGGGTCAATTATTTCTGTCTCTCGACTTCAAAGTTTATATATTTGTTTGTTTTCAGAAAGATAATATAATTTCTGTAATAGTAAAGACACTTTATTTATAGAGGGTTTAAACACGTTTACCGTTCAGTATTGTTCTCAAGTTTCTCAATAACATTTGAAGGAAGGCTAAGTGTATTATCTATTATACCTGTAATGTATGAACAATCCATCCTCTCACAAGAACTGGATCAATACATAAAGAAACATCGATGCAGGGTCAATTATTATTATTTCTGTCTCTCGACTTCAACAGTTTA
Organism: Actinernus sp. WN-2022; assembly: GCA_030867875.1. Taxonomy (NCBI): domain Eukaryota; kingdom Metazoa; phylum Cnidaria; class Anthozoa; order Actiniaria; family Actinernidae; genus Actinernus; species Actinernus sp. WN-2022. The sequence continues at coordinate 4,239,103 of JAOWCC010001729.1, read as the reverse complement.
CTGGTTGTTTGTTTTTAGAAAGTAAAAATATATATTATAGAGGGTATTAAACACGTTTACCGGCTAACATGTAGTTCAGGGCTGGGTTGTTCGAAGCAAGTTTAACTTTAACCCTAGGTTAGCGCTAAATCTGCATGTAATTGCAATCAGTACAGTTTAACCCTGGGTTAACGATTTAACCCTGGGTTAGCGCTAAATCCGTAATTGTAATCTGTACAGATTAACCCAGTGTTAGCGATTTAACCCTGGGTTAGCGCTTAACCTTGCTTTCAACAACCCGGCCCAGTAATCTAACACATGGCCCTCCCTTTACTTAGTTCTACGGTTTTACGTCCTTATCCGACAAGACGAGAACGTCTAACCGTTTACTGGACATTAGATTATGTAAAGGCAGCACCTTCTACTCAGTTATTTTAAGACCCTGAGTGTTGGTGCGGCCTGGGTTTGAATTCTCGACCTCCCGCACAGCAGACCGGCGCTTAACCACTGAGCTAACTCGGCGGGAGGCGGTGCTAATATGTCGCTACACAACGTGTTATGTTCCAAATAACTTAGAGGAAAAATACTAGAAAGAAATACGACATATACTTTTACTTTACAACAAAGTTTTATATGGGGAGGCTCCGCCCCAAGGTCCAAACCCTTACCCTTTTATATACCATTTTTGACAGAAAAGGTAACCCTTTCACATCCCTTCTATAAAGAACAGTACCCCTTTCACATACCTTACTCCTTAAAATATTTGGATGAATCAGCCGTTAGGTGGGTCTGTTCGAGATATTTTGAAAGGCCCTTTTAAATACCTAAATGACAGTTTTCACTACCCTTTTCCATACTTCAACTCGTGAAATCACTACCCTTTTATATACCTCCAGCCTGAAAAGCTACCCCTTTCCGGCGGAGCCTCCCCGTATAGTCCATTATAGAGAGTACCACCCCACCCCCCGGGGTCCGCAGTTTAGAAATAAGCTATAATCGCCATCTTGGAATTTAGTCCTTTAGATCGTTTTTGTTATAGATGTAAGTAAAATATGATTTCGTCTTCAAGACTTCGTTAAAATTTCAAAAATAATCAGATGGATAGCTTCTAAGAACCAGACACAGTTTCTAATATTTTGGAAACAGAAAACTGGATGCCATAATGATAATTTCAAAAGCATTCCATAGCAAACATTTCGTATCCATAGCATTTCATTGGCCTTTTAGCAATAATTTATCAGTTAGAGAATTGCACGAGTTATAGCTACGTGCATTAAAATGCTTCCTATTTCATCAACACAAGAAAATCTCTATTTCAGCGAGGTAGATCAGTCCTCCAGCTAGAACATAATTAGCAAAGACAGCAAAAATAGGATACATAAGATAATATCCTGTGGCAGTGAGCATATCTCCACATACGATCTTGCTTGAATATATAAGTGCTGTCTGAGACTGTCTACCAACAAAATTACACGCAGAAAATAAAGTACATTTTATGATATGGGCTCCTTTACAGGGAAAACTCAAAGAAGCCACCATCCACACAATCGAAAAGGAAGAAAACATCACAAATTTGACGATATTCTTCGAAGTTAAACTAAGTTAGGGTGATTTTTGTTTAAATTAACAAGTAAAATATGGGACAATGCATAATTTATTCATAGAAGATTAGCACATAAATCGAGCATTATGCGTCATTCTAATAACTTTACACCAAGAAGCTTTCTTGAGCAGAGTTACCTGTTAAATAACGAGAAGAGCAAGAAAGAGAGACCAAAGGTATACTTTTGATCACTATTTGTAGTGTTTTATCCCATCACGCGTTTCTAAATGCGAGGAATGTCATGAAAATATTCAAACATAGGTAACTTTTAGATATATTTTCCATCAATAGCTTATAGATGCTTAAACTTGGGTTAAAGAAGATACAATACGTGCAATTTTGTATCCACGCGTTTACGACCTTGGACTGGCTATTATCTACGTGAAATATTAAAGTTTTGACACCAGATGAAAATCTATAAACTAATTAGTATTTCAGTGTTGAACTGATATCACACTGCTGCGCTCACAGTCGTAAGATATTTCATCAACACTCGAAGATAAAATCCGTATCTCGACGCGGCCATGTAATATCCTCTGTATAACAACCAACCATTCGAATTCATCTCATGTAAAAACATAGAATGTAGGTTTAAGATCGTATCGAGTTCTTTTAATAGAAAATTTGGGGAAAGCTAAGGTTACTATTGGACTGCAACATCGGTCTCCTTACGTCTTAAAGTCGTTTTATTCAAATAGGACAATTCACTGACGGTGTGCTTGATTGGTTATCAGAATAATATTACTAATATAATTACTCTTTACTACTCAAACACAGAGAAATATGTTCAACAGGCTTAAACACCAACTATGAAGGGGTAATTGGAAGGTTTTTTTTCATGTATTCGAGAAGATGCGATCATGAAAGTCTAACCGCTTGTTGTTCTAAATTTAGCCGGATAGTTTTGCAATATAAAAAAGGCAAGCTGCACATTTTCCTCGCATGAGTCTCAAAAGTAACTGGTGCACTTCTAAATAAGCTAACTTTTTTAATGACGTTTTTTAAAATTTGTGTTTCAGAATGAATATATTTCAAATCAAATTATATCTATTTTCTTTCCTATCTGTTTTCTGAAGCCTAACATGTCTATTATCAACCTTATAGCAAAGTGTGACTGAAATAAGCAGGATTAAGCGTCCATTTTAACCGCATAAAAATTCATTAGCAAGGAAAGTTTCTCCTTATTACGAACTATTTCTGTGGAATTTGTTTTTGATTTTTTATAGATTTAGAAAGCATACTTGAAACGGACTCAACAACTTTTTGTTGGAAGGTTTTGAAAGGGAATAATTAATCTGGAATTAAAAATACTTCAGCACAAAGCAACACCCTGCACTTTTTCTTCAATTGCACAAATGTGTAAGTACGTGTTTACATTAACAGTGATGTATACCAACAGGTAAAATATAAGAGGTTCTTTACAATTGTCAGTTTAGATAAAATTGTAAATCATAGCCATTTTGGTCGTTCACCTTTGATTCTAAATCATCCTTTACTCTCGCTCATAATCAGAATTCAGTATTGTTCTCAAGTTTCTCAATGCAATTTTAAAGAAGGGTAAGTGTAGTTATCTATTATACGTGTAACGTATGAACAATCCATCCTCCCACAAGAACTGGATCAATACCAAGAAACATCGTTTCACAATGCAGGGTCAATTATTTCTGTCTCTCGACTTCAAAGTTTATATATTTGTTTGTTTTCAGAAAGATAATATAATTTCTGTAAAAGTATCCATAGCATTTCATTGGCCTTTTAGCAATAATTTATCAGTTAGAGAATTGCACGAGTTAGAGCAGTACGTGCATGAAAATGCTTCCTATTTCATCAACACAAGAAAATCTCTATTTCAGCGAGGTAGATCAATCTTCCAGCTAGGACATAATTAGCAAAGACAACAAAAATAGCATACATACTTCTATAAACATGGCGGTTATGAATAGCTTATTTAACAATAATCAATATTGTATTTAGTAATGCTCCGGCTAAGAACTGTAGTAAAAGACTATCCTGTTGCAGTGAGCATATCTCCACATACGATCTTGCTTGACTATACCTTAAGTGCTGTCTGAGATGTCTACAGTCGGACCAAATTACGCGTAGAAAATAAAGTAAATTTCATCCTATAGACTAATTTTACTGTGAAAACTCAAAGAAGCCACCATCCAGCCAATCGGAGAGAGAAAACATCACAAATTTGATCACTCTCCCCACATACGATATTCCTCGAAATTAAACTAAGTTAGTGTGATTTTGTTTTTAATTAACAAGTAAAATATAGCACAATGCATAATGCATAATTTATTCATAGAAAATTAGCACATAAACCGAACATTATGCGTCATTCCAATTACTTTACACCAAGAAGCTTTCTTGAGCAGAGTTATCTGTTAAATAACGAGAAGAGCAAGAAAGAGAGACCAAAGGTATACTTTTGACCACTATTTGTAGTGTTTTATCCCATCACGCGTTTCTAAATGCGAGGAATGTCATGAAAATATTCAAAGATAGGTAACTTTTAGATATATTTTTCATCAATAGCTTATAGATGCTTAAACTTGGGTTAAAGAAGATACAATATTGGACTGGCTATTATATACCGTAAAGTATTAAAGTTTTGACGGCAGATGAAAATATATAAACTAATTAGTATTTCAGTGTTGAATGATATCACACTGCCTCCTATCATTGTGGGATATCACTTCACATACCAAAACTTATTTTGTCTGAGGAGCAAACATTACTTTTAAAAAGAGGCAACACCAACTTAAGCGACATTGTTTGATTTTGACTTGGTTTGACAGGCTTTTAAAGAAATTGTGGTGATTTCGCTGCGCTCACTCGTGAGTTATCAAGACAAACGCTCGAAGATAAATTCCGCGAAGCCATGTAATATCCTCTGTATATCAACCAACCATTCGAATTCATCTCATGTAAAAACATAGAATGCAGGTTTAAGATCGCATCGAGTTCTTCTAATAGAAAAGTTGGGGAAAGGTTGACTGCAACATCGGTACGTCTTGAAGTCGTTTTATTAAAATAGGACAATTCTCTGACGGTGTGCTTGATTGGATATCAGAATAATATTACTAATATAATTACTCTTTACTACTCAAACACAAGGAAATATATTCAACAGGCTTAAATGTACCAACTATGAAAGGGTAACTGGAAGTTTTTTCGTGTATTCGAGAAGATGCGATCATGAAAGTCTAACCGCTTGTTGTTCTAAATTTAGCCGGATAGTTTTGCAATATAAAAAAGGCAAGCTGCACATTTTCCTCGCATGAGTCTCAAAAGTAACTGGCGCACTTCTAACTAAGCTAACGTTTTAATGACGTTATTTTAATTTGTGTTTCAGGATGAATGTATTTCAAATCAAATTATATATTTTTTCTTACTGATATGGTTTCTGGAGTCTAACATATATGTTAAGAATGTAATGTGAAGTTGTAAGCTGTAGTGCTAAATGTGCACGCCCTACGAGGGAAAGAGAAAAACATATCTAACCCAAGTGGGGCTCGAACCCAACGACCTCCAGGTTACATGTCTGGCGCTCTACCAACTGAGCTCTCATCTGACTTGATAGCTCAGTTGGTAGAGCGCCAGACATGTAACCTGGAGATCGTTGGGTTCGAGCTCCACTTGGGTTAGATATTTTTTCTCTTTCCCTCGTAGGGCGTGCACACTTAGCACTACAGCTTACCACTTCACATTACATTCTTTACACTTACTAGTGCTACGCGGCAAAACATGATTTTATATCATAACTACATAACATACAGTATCTATTTTCTTTCCGATCTGTTTTCTGAAGCCTAACATATCTATTATCAACCCTATAGCAAAGTGTGACTGAAATAAGCAGGATTAGGCATCCTTTTTAACCGCATAAAAATTCATTAGCATGCACTGAAAGTTTTCCTTAATTTCGAACAATTTCTTTGGAAATGTTTTGGATTTTATACCTTTAAAAACAACAGCATTTTGTTATAAGCTTTTGAAAGGGATTGTTTTTAAGTTTCGCTATTAAATTCAGCTAAAATATCACTGTCCATGCCTCAGTGAGATAGCTTGTGGCTATCTTCAACGTATTTATGATTGAGTACACTAAAAGAAGTGGAACGAGCAACTGCCACGAATGCGCTTAAGCCTTGTTTTCACGATCGACGCAAGTACAAGAGATATGCGTCAAGTGAAAACTAACCGTGAAATAATCACAAGCTTCACTAGTTTCTTGTCCTCTGTTTGTGAAACGGCCAATATGACAGCGCGCGATTTCCGCAAGAGGGACCTAGAGCGAGTATTCTGATTGGCTACACATAATTAGATGTCAAACACTCCCTTGCGCTTGTGCTGTATTCCGTTTTCACGAGCAGAACGCGAACGCAAGCATAAACTCAAGAACAAGAAAAAGGTAAAATATTAATCTTGTGCTTGCATCGAGCCGGTTTTCACTATGAAATAAGGACTCTTGTGCTTGCATCGAGCCGCTTTTCACTATGAAATAAGGACTCTTGTGCTTGCGTCGAGCCGATTTTCACTATGAAATAAAAAAGTTAGGACTCTTGTGCTTGCATCGAGCCGCTTTTCACTATGAAATAAGGACTCTTGTGCTTGCGTCGAGCCGGTTTTAACTTTGTAAGGAGGCCTCTTGTACTTGCATTTTTGCGTCGCTCGTGAAAACAAGGTTTCTTTCACTGAATTTTTGCAAACTCCACCAGTACATGATTTAGCCGAAAAGAACAATTTAGCAACCCTTAAACTCACACATTTTCTGTATTTCTTTGAACATCATGTTTAACCGCAAAAGCCATGCAAGCGGGTATTTCACTTGTTATCGATGTTCTAGTTCACATTTGCTTGCGCTTATTACTGATGTAGATTTATTTTCCTTAAAACAGTTGTTGAAATGGCATCCCTGCAGTTGATCTTACTTGGACTGATGCTCCTTAACGCAGTGCTTGCTGCAGAGAAAGGTGTGTATTTGGAGCGGTGTGTGAAATGGGCGTGAATGACACTAATGTGCCAAACCTAATTACACCACAAGAGGCCGCCTAATTGTGTTTTGTTTCAGTCCACCATACCGAAAAACATGGCTGTTTGTATCTTTACCCATAATTCTTTGCGCGCGAAAATAATTAAATCGGTTTTAAAATCGCTGTGGAGTGGTTTCAAATCTGAAGAACAAGCCAGTACAAGTGATGTTGCCAATAAAATGTCATTTTAAAGATTAGAGGATTTCTACGTGTTATTTTGATTGTGTTAGGTTCACAAAGGATTGTGGTCCAATGTACAGCCGCCATCTTGTTCGGTATCGTGGATTGCGTTCGGATAATTAGTGGAGCAGCATCTGGGACGGGTCTTAATGCTTTGCCGCATTTCATTCTAATTGAATTTCAATTAAAGGCCAAGATCACCTTGAACGTGATGTAGTCCATATTGATAACGACGTCGTCATCTGGCCACTAGACCGAAACCACGATATGACTACCATTTTGTAGAGGACAGCCAAGGTTATTCTATTTCTTATTTTCCTTTCAAGATGTAACTAAAATAAAACAGCCCGAATATAGTGTTATCTGCCTTCTCTCTACTGCTAAAACATATTGGATCCACCTATACCTATACAACCATGCGAAGACCTAAATTCGTCGAAATGAATTCTGCGCATGTTACTGCGCAACATTTACAGCAGGCTAGTAAGTTCTAGTAAGTTCTTATGATATTTTGTTTTCTAAATAGAAGATTCGAAGAGGAATTGTTCTTTTTTTCGGAGGATGTTTTCAGTTTCGGAATATATCCTATTAAAATAGATAGAGGATATTTATCTTCAAACCACCGTGTAATTTTCTTTTTATTATATGGACAATTAAACTGCTCTAAGAATTCTTATCTATTCATTTTACTTGCTGTCAGTACAAACTTCTTCGTGATCATTCTAAGCTGTTCTGGGAAGTTTCATCGGGTTTTCTTGTCTCTTCGTTGCAGTCGAGAAAATCTTTAGAGTTTTAGATCGTATTTGGCTTTTTTTGATCGGAATATTCATTGTCATGCAGCTCATTTAAGCCGTTTACATCTTCCTCTGTGATTTCACAAACCTGCCACCATCTTTGTAGTTCAAAAGGCGGCAAACATGATGTCATCGATATTTTCTCTATTGAGGATATGGAAAATACGCTACTCAGTACCCGGATGTAGTTTCGTATGAGTTCTATGAGTTGTTTATTTCTCTATAATACACTTCCGTCCATATAATAAATATCCCTACTATTCATATCCGTCCCGACAGTTAAGCAACATGTATAGAAAGCATTTTAATTGAAATATGAAAGAGAATACAAATTTAGCACTGGGAAACCATGGGAAACTGGTGTAAATTGCAACTTTCTAATTTGTCAAATTCGGATTTCCATATGTCCATGCTATGGAAAATACAATGTTGGGAATCCAATGTACAGCATTTTCATGGTTTTTAACTCGTGGATGCGCGCAAGCGCAGAACACGATCGAGTTATTAGGGTTAGTGATCCGAGCTAACTTATTCATCGTTTTATGGTGTGTACTTCGTTTTTATCTGTGTACATCGGGGACTCTCCGTTGGGTGTCCGAATAGTCTTCTATTTTCCGAAGATGTATTGACGGAGTTTATGACATGAGGGCAAGTTTTCAATTCATCGGAAAGACGGTTCGAAAGCATTGGCCGTGTTGTTAAAGGTAATTATTATTGCGAAATGCCTTATAATTAATTTATCGCTACAACTATATTGTTAAAAACAGACATTTGGTCGCGTGTCGTATTTACGAGAGAAGCCCGGAAATTTATAAGCGCTTTTGGCTTGGCTAAGCAGAATTTAATGTATTGAATGTACTGTGTTGGCAGTTTTGGGAACATTTTGGATGCAACAGAGATAGAGATGGTAATGTACACTGAACTGTTTTCGCGACAAAGCTCCCCGAGTCTCATGGCACGTTCATAATACATTCCTAGGCTCCGAGATAGAACGTGCTGCACTCTTTACTCGTACTCGTCAGGGTGAATATAAGCTTAAAGTTCAGTTGAACGACGAGGAGATGTTAACTAACATCGATATCGCCCCTGTTCACTGGGAAATGAAAGCCAATATTTTGGAAAGTGAGGAAAGCAAAGCTAAACAAAGACATACAATAGCCAAACAAAAGCTAATGGAAAAGCTTAGTAATATACAGAATAACAATAATGTGATCAGTTCGTGAAATGATACGGTAAACATCACTGAAATGTCAAATAGTTTGAATTTGATGGTCGAACGCGAACAGCTGAGCACTGTATTGTTATCTAGTGAAGGCTTGAATACTGATCAATCTAGGAGTAGGAGGCACAAATCAAGATTGTCTGCAGTTAGAAATCGTGATAGGGAACCTTCAAGAATACCAGTGAGAAAAATAATAAGCCTGTTTTAAAAAAAAACATGTGTTTTCTTTGATCTTCCAGCCAGTTGACCTCCGGGTCATGCACCGTTAATATTTGATAAAACGTTTGCAAGTTACATTTGGCTAGCGTTAGATTCCCCAAAACTCAATTCTGCGCCGAAGTGGAGCGGATAAAAACTCGTTTTAACCTCTTCGATATGTGATTTCAAAGTTCAGCGGAGCATTTTGATTTAAATATCAATTTGATTTAGCTACACTAAATAATAACTTTGTCACACAATCCTTGTAAGATTGGAAGTTCCAGAACTACTTAGACTGAATGCGTCATGTTGTATGAACTGGAACGCGCTACCACTGTTATGTGCCACGATGCAGTGGTGATTCACGCTACAAAAATGGACTTTCCTTTCATCGCAAAAATTCCCCAATAAAGACATGGGATTAAGGTCTCAGTGATCACCAAAATTCGAAGGAACGAGGGGCTTTATTTCAAGATTACAGACTCTAGTGTTGCTGGTGATTTGAAAAAAAAGACTGAACCTCAGTGAGTGAGTGTCACATAGGAAAACCAGCTACTCAGCAACCTACATCTAGTTGTTATTCGTACTTCAGTTATCCCTGTAGCCTGTAACGTGTTCCAGTTCATACAACACCTGCGTCTCCTAGCGTCTCCTCGGCTATGGTAGAGTAATAGATACATCTCCTGTCATCACATAATTTTTCTATAACATTAAGATGATTTAAAGAGTGGAAGAAAAGTGCATTCCCGAAGTCAGCTTCTTACCTGTCGGAAGCCGCCATCATGTTGCGAGTAACTCGCAGAGTCCGGTTCGTTTTTGGCTTCAGAAAGCTATTTCTTATCGTCTTACGGCTCTTTAAATCCTCTAACACTGAACTTTAAGATTTAAAGCTAAATAGTTCTGATAAATTTGGGCTGAAAACGAATAACAAAGGGACCGGCAGAACTTCTAGTATTGAGGTTTCACGCTCGCGTCTCCCACGCTCTCTCTGCTGTCAAGGAATGTTAGAATGGCTTACCTCCACACAGGCGTTGCTATGGGGAAATCGTCACGTGATCAATTGATGCAAAAGGCCTATTGGGTCCCCACAAATCACTTAGTGGTGATGACGTAATGATGACGTCATCGGTCACGTGATTTTAAGCACATGCCCATATCTCCCTCATATCTAATGCCAGACAGTTTAAGCTTGGACAGATATGGTAGTGGGTTGCTATCAATCAGTTAGTGGCGATGACATAACCATGACGTCATCGATTACGTGATTTTAAGTACATGCCAATATCTCCCTCATATCTAATGCCAGACAGTTTAAGCTTGGACAGATATGGTAGTGGGTTGCTATCAATCAGTTAGTGGCGATGACATAACCATGACGTCATCGATTACGTGATTTTAAGTACATGCCAATATCTCCCTCATTTCTAATGCCAGACAGTTTAAGCTTGGACAGATATGGTAGTGGGTTGCTATCAATCAGTTAGTGGCGATGACATAATCATGACGTCATCGATTACGTGATTTTAAGCACATGCCCATATCTCCCTCATATCTAATGCCAGACAGTTTAAGCTTGGACAGATATGGTAGTGGGTTGCTATCAATCAGTTAGTGGCGATGACATAACCATGACGTCATCGATTACGTGATTTTAAGTACATGCCAATATCTCCCTCATTTCTAATGCCAGACAGTTGAAACTTGGACAGGTATGGTATTATTTTCCCACGATTCACTTAGAGGTGATGACGTAACGATGACGTCATTGGTCACGTGATTTTTTAGTATATACCAAAATAGCTCACTGCCCATCCACGAGTTGCCCTTAGGGGCCCAATGTTGCCATTGTTTTATCCATTCCAGTGTAGCACAGAGTGATTATACTGAACACGTGAAATAGATATTAGACAAATAGACACTATTAGACCCTAATTACATTGTTTTATCCATTCCAGTGTACCACAGAGTGATTTTACTAAACACGTGAAATAGATATTAGACAAATAGACACTATTAGACCCTAATTACATTGTTTTATCCATTCCAGTGTAGCACAGAGTGATTATACTAAACACGTGAAATAGATATTAGACAAATATACACTATTAGACCCTAATTACATTGTTTTATCCATTCCAGTGTAGCACAGAGTGATTATACTAAACACGTGAAATAGATATTAGAGAAATAGACACTATTAGACCCTAATTACATTGTTTTATCCATTCCAGTGTAGCACAGAGTGATTTTACTAAACACGTGAAATAGATATTAGACAAATAGACACTATTAGACCCTAATTACATTGTTTTATCCATTCCAGTGTAGCACAGAGTGATTATACTAAACACGTGAAATAGATATTAGACAAATAGACACTATTAGACCCTAATTACATTGTTTTATCCATTCCAGTGTAGCACAGAGTGATTTTACTAAACACGTGAAATAGATATTAGACAAATAGACACTATTAGACCCTAATTACATTGTTTTATCCATTCCAGTGTAGCACAGAGTGATTTTACTAAACACGTGAAATAGATATTAGACAAATAGACACTATTAGACCCTAATTACATTGTTTTATCCATTCCAGTGTAGCACAGAGTGATTTTACTAAACACGTGAAATAGATATTAGACAAATAGACACTATTAGACCCTAATTACATTGTTTTATCCATTCCAGTGTAGCACAGAGTGATTATACTAAACACGTGAAATAGATATTAGACAAATAGACACTATTAGACCCTAATTACATTGTTTTATCCATTCCAGTGTAGCACAGAGTGATTTTACTAAACACGTGAAATAGATATTAGACAAATAGACACTATTAGACCCTAATTACATTGTTTTCTTTTGTTTCTATTTGACTATTAGATACTGGCTATTAATTCTTGTTTCACGGGTTAAGAAAAACCACTCTAAAAAGCTGAAAAGTATTACAGTGATATCAAATTCAAGACAGTTATATGAGAAAAGTAGCCACGGTCTCTCTAGCCTTGATTTCAGTTTTATTTTTCCTACACATAAAATATATATAACTAAGCACTATTGTTACATAACTTTCAAACTAAACTCAAATAACATTAATTAAAGCATAAATTTAGATGACTGCATTTTTTAGACACTGGTATGATCAACTAAACGTCAATCAAGGTATGCTAACCGCCGCGAGGAGCGAGTAGCAGCTGACGTTTCGAGCGCGAGCCCTTTGTCAAAGCAAACACTTTTGATCATACGCGCCGAGTAAGCCATTGTTTTTTAGAAATTAATTAATCTCCATAATTATGCAAATTAGGGGGCGGCATTATGAAAGTATTTAATACTCGGAGTATGCAAAGGAACGCGTCTAAAATGAGACATTACTTTTCATTTCCAGATCCAGAACCTGTGCGTGGCATGTACAAACGCGGTGCCCCATGCATCTGTAGTGGTGACTCTGTTTTTCATTGGACAGGAACATGGTTTCTCCATCCGGCTGAATGTCCAGATATGTGGGATGAATGTTCTGATTTTAAAATCGTGGGCGTATGCTGCAGACCAAGTTATATGTAAAATTCGGTGATATAATACCCGTGGAGAAAAAGTAATTCCAACAGTTAATACAATAAAACCAGTTAATCCTATCAGTTTGAATATATAACGTTAAAGTATGTATCACATGTAACCTTGGTACTTTGAGCAGCAATTGATTGAATAAACGAGGTGCTTAATAGTTAATAAACGTAAAAATAAATGGTGTTTTGTTATTGTTAACTAAGATCATCTGAGTTAAATGTAGAAACTTACCATATATTTAATTAGAATATAAATTACGGGAGTGTCCTACGAACGCGAGATTTCATTGGCTCCTCAGCGTACTTGATTTTCTTATAATGCACACGCGTAGATATAATTTTATATTATAAAACAAATAGATGGCAATCCTATGTCCTATAACAAAATAATGCACTTTCGAGGTCTTGAAAAGCTGCTAAGCGAGCAAGTTGTTAATCCTCTCCTGTTCCAATACTAAATTGGTTGCGCTAAAATGAAAATATGTTCAATAAAGTAAACAGCAAGAAGCTAGTTGCTTAGTTATGTCCGTCAATATTGTTTACAAGCGTTTACACACTCTTTAGTCTTATTTTACACTTTAAACATTCAAGTCTTTGATTTGAATTTGGCGCGATAACAAAAGTCAAAGATCCCTCTAGCGGAACATCACCAAAAATGTTGCCTGCAGAGCGTTCACTTGACAAAGGCTGAGTGACAACTGAAGGTGTGAGACTGTCTGGCAGAGTCATATGTAGTGCAGATCCTTGTTTTTAAAAACACCAAGTTCTGGTGTAAAAAGGGGAGCCCAGGGGTTTGTCACCTTTCTTGTAAATCAGTCTTTGTGGAGTGAGCACGTTCCGCTTGAGTGCTCCTTACTGATTGCTTATCGCGCGAAATTCAAATCAAAACAGATAAATGTCAAACTTTAGAGTAAGAGCTACAAAGTTTGTAAACAGTCATAAAACACCACTGGCAGTCATTAATTATTAGATAATTACCGAGGCCGACCTCATTATTAATAATATTGCAGCCTCAGCTGGCTGCAATACTAATAATGCTGTCGACCTCAGTAATTATCTAATATAGTTTAGTGTCCTTATGCAGTCCCATTGTTCTCTCTGCGCTATATCAGAGAGTAAAGCCGCGCTTTCTATAGAGTGATTTCACTTAAAGTGCATATGAACCCTGGCCAGTTATCGCTGATTTAAAAGTCAAAATGGAACACAAAATAACCGACAAAAACAACTATTAACATCTGCCATTTTCTTTTATTAAGGGACGCCATTTAAGTCAAATCCAATTCTGGTTTATTTTGCTCGGTTTTTATGTCAACTCCACCTATTAAAAGATATTTCAATAAGATTACAAGGATCAAATGTCCGGTGCCTGAAAAACAAACCGAAACCAAACCAACTATTTATGGCTAGGGCTCAAAATAGAGATTACTAGTCTAGTCACCAACACACTTTATTAGTCCAGTCCAACAGATATTAGACAAATAGAAATTACTAGTCTAGTCACCAACACACTTTATTAGTCCAGTCCAACAGATATTAGACAAATAGACATTACTAGTCTAGTCACCAACACACTTTATTAGTCCAGTCCAACAGATATTAGACAAATAGAAATTACTAGTCTAGTCACCAACACACTTTATTAGTCCAGTCCAACAGATATTAGCCAAATAGAGATTACTAGTCTAGTCACCAACACACTTTATTAGTCCAGTCCAATATTTTAATGACTTTTTTTAAATGACGACACGTTAAATTTCTCGCTAGACAATCTATTTGTTAGACTACATTTTACATCGTTGTATTTACAATCTAAGTTTATTTTTGTTGAGCAGTGCGCCACAATATTGACAGAAATAGCCCTCCGAATATACATCTCTTAAACAAACTGGGCACTGATATGATAGGCATTCTTCCGCTCTGGGTCTTCCGACAGCTTCGTTGCTCGTTCTCCAATATTGCGGTAAAATGGCGCGTGTTAGCGTTAGTGCAGGGCTTGTGGAAAGAGATGAGATTAGCGCATCCCTCGGCAACAGGTGTGATTCCTTTGGTTGCGTCTCGACCCTCTTGCTCATTTTCCTCTACCGTTTGAAGGATGTTGTGTAAAGCTGCCATGTCCACCGACATGTTGGCCAACCGTCTAACTGCGGCCTCGGGTGCGTTTTCAATTGGGACTTCGTCTGTCAGGTCTATTACCCCTATCGCCGCCTTGCCAGTTTCCAGCGTCGAGGATTGTTCTGGTTGTTTTGATGAATCAAGAATGCAATAATTGTACAACAGCGTTCATATTCCATTTCTGTTGGCTTAACAGGGCAGCATTATATTACTCTTAGTCTATCTCCGTTCTCTGTCTGTATTTTATAATTATTGTATAAAAAAAATTAATTGAATTGAAATTGAGCAAGCTTTGCATCGAACGCCTTCGGTAGTGCTTTCTGCAGGCTGTTGAGTTTTTCTTCGAAATCCTGGGAGTCTAGTCTCCATATCGACAGTAGGTGCATTTCCGCTTGTATAAGTGGGGGATCGGTTTTGCGGGCCATGTTGGAATCATCTACAGCGTTCTTCTCTCTAGGTTGTCTCTGGTGAAGTTGTAAAGCAGTTCGCAGCACCGTTAATGGGCTCAGGCTACTGGCTTCTGTCGCTATCTCTCTGGAATAAGAATTGATACTGCTGTACAAGGCTTCTATAGCTGTGCCTTACGTTTCTATGTCAATAAATGAAACATAAACATTGTTAGAATGCTGACTTCTCAGTCCAAAATAAATGGTGCTAGACCGAGAAAGCGGAAACGGAGAAGAGCTTGGGATTTTATTACATTGTAAGTTCAGTATTGTTTTTTTGTTTTTTCTGATCTTTTACCGAATCCTGTGGGACAGCACAGAAAGCCGATTACAACAACTGTGTTGAGTCTCAATTTAATAAAATCATGCTCTTGGGCTTTCGCGTGCATGCAATAATATATACGTGTTCTCATCGAATTAACCGGTTTTGGTCTGAGTTTTCATAGCCTGGGTTGCGGCTCTGGAGTGAGCGGAGATTAGGGGGATTGGGGCGAGAGAAATAAGAGAGGGGGAGGGGGTGTGGAGGAGAGGAAGCAAGCCATGGTTATTTTGATAACCCTCGGCCTCAGAAGGCCGCGTACTGCTATTGGCTAAAATGCGTGATTGACAGAAATCATTAAATTTTATTCATGCATGGCATGCGATAAGAGCAGGAACCGACAAACATACCGAAAATTCCCTCAGCGATGAATTTAAAGAAAGAACAGGAGCAAGGCTATTAGAGATCTTTTGTCTGTAATCCCAACTGGGTTTGGAAAAAGTAGGATATTCCAAGCATTACCTAGTGTTAAAGACGTCGAAAATGATGATCGGGTTCTCGTTTTGGTTATTGCTTAGCCTACTTTCTGGCGGTAGTTTTTTTTTTTTTTTGCGCAGCAAACGGATCATCGAAGCGGCCGCCATATTGGTCTCAATCACGCTCGGCCAATATGGCGGCCGCTTCGATGATCCGTGTGTTGCGCGAAAAAAAACACCAACTATCGCCTGAAAGCAGGCTAGTTATTGCTCCTTTGGCTAGTATTGTGAAAGATCAATTGAATCAGTTAAGTTCCTTAGGTTATCCTGCTGCCGAACTTTCAGACCTAAAACCCGAGGAACTACAGAAGTGCAACTGCTTCAAATTGCTGTTTAGTACTGCAGAAGAAGTAATGAGAGCGAATTTCGCGACGAGCTGAAGAACCCTGCATCGCAACTCTACAAGCGCGTCTTGCTTGCATGTATTGTCGTCGACGAATCGCACACGGTTGAAACATGGACCGGTGTGTTCGAGGAACAGGCTTGTGCTTCCGAAAATACGAGCCGCTTTGATTATTTCGTAACGCTGCGTGGATGGTTTCAGCGCTTCTTTTGGCAGAATTTCGTTCCGGTGTTATAGTGGTCGGCAGTGTTCTTTTCTGATTTGGCGACTTTATATTTAGCGGCAACGAGTTCTCTTTATAGTTCTCTTTATCCTGCAAACTTTCTCGAACAAAGGACTGGTGTAGTTCTTCACTGCATTTCGAATCTTCCTTCCTCAGGAACGACAGGCTCGCCCTGATAGAGCGGCAGATTTCGGAATATGAAGACCAATACTTTTGCAGGCACCAGCTAGAATTAAGCCTCTGCTCTCTTTTCTTTCTGAAGGCTTGAACAGATTCTCGCCGTAGAAATATTTGAATTCCCAAACGCTACCTTAAAACATACATTACATATCCTGCAAAAGTCATTGACATTTACAGGTTTGGGTTTAGGCCCTGTCTTCGCATGTTTTTTCAGAGTTTCAGCTGACATTCTCCAAGTTCGTATATTTTTTGTTTTGAATTTTACGCTCGAGTTGAGATTCCTTGAGATACCATGCGTGAATTTGACAGATATTAAACATGTTTTCACTTCCGCCGCATGATGATTGGATGAATCGGTCGAATGACTTACTAGTTTTATGCATTTTAATTAGTGGGTGGTACCAAAATAACCATGGCTTGCCGGCAGGCTCTTTCTTCCTCTCCTCCCCACCCCCTCCCCACTCTCTTTTTTCTCGCCCCAATCCCTCTAATCTCCGATCGCTGCGCTCCGATACTCCGGAGCCGCAACGCAGGCTAAAGTTTTCAGGAACATTGGGTGTTCATACAAAGACATGGAAATATACCTTGCGTACCTTCAATTGCTCTGCTTTTGACTTGGCTTTTCTCCCAGTCTCATAATTTGCCAGTTGCAATGCCAAGGCTCTGTCTGTCTTGAATCGTTTGAAGTGTCAGTGCTTGATGCGGGTTAGGCCTAGACACGAATATCACGTAAAATCGCCTAAATAAGTTTCCGGAAACTCCCAATTTTTTTCTAAATATCTCGAAAAAAATTCCAAATATCTCGAAAAAAAATCTAAATGTGTTGTTATATTTCTTATAAATATCACAATTTTGACTAATTTTGACTCAATAAGAACAAAAGTTTCATAGCTAACGATCGGCAGCTTCAATTTCAGGCTCCTCGGCATCCGCCATCTTGTTCAGTACTGGCTGCCATCAATTATGGAAAACGTTATTCAAGGGAAACCGCTGATCGGATTACTGACTTATTGTTGGCACTAAATTGAGTGAAACAGCTTCAAATGTTATAAAACAGAGAAAATAAGCATAAAACCTATAAGAAAATTCTAAATATCTCCCAAAATATCTTTTTTTCTAAATATCTAGAATTCTTCTAAATATCCTACAACCTTCAAAATATAAAAAAAAAAACGATATTTGTGTCTAGGCCTAATGCGGGTGTTGTCGCTGCAGCTTGACGAAGGCTTTGGTTCAAGGTCATCCTCCATCGCTTTCCACTGTCTTTTCTATGCGCACTTTTGAGAGCGAGGGGCCCCATGATCGTGGCGAGGGCACAGCGAGGGCACATACAGTTTGTAAAAGGACCACCCCTTTTGTGCCCTTTCAGCAGTTCTATTTTGCCGTGGAGACGGCATTTCGTACATATTCTGGTAGACTTGGTGCAGGATGGGAACGTTGTTCTTGGAACAACTTGTTACAAGAACAATTGGGCAGTGAATATTTTTCAAGAATGGAGGCAGACAAGAGAGAACAAAGTTGCCGCTTTGGAGGCCACAAGCTTTACCATACCGCCAAAACCTGATGTTGAGATGTGCCGAGAATTCGAACACATGACGATCCTTGAAACCCCGGAAAGTACTCCCAGAACTCCCAGGAGTACATTCAACCAATTTTTTTCGAGTCCAAGGACTCAATTAATTTTGTCGAGGTCCATAAAAACGCAAAAAATGAACGAGCTAGGCCAATATCCCCCCATCTTGACCGAACAAGCTTGGTCAATAAGGTTTTTATTAATGGCACAAATGAATAAAATCACACTTTGACACACGCGCCAGGAACCCATTGCGTGGTAAACTGAAGAACGACTTTTCACTTGAAGTTCAACCTTGCATGTGGCGTTCAAAAGAGTTTGTTTTTCGACTTAAAAAAATGCGTTTTTATGGATGAAAACTGACCTGTACTTTACTTCAGATGTACTGAGTTTCGATGACAACTTCATCAGGAAGGCCAAATGCATTAACTAGAGACAAAAATGTGCATATTTGTGGAAGATTTGAAAGTTGAAAACCGGCGTTGAAATCACTCGAGTGGCGATAACTCAGATAAGCACACTGCAAAACTTGACAAATAGAGCTGTAGAATGATACAAACAAACTTGTAAGTATTAATTTTGGAAATACTCTTAATTTGTAAGCCATTGACCAAATGTAAATGCTGAATTTCTTAGCTCATACAATATAAAACCTGCTTTCTTTGATGAAACTGTGTGCTAAGCTTACTCGTTTCCGTATCGTGGATTGCGTTCGGATAATTAGTGGAGCAGCATCTGGGACGGGTCTTAATGCTTTGCCGCATTTCATTCTAATTGAATTTCAATTAAAGGCCAAGATCACCTTGAACGTGATGTAGTCCATATTGATAACGACGTCGTCATCTGGCCACTAGACCGAAACCACGATATGACTACCATTTTGTAGAGGACAGCCAAGGTTATTCTATTTCTTATTTTCCTTTCAAGATGTAACTAAAATAAAACAGCCCGAATATAGTGTTATCTGCCTTCTCTCTACTGCTAAAACATATTGGATCCACCTATACCTATACAACCATGCGAAGACCTAAATTCGTCGAAATGAATTCTGCGCATGTTACTGCGCAACATTTACAGCAGGCTAGTAAGTTCTAGTAAGTTCTTATGATATTTTGTTTTCTAAATAGAAGATTCGAAGAGGAATTGTTCTTTTTTTCGGAGGATGTTTTCAGTTTCGGAATATATCCTATTAAAATAGATAGAGGATATTTATCTTCAAACCACCGTGTAATTTTCTTTTTATTATATGGACAATTAAACTGCTCTAAGAATTCTTATCTATTCATTTTACTTGCTGTCAGTACAAACTTCTTCGTGATCATTCTAAGCTGTTCTGGGAAGTTTCATCGGGTTTTCTTGTCTCTTCGTTGCAGTCGAGAAAATCTTTAGAGTTTTAGATCGTATTTGGCTTTTTTTGATCGGAATATTCATTGTCATGCAGCTCATTTAAGCCGTTTACATCTTCCTCTGTGATTTCACAAACCTGCCACCATCTTTGTAGTTCAAAAGGCGGCAAACATGATGTCATCGATATTTTCTCTATTGAGGATATGGAAAATACGCTACTCAGTACCCGGATGTAGTTTCGTATGAGTTCTATGAGTTGTTTATTTCTCTATAATACACTTCCGTCCATATAATAAATATCCCTACTATTCATATCCGTCCCGACAGTTAAGCAACATGTATAGAAAGCATTTTAATTGAAATATGAAAGAGAATACAAATTTAGCACTGGGAAACCATGGGAAACTGGTGTAAATTGCAACTTTCTAATTTGTCAAATTCGGATTTCCATATGTCCATGCTATGGAAAATACAATGTTGGGAATCCAATGTACAGCATTTTCATGGTTTTTAACTCGTGGATGCGCGCAAGCGCAGAACACGATCGAGTTATTAGGGTTAGTGATCCGAGCTAACTTATTCATCGTTTTATGGTGTGTACTTCGTTTTTATCTGTGTACATCGGGGACTCTCCGTTGGGTGTCCGAATAGTCTTCTATTTTCCGAAGATGTATTGACGGAGTTTATGACATGAGGGCAAGTTTTCAATTCATCGGAAAGACGGTTCGAAAGCATTGGCCGTGTTGTTAAAGGTAATTATTATTGCGAAATGCCTTATAATTAATTTATCGCTACAACTATATTGTTAAAAACAGACATTTGGTCGCGTGTCGTATTTACGAGAGAAGCCCGGAAATTTATAAGCGCTTTTGGCTTGGCTAAGCAGAATTTAATGTATTGAATGTACTGTGTTGGCAGTTTTGGGAACATTTTGGATGCAACAGAGATAGAGATGGTAATGTACACTGAACTGTTTTCGCGACAAAGCTCCCCGAGTCTCATGGCACGTTCATAATACATTCCTAGGCTCCGAGATAGAACGTGCTGCACTCTTTACTCGTACTCGTCAGGGTGAATATAAGCTTAAAGTTCAGTTGAACGACGAGGAGATGTTAACTAACATCGATATCGCCCCTGTTCACTGGGAAATGAAAGCCAATATTTTGGAAAGTGAGGAAAGCAAAGCTAAACAAAGACATACAATAGCCAAACAAAAGCTAATGGAAAAGCTTAGTAATATACAGAATAACAATAATGTGATCAGTTCGTGAAATGATACGGTAAACATCACTGAAATGTCAAATAGTTTGAATTTGATGGTCGAACGCGAACAGCTGAGCACTGTATTGTTATCTAGTGAAGGCTTGAATACTGATCAATCTAGGAGTAGGAGGCACAAATCAAGATTGTCTGCAGTTAGAAATCGTGATAGGGAACCTTCAAGAATACCAGTGAGAAAAATAATAAGCCTGTTTTAAAAAAAAACATGTGTTTTCTTTGATCTTCCAGCCAGTTGACCTCCGGGTCATGCACCGTTAATATTTGATAAAACGTTTGCAAGTTACATTTGGCTAGCGTTAGATTCCCCAAAACTCAATTCTGCGCCGAAGTGGAGCGGATAAAAACTCGTTTTAACCTCTTCGATATGTGATTTCAAAGTTCAGCGGAGCATTTTGATTTAAATATCAATTTGATTTAGCTACACTAAATAATAACTTTGTCACACAATCCTTGTAAGATTGGAAGTTCCAGAACTACTTAGACTGAATGCGTCATGTTGTATGAACTGGAACGCGCTACCACTGTTATGTGCCACGATGCAGTGGTGATTCACGCTACAAAAATGGACTTTCCTTTCATCGCAAAAATTCCCCAATAAAGACATGGGATTAAGGTCTCAGTGATCACCAAAATTCGAAGGAACGAGGGGCTTTATTTCAAGATTACAGACTCTAGTGTTGCTGGTGATTTGAAAAAAAAGACTGAACCTCAGTGAGTGAGTGTCACATAGGAAAACCAGCTACTCAGCAACCTACATCTAGTTGTTATTCGTACTTCAGTTATCCCTGTAGCCTGTAACGTGTTCCAGTTCATACAACACCTGCGTCTCCTAGCGTCTCCTCGGCTATGGTAGAGTAATAGATACATCTCCTGTCATCACATAATTTTTCTATAACATTAAGATGATTTAAAGAGTGGAAGAAAAGTGCATTCCCGAAGTCAGCTTCTTACCTGTCGGAAGCCGCCATCATGTTGCGAGTAACTCGCAGAGTCCGGTTCGTTTTTGGCTTCAGAAAGCTATTTCTTATCGTCTTACGGCTCTTTAAATCCTCTAACACTGAACTTTAAGATTTAAAGCTAAATAGTTCTGATAAATTTGGGCTGAAAACGAATAACAAAGGGACCGGCAGAACTTCTAGTATTGAGGTTTCACGCTCGCGTCTCCCACGCTCTCTCTGCTGTCAAGGAATGTTAGAATGGCTTACCTCCACACAGGCGTTGCTATGGGGAAATCGTCACGTGATCAATTGATGCAAAAGGCCTATTGGGTCCCCACAAATCACTTAGTGGTGATGACGTAATGATGACGTCATCGGTCACGTGATTTTAAGCACATGCCCATATCTCCCTCATATCTAATGCCAGACAGTTTAAGCTTGGACAGATATGGTAGTGGGTTGCTATCAATCAGTTAGTGGCGATGACATAACCATGACGTCATCGATTACGTGATTTTAAGTACATGCCAATATCTCCCTCATATCTAATGCCAGACAGTTTAAGCTTGGACAGATATGGTAGTGGGTTGCTATCAATCAGTTAGTGGCGATGACATAACCATGACGTCATCGATTACGTGATTTTAAGTACATGCCAATATCTCCCTCATTTCTAATGCCAGACAGTTTAAGCTTGGACAGATATGGTAGTGGGTTGCTATCAATCAGTTAGTGGCGATGACATAATCATGACGTCATCGATTACGTGATTTTAAGCACATGCCCATATCTCCCTCATATCTAATGCCAGACAGTTTAAGCTTGGACAGATATGGTAGTGGGTTGCTATCAATCAGTTAGTGGCGATGACATAACCATGACGTCATCGATTACGTGATTTTAAGTACATGCCAATATCTCCCTCATTTCTAATGCCAGACAGTTGAAACTTGGACAGGTATGGTATTATTTTCCCACGATTCACTTAGAGGTGATGACGTAACGATGACGTCATTGGTCACGTGATTTTTTAGTATATACCAAAATAGCTCACTGCCCATCCACGAGTTGCCCTTAGGGGCCCAATGTTGCCATTGTTTTATCCATTCCAGTGTAGCACAGAGTGATTATACTGAACACGTGAAATAGATATTAGACAAATAGACACTATTAGACCCTAATTACATTGTTTTATCCATTCCAGTGTACCACAGAGTGATTTTACTAAACACGTGAAATAGATATTAGACAAATAGACACTATTAGACCCTAATTACATTGTTTTATCCATTCCAGTGTAGCACAGAGTGATTATACTAAACACGTGAAATAGATATTAGACAAATATACACTATTAGACCCTAATTACATTGTTTTATCCATTCCAGTGTAGCACAGAGTGATTATACTAAACACGTGAAATAGATATTAGAGAAATAGACACTATTAGACCCTAATTACATTGTTTTATCCATTCCAGTGTAGCACAGAGTGATTTTACTAAACACGTGAAATAGATATTAGACAAATAGACACTATTAGACCCTAATTACATTGTTTTATCCATTCCAGTGTAGCACAGAGTGATTATACTAAACACGTGAAATAGATATTAGACAAATAGACACTATTAGACCCTAATTACATTGTTTTATCCATTCCAGTGTAGCACAGAGTGATTTTACTAAACACGTGAAATAGATATTAGACAAATAGACACTATTAGACCCTAATTACATTGTTTTATCCATTCCAGTGTAGCACAGAGTGATTTTACTAAACACGTGAAATAGATATTAGACAAATAGACACTATTAGACCCTAATTACATTGTTTTATCCATTCCAGTGTAGCACAGAGTGATTTTACTAAACACGTGAAATAGATATTAGACAAATAGACACTATTAGACCCTAATTACATTGTTTTATCCATTCCAGTGTAGCACAGAGTGATTATACTAAACACGTGAAATAGATATTAGACAAATAGACACTATTAGACCCTAATTACATTGTTTTATCCATTCCAGTGTAGCACAGAGTGATTTTACTAAACACGTGAAATAGATATTAGACAAATAGACACTATTAGACCCTAATTACATTGTTTTCTTTTGTTTCTATTTGACTATTAGATACTGGCTATTAATTCTTGTTTCACGGGTTAAGAAAAACCACTCTAAAAAGCTGAAAAGTATTACAGTGATATCAAATTCAAGACAGTTATATGAGAAAAGTAGCCACGGTCTCTCTAGCCTTGATTTCAGTTTTATTTTTCCTACACATAAAATATATATAACTAAGCACTATTGTTACATAACTTTCAAACTAAACTCAAATAACATTAATTAAAGCATAAATTTAGATGACTGCATTTTTTAGACACTGGTATGATCAACTAAACGTCAATCAAGGTATGCTAACCGCCGCGAGGAGCGAGTAGCAGCTGACGTTTCGAGCGCGAGCCCTTTGTCAAAGCAAACACTTTTGATCATACGCGCCGAGTAAGCCATTGTTTTTTAGAAATTAATTAATCTCCATATTTATGCAAATTAGGGGGCGGCATTATGAAAGTATTTAATACTCGGAGTATGCAAAGGAACGCGTCTAAAATGAGACATTACTTTTCATTTCCAGATCCAGAACCTGTGCGTGGCATGTACAAACGCGGTGCCCCATGCATCTGTAGTGGTGACTCTGTTTTTCATTGGACAGGAACATGGTTTCTCCATCCGGCTGAATGTCCAGATATGTGGGATGAATGTTCTGATTTTAAAATCGTGGGCGTATGCTGCAGACCAAGTTATATGTAAAATTCGGTGATATAATACCCGTGGAGAAAAAGTAATTCCAACAGTTAATACAATAAAACCAGTTAATCCTATCAGTTTGAATATATAACGTTAAAGTATGTATCACATGTAACCTTGGTACTTTGAGCAGCAATTGATTGAATAAACGAGGTGCTTAATAGTTAATAAACGTAAAAATAAATGGTGTTTTGTTATTGTTAACTAAGATCATCTGAGTTAAATGTAGAAACTTACCATATATTTAATTAGAATATAAATTACGGGAGTGTCCTACGAACGCGAGATTTCATTGGCTCCTCAGCGTACTTGATTTTCTTATAATGCACACGCGTAGATATAATTTTATATTATAAAACAAATAGATGGCAATCCTATGTCCTATAACAAAATAATGCACTTTCGAGGTCTTGAAAAGCTGCTAAGCGAGCAAGTTGTTAATCCTCTCCTGTTCCAATACTAAATTGGTTGCGCTAAAATGAAAATATGTTCAATAAAGTAAACAGCAAGAAGCTAGTTGCTTAGTTATGTCCGTCAATATTGTTTACAAGCGTTTACACACTCTTTAGTCTTATTTTACACTTTAAACATTCAAGTCTTTGATTTGAATTTGGCGCGATAACAAAAGTCAAAGATCCCTCTAGCGGAACATCACCAAAAATGTTGCCTGCAGAGCGTTCACTTGACAAAGGCTGAGTGACAACTGAAGGTGTGAGACTGTCTGGCAGAGTCATATGTAGTGCAGATCCTTGTTTTTAAAAACACCAAGTTCTGGTGTAAAAAGGGGAGCCCAGGGGTTTGTCACCTTTCTTGTAAATCAGTCTTTGTGGAGTGAGCACGTTCCGCTTGAGTGCTCCTTACTGATTGCTTATCGCGCGAAATTCAAATCAAAACAGATAAATGTCAAACTTTAGAGTAAGAGCTACAAAGTTTGTAAACAGTCATAAAACACCACTGGCAGTCATTAATTATTAGATAATTACCGAGGCCGACCTCATTATTAATAATATTGCAGCCTCAGCTGGCTGCAATACTAATAATGCTGTCGACCTCAGTAATTATCTAATATAGTTTAGTGTCCTTATGCAGTCCCATTGTTCTCTCTGCGCTATATCAGAGAGTAAAGCCGCGCTTTCTATAGAGTGATTTCACTTAAAGTGCATATGAACCCTGGCCAGTTATCGCTGATTTAAAAGTCAAAATGGAACACAAAATAACCGACAAAAACAACTATTAACATCTGCCATTTTCTTTTATTAAGGGACGCCATTTAAGTCAAATCCAATTCTGGTTTATTTTGCTCGGTTTTTATGTCAACTCCACCTATTAAAAGATATTTCAATAAGATTACAAGGATCAAATGTCCGGTGCCTGAAAAACAAACCGAAACCAAACCAACTATTTATGGCTAGGGCTCAAAATAGAGATTACTAGTCTAGTCACCAACACACTTTATTAGTCCAGTCCAACAGATATTAGACAAATAGAAATTACTAGTCTAGTCACCAACACACTTTATTAGTCCAGTCCAACAGATATTAGACAAATAGACATTACTAGTCTAGTCACCAACACACTTTATTAGTCCAGTCCAACAGATATTAGACAAATAGAAATTACTAGTCTAGTCACCAACACACTTTATTAGTCCAGTCCAACAGATATTAGACAAATAGAGATTACTAGTCTAGTCACCAACACACTTTATTAGTCCAGTCCAATATTTTAATGACTTTTTTTAAATGACGACACGTTAAATTTCTCGCTAGACAATCTATTTGTTAGACTACATTTTACATCGTTGTATTTACAATCTAAGTTTATTTTTGTTGAGCAGTGCGCCACAATATTGACAG
This sequence comes from Actinernus sp. WN-2022, assembly GCA_030867875.1. Classification (NCBI taxonomy): domain Eukaryota; kingdom Metazoa; phylum Cnidaria; class Anthozoa; order Actiniaria; family Actinernidae; genus Actinernus; species Actinernus sp. WN-2022. Next base: position 4,212,614 of record JAOWCC010001729.1, on the reverse strand, counting down.
AAATAGCCCTCCGAATATACATCTCTTAAACAAACTGGGCACTGATATGATAGGCATTCTTCCGCTCTGGGTCTTCCGACAGCTTCGTTGCTCGTTCTCCAATATTGCGGTAAAATGGCGCGTGTTAGCGTTAGTGCAGGGCTTGTGGAAAGAGATGAGATTAGCGCATCCCTCGGCAACAGGTGTGATTCCTTTGGTTGCGTCTCGACCCTCTTGCTCATTTTCCTCTACCGTTTGAAGGATGTTGTGTAAAGCTGCCATGTCCACCGACATGTTGGCCAACCGTCTAACTGCGGCCTCGGGTGCGTTTTCAATTGGGACTTCGTCTGTCAGGTCTATTACCCCTATCGCCGCCTTGCCAGTTTCCAGCGTCGAGGATTGTTCTGGTTGTTTTGATGAATCAAGAATGCAATAATTGTACAACAGCGTTCATATTCCATTTCTGTTGGCTTAACAGGGCAGCATTATATTACTCTTAGTCTATCTCCGTTCTCTGTCTGTATTTTATAATTATTGTATAAAAAAATTTAATTGAATTGAAATTGAGCAAGCTTTGCATCGAACGCCTTCGGTAGTGCTTTCTGCAGGCTGTTGAGTTTTTCTTCGAAATCCTGGGAGCTAGTCTAGTCTCCATATCGACAGTAGGTGCATTTCCGCTTGTATAAGTGGGGGATCGGTTTTGCGGGCCATGTTGGAATCATCTACAGCGTTCTTCTCTCTAGGTTGTCTCTGGTGAAGTTGTAAAGCAGTTCGCAGCACCGTTAATGGGCTCAGGCTACTGGCTTCTGTCGCTATCTCTCTGGAATAAGAATTGATACTGCTGTACAAGGCTTCTATAGCTGTGCCTTACGTTTCTATGTCAATAAATGAAACATAAACATTGTTAGAATGCTGACTTCTCAGTCCAAAATAAATGGTGCTAGACCGAGAAAGCGGAAACGGAGAAGAGCTTGGGATTTTATTACATTGTAAGTTCAGTATTGTTTTTTTGTTTTTTCTGATCTTTTACCGAATCCTGTGGGACAGCACAGAAAGCCGATTACAACAACTGTGTTGAGTCTCAATTTAATAAAATCATGCTCTCGGGCTTTCGCGTGCATGCAATAATATATACGTGTTCTCATCGAATTAACCGGTTTTGGTCTGAGTTTTCATAGCCTGGGTTGCGGCTCTGGAGTGAGCGGAGATTAGGGGGATTGGGGCGAGAGAAATAAGAGAGGGGGAGGGGGTGTGGAGGAGAGGAAGCAAGCCATGGTTATTTTGATAACCCTCGGCCTCAGAAGGCCGCGTACTGCTATTGGCTAAAATGCGTGATTGACAGAAATCATTAAATTTTATTCATGCATGGCATGCGATAAGAGCAGGAACCGACAAACATACCGAAAATTCCCTCAGCGATGAATTTAAAGAAAGAACAGGAGCAAGGCTATTAGAGATCTTTTGTCTGTAATCCCAACTGGGTTTGGAAAAAGTAGGATATTCCAAGCATTACCTAGTGTTAAAGACGTCGAAAATGATGATCGGGTTCTCGTTTTGGTTATTGCTTAGCCTACTTTCTGGCGGTAGTTTTTTTTTTTTTTTGCGCAGCAAACGGATCATCGAAGCGGCCGCCATATTGGTCTCAATCACGCTCGGCCAATATGGCGGCCGCTTCGATGATCCGTGTGTTGCGCGAAAAAAAACACCAACTATCGCCTGAAAGCAGGCTAGTTATTGCTCCTTTGGCTAGTATTGTGAAAGATCAATTGAATCAGTTAAGTTCCTTAGGTTATCCTGCTGCCGAACTTTCAGACCTAAAACCCGAGGAACTACAGAAGTGCAACTGCTTCAAATTGCTGTTTAGTACTGCAGAAGAAGTAATGAGAGCGAATTTCGCGACGAGCTGAAGAACCCTGCATCGCAACTCTACAAGCGCGTCTTGCTTGCATGTATTGTCGTCGACGAATCGCACACGGTTGAAACATGGACCGGTGTGTTCGAGGAACAGGCTTGTGCTTCCGAAAATACGAGCCGCTTTGATTATTTCGTAACGCTGCGTGGATGGTTTCAGCGCTTCTTTTGGCAGAATTTCGTTCCGGTGTTATAGTGGTCGGCAGTGTTCTTTTCTGATTTGGCGACTTTATATTTAGCGGCAACGAGTTCTCTTTATAGTTCTCTTTATCCTGCAAACTTTCTCGAACAAAGGACTGGTGTAGTTCTTCACTGCATTTCGAATCTTCCTTCCTCAGGAACGACAGGCTCGCCCTGATAGAGCGGCAGATTTCGGAATATGAAGACCAATACTTTTGCAGGCACCAGCTAGAATTAAGCCTCTGCTCTCTTTTCTTTCTGAAGGCTTGAACAGATTCTCGCCGTAGAAATATTTGAATTCCCAAACGCTACCTTAAAACATACATTACATATCCTGCAAAAGTCATTGACATTTACAGGTTTGGGTTTAGGCCCTGTCTTCGCATGTTTTTTCAGAGTTTCAGCTGACATTCTCCAAGTTCGTATATTTTTTGTTTTGAATTTTACGCTCGAGTTGAGATTCCTTGAGATACCATGCGTGAATTTGACAGATATTAAACATGTTTTCACTTCCGCCGCATGATGATTGGATGAATCGGTCGAATGACTTACTAGTTTTATGCATTTTAATTAGTGGGTGGTACCAAAATAACCATGGCTTGCCGGCAGGCTCTTTCTTCCTCTCCTCCCCACCCCCTCCCCACTCTCTTTTTTCTCGCCCCAATCCCTCTAATCTCCGATCGCTGCGCTCCGATACTCCGGAGCCGCAACGCAGGCTAAAGTTTTCAGGAACATTGGGTGTTCATACAAAGACATGGAAATATACCTTGCGTACCTTCAATTGCTCTGCTTTTGACTTGGCTTTTCTCCCAGTCTCATAATTTGCCAGTTGCAATGCCAAGGCTCTGTCTGTCTTGAATCGTTTGAAGTGTCAGTGCTTGATGCGGGTTAGGCCTAGACACGAATATCACGTAAAATCGCCTAAATAAGTTTCCGGAAACTCCCAATTTTTTTCTAAATATCTCGAAAAAAATTCCAAATATCTCGAAAAAAAATCTAAATGTGTTGTTATATTTCTTATAAATATCACAATTTTGACTAATTTTGACTCAATAAGAACAAAAGTTTCATAGCTAACGATCGGCAGCTTCAATTTCAGGCTCCTCGGCATCCGCCATCTTGTTCAGTACTGGCTGCCATCAATTATGGAAAACGTTATTCAAGGGAAACCGCTGATCGGATTACTGACTTATTGTTGGCACTAAATTGAGTGAAACAGCTTCAAATGTTATAAAACAGAGAAAATAAGCATAAAACCTATAAGAAAATTCTAAATATCTCCCAAAATATCTTTTTTTCTAAATATCTAGAATTCTTCTAAATATCCTACAACCTTCAAAATATAAAAAAAAAAACGATATTTGTGTCTAGGCCTAATGCGGGTGTTGTCGCTGCAGCTTGACGAAGGCTTTGGTTCAAGGTCATCCTCCATCGCTTTCCACTGTCTTTTCTATGCGCACTTTTGAGAGCGAGGGGCCCCATGATCGTGGCGAGGGCACAGCGAGGGCACATACAGTTTGTAAAAGGACCACCCCTTTTGTGCCCTTTCAGCAGTTCTATTTTGCCGTGGAGACGGCATTTCGTACATATTCTGGTAGACTTGGTGCAGGATGGGAACGTTGTTCTTGGAACAACTTGTTACAAGAACAATTGGGCAGTGAATATTTTTCAAGAATGGAGGCAGACAAGAGAGAACAAAGTTGCCGCTTTGGAGGCCACAAGCTTTACCATACCGCCAAAACCTGATGTTGAGATGTGCCGAGAATTCGAACACATGACGATCCTTGAAACCCCGGAAAGTACTCCCAGAACTCCCAGGAGTACATTCAACCAATTTTTTTCGAGTCCAAGGACTCAATTAATTTTGTCGAGGTCCATAAAAACGCAAAAAATGAACGAGCTAGGCCAATATCCCCCCATCTTGACCGAACAAGCTTGGTCAATAAGGTTTTTATTAATGGCACAAATGAATAAAATCACACTTTGACACACGCGCCAGGAACCCATTGCGTGGTAAACTGAAGAACGACTTTTCACTTGAAGTTCAACCTTGCATGTGGCGTTCAAAAGAGTTTGTTTTTCGACTTAAAAAAATGCGTTTTTATGGATGAAAACTAACCTGTACTTTACTTCAGATGTACTGAGTTTCGATGACAACTTCATCAGGAAGGCCAAATGCATTAACTAGAGACAAAAATGTGCATATTTGTGGAAGATTTGAAAGTTGAAAACCGGCGTTGAAATCACTCGAGTGGCGATAACTCAGATAAGCACACTGCAAAACTTGACAAATAGAGCTGTAGAATGATACAAACAAACTTGTAAGTATTAATTTTGGAAATACTCTTAATTTGTAAGCCATTGACCAAATGTAAATGCTGAATTTCTTAGCTCATACAATATAAAACCTGCTTTCTTTGATGAAACTGTGTGCTAAGCTTACTCGTTTCCGTAATAATTTGATTTCTTTGTACCACGATTGTAGTAGCGTTGTGAGGTAGCCGAACTTTTCTTTGTGTTTTTGAAGTCACGGCCATTTCAGCTTCGCTATAGTTTTTTATCTCCGTAAGTCCAGCTTCGTTCAATTCAGTCGCTTTTGCTGCAGTTGTTTTCATCGAACTTGCAAGAGCCAGAAAAAACTGCATTAATCCCTCTAAAAAGGTGAATTTTAGCTGTAAACGAAAAGGCAGAACTATTTTTAAATTAGTATTTGCCTTTGTCACAAATTGTTTTGTTTCTTTCAAAATATATGGGTTCTATCGCTATTTGTTTATGAAGAATTGTGAGCGAATTTCGAAAATCTTGAGCGGGCAAGATGAAAAAATATTGCCCGCTGAACAACCAATCAGATTGCAGCATTCAAGTCATCTTGCCCGCTCACTGAGCTGCCATATAATAACTATATTTATTGTCATCTCATTATGATTTGCCAGCCTTGCCGGTCAAACATTCCGCTTTACAAATGCGGTGATACATGTTTTTGTGGCTTCTTGATTTTTCAGCCACGATGTCTTGGAACCGAAATCAAAAGAATGGCCTTTATCGTTATGGTTCCTCCTATCCGATGCAAAAAGGCCAGGCTTGAAGTTCTTAACAAGCATGTTAACTCTTTCGGGTCCGAGCCTGCAAATATCAGACCCACGAGGCTGATGTGAGAAAAAAATATTGCATCACATCAGGAGCCATTACCAGGAGCGTGCATCTCCATATTAGGTCATTACCAGGAGCGTGCATCTCCATATTAGGTCATTACCAGGAGCGTGCATCTCCATATTAGGTCATTACCAGGAGCGTGTATCTCCATATTAGGTCATTACCAGGAGCGTGCATCTCCATATTAGGTCATTACCAGGAGCGTGCATCTCCATATTAGGTCATTACCAGGAGCGTGCATCTCCATATTAGGTCATTACCAGGAGCGTGTATCTCCATATTAGGTCATTACCAGGAGCGTGTATCTCCATATTAGGTCATTACCAGGAGCGTACATCTCCATATTAGGTCATTACCAGGAGCGTGTATCTCCATATTAGGTCATTACCAGGAGCGTGCATCTCCATATTAGGTCATTACCAGGAGCGTGTATCTCCATATTAGGTCATTACCAGGAGCGTGTATCTCCCAGATTAGGTCTGTCCAATAGCAGAACAGATGATGTAGCTATTTTTAGCTTTGTGTTTCCCGCGAGAAGAAACAAAGGCCGTCACTTTTAACCAATCAGGATGCACTGAAAAATTGTAATTAACACGGTTCAAACTGCTAAAAATACTAAAGCGCAAGAGAACAAAAAACAACGTAATCGCATGCCAGAACTTCGCGACTATAAATAGCCACATCGTCTACTGTGCTATAAATAGCCACATCGTCTACTGTGCTGTGGGCGCTACCCATGACATAGGTACGCTCCTGGTAATGGGCTCCAGGTAATATATACTATAAATAGCCACATCGTCTACTGTGCTGTGGGCGCTACCCATCACATAGGTACGCTCCTGGTAATGGCTCCTGGTTATGTATACTATAAATAGACACATCGTCTACTGTGCTGTGGGCGCTACCCATCACATAGGTACGCTCCTGGTAATGGGCTCCTGATCACATCTAGACATGCTGGAAAGACGATGTTGCGATATTATTCTTGAAGAAAATGACGAAGACGTGAATTAGCAGCTCTTGTGGTAGAAGAACCGCCTACTCGCGATTAATAAAACTGCCATGGACACCTCTTACACAAGTTACAAGCCTGTAGAAAGAGTGTACTGGATACAATCAATGCATTGCTTTAAAATCAAGTCTCACAAAATACAGTGATGTAAGTTAAATAATAGAACTATTCCATGTGTTTAATACTAATAGGACGTTTGCATTATAACTGTTATTACTCAGAGTTTCATTGAAATACTTCTAGTTAGTAATAATTTATGCCCAGGAGGGTACTCCCTATAGTAGACCATAAGGCTCAACAAATACATGGGAGAGCTAAAACAAATATCTCCCACGACTTCAACAAGCCACTCTAACAACTTCACAAGAATTATGCCTATGGCTGTATCTAATGGAATATTGAACACTATTATATAATGTCAACCAGAAGGCAACATACTACAGAAAACAAAAACAATGATCCTGCTCAATAAATATATGGAGGAGATAAAAAAACTATCTCCCACGACTTCAACAAGCCACTCTAACAACTTCACAAGAATTATGATTTGATACCTAATGGAATATGTAAAAAATATAAACTCTGAACACCTCCAGAAAATATAAACCTGAATGTCAAACATTGAATAATCATATTATATAGCCTAAATTAATTTGCACATGCTATTATACACAGATGACAGGATACTTGCAACAGTTACAATATGAAAACAATCTGTCGCTACAAATTAATAGGATAAATGGATGGAGTAGTGAAGAGTGTACTAGATACCATGCATTGTTTTAAAATCAGTTCTCAAGAAATACTCGTCATATAAATAAATAGACCTATCCCATATGTTATAATACCAATACAATATTTGCATTACAGCTATTATATAAACACTGGGAGTTCCATCAAAATACTTCTAGTTAGCAATAATTTATGCCTTCATTACTGTCATAAGTTAATGTCCAATTTATCACCAAAGGTATCTCACATATCTAGTACGCATTGCGTACCTATGTTTATAGTTAGCAATCTGATTTATGCTTGAAGCACTAATAATGACGTCATAAAATAGCGAATCGTCTATAACTTTGAATATATTTATTGTAGAAAGTTCAAATTTTCGCCAAATGAATATATTTTATGTAGGCATTCTGATGACATAATATGTTTTTCAAATGTTTTAAATATTAATTTTCACCAAAAAAGGAGGTATCCGTTATGACATCACAACAACGTCAGAATACACAAAGAATTCACATTTAATTCGAAATCATCCTGTATTCTCATAATCAGAATTCAGTATTGTTCTCAAGTTTCTCAATAAAATTTGAAGGAAGGCTAAGTGTATTATCTATTATACCTGAAATGTATGAACAATTCATCCTCTCACAAGAACTGGATCAATATATACATAAAGAAACATCGATGCAGAGTCAATTATTATTATTTCTGTCTCTCGACTTCAACAGTTTATATTTGTTTGTTTTTAGAAAGTAAAAATATATATTATAGAGGGTATTAAACACGTTTACCGGCTAACATGTAGTTCAGGGCTGGGTTGTTCGAAGCAAGTTTAACTTTAACCCTAGGTTAGCGCTAAATCTGCATGTAATTGCAATCTGTACAGTTTAACCCTGGGTTAACGATTTAACCCTGGGTTAGCGCTAAATCCGTAATTGTAATCTGTACAGTTTACCCTGGGTTAGCGATTTAACCCTGGGTTAGCGCTTAATCTTGCTTCGAACAACCCGGCCCAGTAATCTAACACAAGGCCCTCCCTTTACTTAGTTCTACGGTTTTACGTCCTTATCCGAGAAGACGAGAACGTCTAACCGTTTACTGGACATTAGATTATGTAAAGGCAGCACCTTCTACTCAGTTATTTTAAGACCCTGAGTGTTGGTGCGGCCTGGGTTTGAATTCTCGACCTCCCGCACAGCAGACCGGCGCTTAACCACTGAGCTAACTCAGCGGGAGGCGGTGCTAATATGTCGCTACACAACGTGAGTATGTTCCAAATAACTTAGAGGGAAAATACTAGAACGAAATACGACATATACTTTTACTTTACAACAAAGTTTTATATGGGGAGGCTCCGCCCCAAGGTCCAAACCCTTACCCTTTTATATACCATTTTTGACAGAAAAGGTAACCCTTTCACATCCCTTCTATAAAGAACAGTACCCCTTTCACATACCTTACTCCTTAAAATATTTGGATGAATCAGCCGTTAGGTGGGTCTGTTCGAGATATTTTGAAAGGCCCTTTTAAATACCTAAATGACAGTTTTCACTACCCTTTTCTATACTTCAACTCGTGAAATCACTACCCTTTTATATACCTCCAGCCTGAAAAGCTACCCCTTTCCGGCGGAGCCTCCCCGTATGGATCGATTTCACTTAGGTCACGTGAATCCTAAAAATCTTTATTGCTTATTCAAATAAAATCAAGGTGCGTTTTTCTGAAAGAGAACTAAAAATTACGTATTTTTGACAAGTTTGATCAATCTAGGATATTTCTCGCCCAAAATATAAGCGATCAAATGTGCGCCATGTTTACAGTAAAATGTATGGCGCCGCCATCTTGGTGTACCTCCAAGGTACACCAAGATGGCGGCCAGATTACCAAGTTTCATTAAAGTTCACAATTACCAAGAATTCTGACCTAAAATGTATCTATTTGCATAGATATTCACTTATTTGACATGTTGGTTTGTATTTAGAAGGTTTTTGGCTGAAAATTGCACTAATTTGACTCCTCAAAATACGTGACTGGTGTTGCGTGACTCATAATCGCTTCATCGATATCTCCTGAACAAAGTGAAAGAAACCGATGAAATTTGGTGTGAAGCCGTGCTTAGGTAAGCTCTAAACTGTATCAAAAGCACAACTTGGTAGAGTTCATAGTTTCGAAGTTAGCAATTTGATGACGTCACATGAAATCGATCTATAGTCCATTATAGAGAGTACCACCCCACCCCCGGGGTCCGGAGTTTAGAAATAAGCTATAATCGCCATCTTAGAATTTAGTCCTTTAGATCGTTTTTGTTATAGATGTAAGTAAAATATGATTTCGTCTTCAAGACTTCGTTAAAATTTCAAAAATAATCAGATGGATAGCTTCTAAGAACCAGACACAGTTTCTAATATTTTGGAAACAGAAAACTGGATGCCATAATGATAATTTCAAAAGCATTCCATAGCAAACATTTCGTATCCATAGCATTTCATTGGCCTTTTAGCAATAATTTATCAGTTAGAGAATTGCACGAGTTAGAGCAGTACGTGCATGAAAATGCTTCCTATTTCATCAACACAAGAAAATCTCTATTTCAGCGAGGTAGATCAATCTTCCAGCTAGGACATAATTAGCAAAGACAACAAAAATAGCATACATACTTCTATAAACATGGCGGTTATGAATAGCTTATTTAACAATAATCAATATTGTATTTAGTAATGCTCCGGCTAAGAACTGTAGTAAAAGACTATCCTGTTGCAGTGAGCATATCTCCACATACGATCTTGCTTGACTATACCTTAAGTGCTGTCTGAGATGTCTACAGTCGGACCAAATTACGCGCAGAAAATAAAGTAAATTTCATCCTATAGACTAATTTTACTGTGAAAACTCAAAGAAGCCACCATCCAGCCAATCGGAGAGAGAAAACATCACAAATTTGATCACTCTCCCCACATACGATATTCCTCGAAATTAAACTAAGTTAGTGTGATTTTGTTTTTAATTAACAAGTAAAATATAGCACAATGCATAATGCATAATTTATTCATAGAAAATTAGCACATAAACCGAACATTATGCGTCATTCCAATTACTTTACACCAAGAAGCTTTCTTGAGCAGAGTTATCTGTTAAATAACGAGAAGAGCAAGAAAGAGAGACCAAAGGTATACTTTTGACCACTATTTGTAGTGTTTTATCCCATCACGCGTTTCTAAATGCGAGGAATGTCATGAAAATATTCAAAGATAGGTAACTTTTAGATATATTTTTCATCAATAGCTTATAGATGCTTAAACTTGGGTTAAAGAAGATACAATCTTGGACTGGCTATTATATACCGTAAAGTATTAAAGTTTTGACGGCAGATGAAAATATATAAACTAATTAGTATTTCAGTGTTGAATGATATCACACTGCCTCCTATCATTGTGGGATATCACTTCACATACCAAAACTTATTTTGTCTGAGGAGCAAACATTACTTTTAAAAAGAGGCAACACCAACTTAAGCGACATTGTTTGATTTTGACTTGGTTTGACAGGCTTTTAAAGAAATTGTGGTGATTTCGCTGCGCTCACTCGTGAGTTATCAAGACAAACGCTCGAAGATAAATTCCGCGAAGCCATGTAATATCCTCTGTATATCAACCAACCATTCGAATTCATCTCATGTAAAAACATAGAATGCAGGTTTAAGATCGCATCGAGTTCTTCTAATAGAAAAGTTGGGGAAAGGTTGACTGCAACATCGGTACGTCTTGAAGTCGTTTTATTAAAATAGGACAATTCTCTGACGGTGTGCTTGATTGGATATCAGAATAATATTACTAATATAATTACTCTTTACTACTCAAACACAAGGAAATATATTCAACAGGCTTAAATGTACCAACTATGAAAGGGTAACTGGAAAATCTCTATTTCAGCGAGGTCCTTCAGCTAGGACATAATTAGCAAAGACAGCAAAAATAAGATATATACTTCTATAAACATGGCAGTTATATATGAATAGCTTATTTAACAATAATCACTAAGCACTGTAGTAAAAGATAATAGCCTATGACACTGAGCATATCTCCACATACGATCTTGCTTGACTGAAGTGCTGTCTGAGATCAGTGTCTACCAACGAAATTACACGCAGAAAATAAAGTACATTTTATGCTATGGACTCCTTTTACTGTGAAAACTCAAAGAAGCCACCTTCCAGACAATCGAAAAGGGAGAAAACATCACAAATTTGATCACTTTCCCCACATACGATATTCTTTGAAGTTAAACCAAGTTAGTGTGATTTTTGTTGAAATTAACAAGTAAAATATGGGATCAATGCATAATTTATTCATAGAAGATTAGCACATAAACCGAGCATTATGCGTCATTCTAATTACTTTACACGAAGAAGCTTTCTTGAGCAGAGTTAAGTGTTAAATAACGAGAAGAGCAAGAAAGAGAGACCAAAGGTATACTTTTGATCACTATTTGTAGTGTTTTATCCCATCACGCGTTTCTAAATGCGAGGAATGTCATGAAAATATTCAAACATAGGTAACTTTTATATATATTTTCCATCAATAGTTTATAGATGCTTAAACTTGGGATAAAGAAGATACAATACGTGCAATTTTATATTATATGCGTAAAGTATTAAAGTTTTGACACCAGATGAAAATATATAAACTAATTAGTATTTCAGTGTTGAATGATATCACACTGCCTCCTATCATTGTGGGATATCACTTCACATACCAAAACTTATTTTGTCTGAGGAGCAAACATTACTTTTAAAAAGAGGCAACACCAACTTGAGAACATTGTTTGATTTTGACTTGGTTTGACAGGCTTTTAAAGAAATTGTGGTGATTTCGCTGCGCTCACTCGTGAGTTATCAAGACAAACGCTCGAAGATAAATTCCGCGAAGCCATGTAATATTCTCTGTATATCAACCAACCATTCGAGTTCGTCTCATGTAAAAACATAGAATGCTGGTTTAAGATCGCATCGAGTTCTTCTAATAGAAAAGTTGGGGAAAGGTTGACTGCAACATCGGTACGTCTTGAAGTCGTTTTATTAAAATAGGACAATTCTCTGACGGTGTGCTTGATTGGATATCAGAATAATATTACTAATATAATTACTCCTTACTACTCAAACACAAGGAAATATATTCAACAGGCTTAAATGTACCAACTATGAAAGGGTAACTGGAAGTTTTTTCGTGTATTCGAGAAGATGCGATCATGAAAGTCTAACCGCTTGTTGTTCTAAATTTAGCCGGATAGTTTTGCAATATAAAAAAGGCAAGCTGCACATTTTCCTCGCATGAGTCTCAAAAGTAACTGGCGCACTTCTAACTAAGCTAACGTTTTAATGACGTTATTTTAATTTGTGTTTCAGGATGAATGTATTTCAAATCAAATTATATATTTTTTCTTACTGATATGGTTTCTGGAGTCTAACATATATGTTAAGAATGTAATGTGAAGTTGTAAGCTGTAGTGCTAAATGTGCACGCCCTACGAGGGAAAGAGAAAAACATATCTAACCCAAGTGGGGCTCGAACCCAACGACCTCCAGGTTACATGTCTGGCGCTCTACCAACTGAGCTCTCATCTGACTTGATAGCTCAGTTGGTAGAGCGCCAGACATGTAACCTGGAGATCGTTGGGTTCGAGCTCCACTTGGGTTAGATATTTTTTCTCTTTCCCTCGTAGGGCGTGCACACTTAGCACTACAGCTTACCACTTCACATTACATTCTTTACACTTACTAGTGCTACGCGGCAAAACATGATTTTATATCATAACTACATAACATACAGTATCTATTTTCTTTCCGATCTGTTTTCTGAAGCCTAACATATCTATTATCAACCCTATAGCAAAGTGTGACTGAAATAAGCAGGATTAGGCATCCTTTTTAACCGCATAAAAATTCATTAGCATGCACTGAAAGTTTTCCTTAATTTCGAACAATTTCTTTGGAAATGTTTTGGATTTTATACCTTTAAAAACAACAGCATTTTGTTATAAGCTTTTGAAAGGGATTGTTTTTAAGTTTCGCTATTAAATTCAGCTAAAATATCACTGTCCATGCCTCAGTGAGATAGCTTGTGGCTATCTTCAACGTATTTATGATTGAGTACACTAAAAGAAGTGGAACGAGCAACTGCCACGAATGCGCTTAAGCCTTGTTTTCACGATCGACGCAAGTACAAGAGATATGCGTCAAGTGAAAACTAACCGTGAAATAATCACAAGCTTCACTAGTTTCTTGTCCTCTGTTTGTGAAACGGCCAATATGACAGCGCGCGATTTCCGCAAGAGGGACCTAGAGCGAGTATTCTGATTGGCTACACATAATTAGATGTCAAACACTCCCTTGCGCTTGTGCTGTATTCCGTTTTCACGAGCAGAACGCGAACGCAAGCATAAACTCAAGAACAAGAAAAAGGTAAAATATTAATCTTGTGCTTGCATCGAGCCGGTTTTCACTATGAAATAAGGACTCTTGTGCTTGCATCGAGCCGCTTTTCACTATGAAATAAGGACTCTTGTGCTTGCGTCGAGCCGATTTTCACTATGAAATAAAAAAGTTAGGACTCTTGTGCTTGCATCGAGCCGCTTTTCACTATGAAATAAGGACTCTTGTGCTTGCGTCGAGCCGGTTTTAACTTTGTAAGGAGGCCTCTTGTACTTGCATTTTTGCGTCGCTCGTGAAAACAAGGTTTCTTTCACTGAATTTTTGCAAACTCCACCAGTACATGATTTAGCCGAAAAGAACAATTTAGCAACCCTTAAACTCACACATTTTCTGTATTTCTTTGAACATCATGTTTAACCGCAAAAGCCATGCAAGCGGGTATTTCACTTGTTATCGATGTTCTAGTTCACATTTGCTTGCGCTTATTACTGATGTAGATTTATTTTCCTTAAAACAGTTGTTGAAATGGCATCCCTGCAGTTGATCTTACTTGGACTGATGCTCCTTAACGCAGTGCTTGCTGCAGAGAAAGGTGTGTATTTGGAGCGGTGTGTGAAATGGGCGTGAATGACACTAATGTGCCAAACCTAATTACACCACAAGAGGCCGCCTAATTGTGTTTTGTTTCAGTCCACCGAAAAACATGGCTGTTTGTATCTTTACCCATAATTCTTTGCGCGCGAAAATCATTAAATCGGTTTTAAAATCGCTGTGGAGTGGTTTCAAATCTGAAGAACAAGCCAGTACAAGTGATGTTGCCAATAAAATGTCATTTTAAAGATTAGAGGATTTCTACGTGTTATTTTGATTGTGTTAGGTTCACAAAGGATTGTGGTCCAATGTACAGCCGCCATCTTGTTCGGTATCGTGGATTGCGTTCGGATAATTAGTGGAGCAGCATCTGGGACGGGTCTTAATGCTTTGCCGCATTTCATTCTAATTGAATTTCAATTAAAGGCCAAGATCACCTTGAACGTGATGTAGTCCATATTGATAACGACGTCGTCATCTGGCCACTAGACCGAAACCACGATATGACTACCATTTTGTAGAGGACAGCCAAGGTTATTCTATTTCTCATTTTCCTTTCAAGATGTAACTAAAATAAAACAGCCCGAATATAGTGTTATCTGCCTTCTCTCTACTGCTAAAACATATTGGATCCACCTATACCTATACAACCATGCGAAGACCTAAATTCGTCGAAATGAATTCTGCGCATGTTACTGCGCAACATTTACAGCAGGCTAGTAAGTTCTAGTAAGTTCTTATGATATTTTGTTTTCTAAATAGAAGATTCGAAGAGGAATTGTTCTTTTTTTCGGAGGATGTTTTCAGTTTCGGAATATATCCTATTAAAATAGATAGAGGATATTTATCTTCAAACCACCGTGTAATTTTCTTTTTATTATATGGACAATTAAACTGCTCTAAGAATTCTTATCTATTCATTTTACTTGCTGTCAGTACAAACTTCTTCGTGATCATTCTAAGCTGTTCTGGGAAGTTTCATCGGGTTTTCTTGTCTCTTCGTTGCAGTCGAGAAAATCTTTAGAGTTTTAGATCGTATTTGGCTTTTTTTGATCGGAATATTCATTGTCATGCAGCTCATTTAAGCCGTTTACATCTTCCTCTGTGATTTCACAAACCTGCCACCATCTTTGTAGTTCAAAAGGCGGCAAACATGATGTCATCGATATTTTCTCTATTGAGGATATGGAAAATACGCTACTCAGTACCCGGATGTAGTTTCGTATGAGTTCTATGAGTTGTTTATTTCTCTATAATACACTTCCGTCCATATAATAAATATCCCTACTATTCATATCCGTCCCGACAGTTAAGCAACATGTATAGAAAGCATTTTAATTGAAATATGAAAGAGAATACAAATTTAGCACTGGGAAACCATGGGAAACTGGTGTAAATTGCAACTTTCTAATTTGTCAAATTCGGATTTCCATATGTCCATGCTATGGAAAATACAATGTTGGGAATCCAATGTACAGCATTTTCATGGTTTTTAACTCGTGGATGCGCGCAAGCGCAGAACACGATCGAGTTATTAGGGTTAGTGATCCGAGCTAACTTATTCATCGTTTTATGGTGTGTACTTCGTTTTTATCTGTGTACATCGGGGACTCTCCGTTGGGTGTCCGAATAGTCTTCTATTTTCCGAAGATGTATTGACGGAGTTTATGACATGAGGGCAAGTTTTCAATTCATCGGAAAGACGGTTCGAAAGCATTGGCCGTGTTGTTAAAGGTAATTATTATTGCGAAATGCCTTATAATTAATTTATCGCTACAACTATATTGTTAAAAACAGACATTTGGTCGCGTGTCGTATTTACGAGAGAAGCCCGGAAATTTATAAGCGCTTTTGGCTTGGCTAAGCAGAATTTAATGTATTGAATGTACTGTGTTGGCAGTTTTGGGAACATTTTGGATGCAACAGAGATAGAGATGGTAATGTACACTGAACTGTTTTCGCGACAAAGCTCCCCGAGTCTCATGGCACGTTCATAATACATTCCTAGGCTCCGAGATAGAACGTGCTGCACTCTTTACTCGTACTCGTCAGGGTGAATATAAGCTTAAAGTTCAGTTGAACGACGAGGAGATGTTAACTAACATCGATATCGCCCCTGTTCACTGGGAAATGAAAGCCAATATTTTGGAAAGTGAGGAAAGCAAAGCTAAACAAAGACATACAATAGCCAAACAAAAGCTAATGGAAAAGCTTAGTAATATACAGAATAACAATAATGTGATCAGTTCGTGAAATGATACGGTAAACATCACTGAAATGTCAAATAGTTTGAATTTGATGGTCGAACGCGAACAGCTGAGCACTGTATTGTTATCTAGTGAAGGCTTGAATACTGATCAATCTAGGAGTAGGAGGCACAAATCAAGATTGTCTGCAGTTAGAAATCGTGATAGGGAACCTTCAAGAATACCAGTGAGAAAAATAATAAGCCTGTTTTAAAAAAAAACATGTGTTTTCTTTGATCTTCCAGCCAGTTGACCTCCGGGTCATGCACCGTTAATATTTGATAAAACGTTTGCAAGTTACATTTGGCTAGCGTTAGATTCCCCAAAACTCAATTCTGCGCCGAAGTGGAGCGGATAAAAACTCGTTTTAACCTCTTCGATATGTGATTTCAAAGTTCAGCGGAGCATTTTGATTTAAATATCAATTTGATTTAGCTACACTAAATAATAACTTTGTCACACAATCCTTGTAAGATTGGAAGTTCCAGAACTACTTAGACTGAATGCGTCATGTTGTATGAACTGGAACGCGCTACCACTGTTATGTGCCACGATGCAGTGGTGATTCACGCTACAAAAATGGACTTTCCTTTCATCGCAAAAATTCCCCAATAAAGACATGGGATTAAGGTCTCAGTGATCACCAAAATTCGAAGGAACGAGGGGCTTTATTTCAAGATTACAGACTCTAGTGTTGCTGGTGATTTGAAAAAAAAGACTGAACCTCAGTGAGTGAGTGTCACATAGGAAAACCAGCTACTCAGCAACCTACATCTAGTTGTTATTCGTACTTCAGTTATCCCTGTAGCCTGTAACGTGTTCCAGTTCATACAACACCTGCGTCTCCTAGCGTCTCCTCGGCTATGGTAGAGTAATAGATACATCTCCTGTCATCACATAATTTTTCTATAACATTAAGATGATTTAAAGAGTGGAAGAAAAGTGCATTCCCGAAGTCAGCTTCTTACCTGTCGGAAGCCGCCATCATGTTGCGAGTAACTCGCAGAGTCCGGTTCGTTTTTGGCTTCAGAAAGCTATTTCTTATCGTCTTACGGCTCTTTAAATCCTCTAACACTGAACTTTAAGATTTAAAGCTAAATAGTTCTGATAAATTTGGGCTGAAAACGAATAACAAAGGGACCGGCAGAACTTCTAGTATTGAGGTTTCACGCTCGCGTCTCCCACGCTCTCTCTGCTGTCAAGGAATGTTAGAATGGCTTACCTCCACACAGGCGTTGCTATGGGGAAATCGTCACGTGATCAATTGATGCAAAAGGCCTATTGGGTCCCCACAAATCACTTAGTGGTGATGACGTAATGATGACGTCATCGGTCACGTGATTTTAAGCACATGCCCATATCTCCCTCATATCTAATGCCAGACAGTTTAAGCTTGGACAGATATGGTAGTGGGTTGCTATCAATCAGTTAGTGGCGATGACATAACCATGACGTCATCGATTACGTGATTTTAAGTACATGCCAATGTCTCCCTCATATCTAATGCCAGACAGTTTAAGCTTGGACAGATATGGTAGTGGGTTGCTATCAATCAGTTAGTGGCGATGACATAACCATGACGTCATCGATTACGTGATTTTAAGTACATGCCAATATCTCCCTCATTTCTAATGCCAGACAGTTTAAGCTTGGACAGATATGGTAGTGGGTTGCTATCAATCAGTTAGTGGCGATGACATAATCATGACGTCATCGATTACGTGATTTTAAGCACATGCCCATATCTCCCTCATATCTAATGCCAGACAGTTTAAGCTTGGACAGATATGGTAGTGGGTTGCTATCAATCAGTTAGTGGCGATGACATAACCATGACGTCATCGATTACGTGATTTTAAGTACATGCCAATATCTCCCTCATTTCTAATGCCAGACAGTTGAAACTTGGACAGGTATGGTATTATTTTCCCACGATTCACTTAGAGGTGATGACGTAACGATGACGTCATTGGTCACGTGATTTTTTAGTATATACCAAAATAGCTCACTGCCCATCCACGAGTTGCCCTTAGGGGCCCATGTTGCCATTGTTTTATCCATTCCAGTGTAGCACAGAGTGATTATACTGAACACGTGAAATAGATATTAGACAAATAGACACTATTAGACCCTAATTACATTGTTTTATCCATTCCAGTGTACCACAGAGTGATTTTACTAAACACGTGAAATAGATATTAGACAAATAGACACTATTAGACCCTAATTACATTGTTTTATCCATTCCAGTGTAGCACAGAGTGATTATACTAAACACGTGAAATAGATATTAGACAAATAGACACTATTAGACCCTAATTACATTGTTTTATCCATTCCAGTGTAGCACAGAGTGATTATACTAAACACGTGAAATAGATATTAGAGAAATAGACACTATTAGACCCTAATTACATTGTTTTATCCATTCCAGTGTAGCACAGAGTGATTATACTGAACACGTGAAATAGATATTAGACAAATAGACACTATTAGACCCTAATTACATTGTTTTATCCATTCCAGTGTACCACAGAGTGATTTTACTAAACACGTGAAATAGATATTAGACAAATAGACACTATTAGACCCTAATTACATTGTTTTATCCATTCCAGTGTAGCACAGAGTGATTATACTAAACACGTGAAATAGATATTAGACAAATAGACACTATTAGACCCTAATTACATTGTTTTATCCATTCCAGTGTAGCACAGAGTGATTATACTAAACACGTGAAATAGATATTAGAGAAATAGACACTATTAGACCCTAATTACATTGTTTTATCCATTCCAGTGTAGCACAGAGTGATTTTACTAAACACGTGAAATAGATATTAGACAAATAGACACTATTAGACCCTAATTACATTGTTTTATCCATTCCAGTGTAGCACAGAGTGATTATACTAAACACGTGAAATAGATATTAGACAAATAGACACTATTAGACCCTAATTACATTGTTTTATCCATTCCAGTGTAGCACAGAGTGATTTTACTAAACACGTGAAATAGATATTAGACAAATAGACACTATTAGACCCTAATTACATTGTTTTATCCATTCCAGTGTAGCACAGAGTGATTATACTAAACACGTGAAATAGATATTAGACAAATAGACACTATTAGACCCTAATTACATTGTTTTATCCATTCCAGTGTAGCACAGAGTGATTTTACTAAACACGTGAAATAGATATTAGACAAATAGACACTATTAGACCCTAATTACATTGTTTTCTTTTGTTTCTATTTGACTATTAGATACTGGCTATTAATTCTTGTTTCACGGGTTAAGAAAAACCACTCTAAAAAGCTGAAAAGTATTACAGTGATATCAAATTCAAGACAGTTATATGAGAAAAGTAGCCACGGTCTCTCTAGCCTTGATTTCAGTTTTATTTTTCCTACACATAAAATATATATAACTAAGCACTATTGTTACATAACTTTCAAACTAAACTCAAATAACATTAATTAAAGCATAAATTTAGATGACTGCATTTTTTAGACACTGGTATGATCAACTAAACGTCAATCAAGGTATGCTAACCGCCGCGAGGAGCGAGTAGCAGCTGACGTTTCGAGCGCGAGCCCTTTGTCAAAGCAAACACTTTTGATCATACGCGCCGAGTAAGCCATTGTTTTTTAGAAATTAATTAATCTCCATAATTATGCAAATTAGGGGGCGGCATTATGAAAGTATTTAATACTCGGAGTATGCAAAGGAACGCGTCTAAAATGAGACATTACTTTTCATTTCCAGATCCAGAACCTGTGCGTGGCATGTACAAACGCGGTGCCCCATGCATCTGTAGTGGTGACTCTGTTTTTCATTGGACAGGAACATGGTTTCTCCATCCGGCTGAATGTCCAGATATGTGGGATGAATGTTCTGATTTTAAAATCGTGGGCGTATGCTGCAGATCAATTTTTATGTAAAATTCGGTGATATAATACCCGTGGAGAAAAAGTAATTCCAACAGTTAATACAATAAAACCAGTTAATCCTATCAGTTTGAATATATAACGTTAAAGTATGTATCACATGTAACCTTGGTACTTTGAGCAGCAATTGATTGAATAAACGAGGTGCTTAATAGTTAATAAACGTAAAAATAAATGGTGTTTTGTTATTGTTAACTAAGATCATCTGAGTTAAATGTAGAAACTTACCATATATTTAATTAGAATATAAATTACGGGAGTGTCCTACGAACGCGAGATTTCATTGGCTCCTCAGCGTACTTGATTTTCTTATAATGCACACGGTTAGATATAATTTTATATTATAAAACAAATAGATGACAATCCTATGTCCTATAACAAAATAATGCACTTTCGAGGTCTTGAAAAGCTGCTAAGCGAGCAAGTTGTTAATCCTCTCCTGTTCCAATACTAAATTGGTTGCGCTAAAATGAAAATATGTTCAATAAAGTAAACAGCAAGAAGCTAGTTGCTTAGTTATGTCCGTCAATATTGTTTACAAGCGTTTACACACTCTTTAGTCTTATTTTACACTTTAAACATTCAAGTCTTTGATTTGAATTTGGCGCGATAACAAAAGTCAAAGATCCCTCTAGCGGAACATCACCAAAAATGTTGCCTGCAGAGCGTTCACTTGACAAAGGCTGAGTGACAACTGAAGGTGTGAGACTGTCTGGCAGAGTCATATGTAGTGCAGATCCTTGTTTTTAAAAACACCAAGTTCTGGTGTAAAAAGGGGAGCCCAGGGGTTTGTCACCTTTCTTGTAAATCAGTCTTTGTGGAGTGAGCACGTTCCGCTTGAGTGCTCCTTACTGATTGCTTATCGCGCGAAATTCAAATCAAAACAGATAAATGTCAAACTTTAGAGTAAGAGCTACAAAGTTTGTAAACAGTCATAAAACACCACTGGCAGTCATTAATTATTAGATAATTACCGAGGCCGACCTCATTATTAATAATATTGCAGCCTCAGCTGGCTGTAATACTAATAATGCTGTCGACCTCAGTAATTATCTAATATAGTTTAGTGTCCTAATGCAGTCCCATTGTTCTCTCTGCGCTATATCAGAGAGTAAAGCCGCGCTTTCTATAGAGTGATTTCACTTAAAGTGCATATGAACCCTGGCCAGTTATCGCTGATTTAAAAGTCAAAATGGAACACAAAATAACCGACAAAAACAACTATTAACATCTGCCATTTTCTTTTATTAAGGGACGCCATTTAAGTCAAATCCAATTCTGGTTTATTTTGCTCGGTTTTTATGTCAACTCCACCTATTAAAAGATATTTCAATAAGATTACAAGGATCAAATGTCCGGTGCCTGAAAAACAAACCGAAACCAAACCAACTATTTATGGCTAGGGCTCAAAATAGAGATTACTAGTCTAGTCACCAACACACTTTATTAGTCCAGTCCAACAGATATTAGACAAATAGAAATTACTAGTCTAGTCACCAACACACTTTATTAGTCCAGTCCAACAGATATTAGACAAATAGAAATTACTAGTCTAGTCACCAACACACCTTATTAGTCCAGTCCAACAGATATTAGACAAATAGAAATTACTAGTCTAGTCACCAACACACTTTATTAGTCCAGTCC
Source organism: Actinernus sp. WN-2022 (assembly GCA_030867875.1). Classification (NCBI taxonomy): domain Eukaryota; kingdom Metazoa; phylum Cnidaria; class Anthozoa; order Actiniaria; family Actinernidae; genus Actinernus; species Actinernus sp. WN-2022. Next base: position 4,190,777 of record JAOWCC010001729.1, on the reverse strand, counting down.
AACAGATATTAGACAAATAGAGATTACTAGTCTAGTCACCAACACACTTTATTAGTCCAGTCCAATATTTTAATGACTTTTTTTAAATGACGACACGTTAAATTTCTCGCTAGACAATGTATTTGTTAGACTACCTTTTACATCGTTGAATTTACAATCTAAGTTTATTTTTGTTGAGCAGTGCGCCACAATATTGACAGAAATAGCCCTCCGAATATACATCTCTTAAACAAACTGAGCACTGATATGATAGTCACTCTTCTGCTCTGGGTCTTCCGACAGCTTCGTTGCATTCTCGTTCTCCAATATTGCGGTAAAATGGCGCGTGTTAGCGTTAGTGCAGGGCTTGTGGAAGAAGATGAGATCAGCGCATCCCTCGGCAACAGGTGTGACTTCTTTGGTTGCGTCTCGACCCTCTTGCTCATTTTCCTCTACCGTTTGAAGGATATTGTTTAAAGCTGCCATGTCCACCGTCTAACTGCGGCCTCGGGTGCGTTTTCAATTGGGACTTCGTCTGTCAGGTCTATTACCCCTATCGCCGCCTTGCCAGTTTCCAGCGTCGAGGATTGTTCTGGATGTTCTGATGAATCAAGAATGCAATGATTGTACTACAGCGTTCATATTCCATTTCTGTTGGCTTAACAGGGCAGCATTATATTACTCTTAGTCTATCTCCGTTCTCTGTCTGTATTTTATAATTATTGTATTAAAAAAATGAATTGAATTGAAATTGAGCAAGCTTTGCATCGAACGCCTTCGGTAGTGCTTTCTGCAGGCTGTTGAGTTTTTCTTCGAAATCCTGGGAGTCTAGTCTCCATATCGACAGTAGGCGCATTTCCGCTTGTATAAGTGGGGGATCGGTTTTGCGGGCCATGTTGAAATCATCTACAGTGTTCCTCTCTCTAGGTTGTCCCTGGTGAAGTTGTAAATCAGTTCGCAGCACCGTATTGGCTTCTGTCGCTATCTCTCTGGAATAAGAATTGATACTGCTGTACAACGCTTCTATAGCTGAGCCTTACGTTTCTATATCAATAAATGAAACAGAAACAGTGTTAGAATGCTGACTTCTCAGTCCAAAATAAATGGTGCTAGACCGTGAAAGCGGGAACGGGAAAGAGCTTGGGATTTTATTACATTGTAAGTTCAGTATTGTTTTGTTTTTTCTGATCTTTTACGGAATCCTATGGGACAGCACAGAAAGCCGATTACAACAACTGTGTTGAGTCTCAATTTAATAGAATCATGCTCTCGGGCTTTCGCGTGCATGCAATAATATATACATGTTCTCATCGAATTAACCGGTCTTGGTCTGAGTTTTCATAGCCTGCGCTGCGGCTCTGGAGTGAGCGGAGATTAGGGGCATTGGGGCGAGAGAGAAAAAGAGAGGGGGAGGGGGAGGGGGTGTGGAGGAGAGGAAGAGAGAGCCTGCCGCGTATTGCTATTGGCTAAATTGTGTGATTGACAGAAATCATTAAATTTTATTCGTGCATGGCATGCGATAAGAGCAGGAACCGACAAACATACCGAGAATTCCCTCAGCGATGAATTTAAAGAAAGAACAGGAGCAAGGCTATTAGAGATCGTTTGTCTGGAAGAGATGTTCTAGCTGTAATCCCAACTGGGTTTGGAAAAAGTAGGATATTCCAAGCATTCGCTAGTGTTAAAGTCGTCGAAAATGATGATCGGGTTGTCGTTTTGGTTATTGCTTAGCCTGCTTTCAGGCGGTAGTTGGTGTTTTTTTCGCGCAGCAAACGGATCATCGAAGCGGCCGCCATATTGGTCTCAATCACGCTCAGCCAACATGGCGGCCGCTTCGATGATCCGTTTGCTGCTCGAAAAAAACACCAACTACCGCCTGAAAGCAGGCTAGTTATTGCTCCTTTGGCTAGTATTGTGAAAGATCAATTGAATCAGTTAAGTTCCTTAGGTTATCCTGCTGCCGAACTTTCAGACCTAAAACCCGAGGAACTACAGAAGTGCAACTGCTTCAAATTGCTGTTTAGTACTGCAGAAGAAGTAATGAGAGCGAATTTCGCGAGGAGCTGAAGAACCCTGCATCGGAACTCTACAAGCGCGTCTTGCTTGCATGTATTGTCGTCGACGAATCGCACACGGTTGAAACATGGACCGGTGTGTTCGAGGAACAGGTTTGTGCTTCCGAAAATACGAGCTGCTTTGATGATTTCGTAACGCTGCGTGGATGGTTTTAGCGCTTCTTTTGGCAGAATTTCGTTCCGGTGTTATTGTGGTTGGCAGTGTTCTTTTCTGATTTGGCGACTTTATATTCAGCGGCAACGAGTTCTCTTTATTTTAGTTATCTTTATCCTGCAAACTTTCTCGGCAGATTTCCGAATATGAAGACCAATACTTTTGCAGGCACCAGCTTGAATTAAGCCTCGGCTCTCTTTTCTTTCTGAAGTCTTGAACAGATTCTCGCCGTTGAAATATTGGAATTCCCAAACGCTACCTTAAAACATACATTACATATCCTGCAAAAGTCATCGACATTTACAGGTTTGGGTTTAGGCCCTGTCTTCGCATGTTTTTTCAGAGTTTCAGCTGACATTCTCCAAGTTCGTATATTTTTTGAATTTTACGCTCGAGTTAAGATTCCTTGAGATTCCACGCATGAGTTTGACAGATATTAAACATGTTTTCACTTCCGCCGCATGATGATTGGATGAATCGGTCGAATGACTTACTAGTTTTATGCATTTTAATTAGTGGGTGGTACCAAAATAACCATGGCTTGGCGGCAGGCTCTTTCTTCCTCTCCTCCCCCTCCCAACTCTCTTTTTTTCTCTCGCCCCAATCCCCCTAATATCCGCTCGCTGCGCTCCGATACTCCAGAGCCGCAACGCAGGCTAGAGTTTTCAGGAACATTGGGTGTTCATACAAAGAAATGGAAATATACCTTACGTACCTTCAATTGCTCTGCTTTTGACTTGGCTTTTCTCCCAGTCTCATAATTTGCCAGTTGCAATGTCAAGGCTGTGTCTATCTTCAACCGTTTGAAGTGTCAGTGCTTGATGCGGGTTAGGCTAGGCCTAGACACAAATATCACGTAAAATCGCCTAAATATGTTTCCGGAAAGTCCCAATTTTTTTTCTAAATATCTCTAAAAAAATTCCAAATATCTCGAAAACTTTTCGAAATGTGTTCTTATATTTCTTATAAATATCACAATTTTGACTAATTTTGACTCAATAAGAACAAAAGTTTCATAGCTAACGATTATTAACGACTCGGCAGCTTCAACTTCAGGCTCCTCGGCATCCGCCATCTTGTTCAGTACTGGCTACCATAATTATGGAAAACGTTATTCAGGGGAAATCGCTTATCGGATTACTGACTTATTGTTAGCACTAAATTGAGTGAAACAGCTTCAAATGTTATAAAACAGAGAACATAAGCATAAAACCTATAAGAAAATTCTAAATATCTCCCAAAATATTTTTTTTTCTAAATATCTCGATTTTTTCTAAATATCCTACAACCTTCAAAATCTCAAAAAATAGCCGGATATTTGTGTCTAGGCCTAATGCGGGTGTTGTCGCTGCAGCTTGACGAAGGCTTTGGTTCAAGGTCATCCTCCATCGCTTTCCATTGTCTTTTCTATGCGCACTTTTGAGATCAAGGGGCCCCATGATCGTGGCGAGGGCACAGCGAGGGCACATACAGTTTGTAAAAGGACCACCCCTTTTGTGCCCTTTCAGCAGTTCTATTTTGCCGTGGAAACGGCATTTCGTACATATTCTGGTAGACTTGGTGCAGGATGGGAACGTTGTTCTTGGATCAAACTTATATCCGGCTGAGCAGGCTGTAATTTTTCGCACAATTAATTTTTACCGCCAGTAAAAAACAACCAATTACTTCATTCATCTATTTAGGGGTACAATTACAGCGTTTGAAGGGAATCAATGCATGCGCAAGAATTAGTGGACGCTCATAACAGCAAAGGTAGAGTTTCAACACCGATATTTTTTTACAGAAGGAGGTTTGATTGAAATTGATAGCAATTCATTTTTTCACGCCTCTCTAAGTAATGTTTCAAAGCCGACAATGCGGACTGGACGGGATTTCAAGTCCGCGCAATTAGTTCCAGTCTGAGGCGCAGCCGAAGACTAGAACTAATTGCAAGGACTTGTAATCCCGTTCAGTCCGAATTGGAGGCTTTGAAACGACATCTCATGCTCATTAATTATTTGGGAGGCAACTTGTTTGTCACTGAAGATTGATCCATTCTACTATTTCTAGTAGTGAAGTAGCTTTTGTTTCTCGCCCTTTGGGATTTGTTGAGACTGGAGTACGTGAATTATAATATCAAATTTCAGAATTTAGTTTCTACAGTTGTAAGACAACGCCGGGAAGCAAGCATGGCTTGTCGTGAGAGCGACGAGGAAGACTTCCGACCTCTAAAACGTTTTAGGAAAGTGAAAAGCAGCGGGGAAGAAGAAGTGTTAACAAATGCTGTGCCCTTGTCAACCTGTTACAAGAACGACTGGGCAGTGAATATTTTTCAAGAATGGAGGCAGACAAGAGAGAACAAAGTTGCCGCTTTGGAGGCCACAAGCTTTACCATACCGCCAAAACCTTGATGTTGAGATGTGCCGAGAATTCGAACACATGACGATCCTTGAAACTCCGGAAAGTACTCCCAGAACTCCCAGGAGTACATTCAACCAATTTTTTTCAATTTGGTTCCAGTCCTTGTACTCCTTGTACTCCTGGGAATACGTTCCGTGGTTTCAAGTATCGTCATATGATCGAATTCTGGGCACATGGTTGGTTGGTTACCTCATGAATAATTAATGAGTATGAGATCTATATTTATTGTCATCTCATTATGATTTGCCAGCCTTGCCGGTCAAACATTCCGCTTTACAAATGCGGTGATACATGTCTGTTTTTGTGGCTTCTTGATTTTTCAGCCACGATGTCTTGGAACCGAAATCAAAAGAATGGCCTTTATCGTTATGGTTCCTCCTATCCGATGCAAAAAGGCTTGAGGTTCTTAACAAGCATATTAACTCTTTCGGGTCCGAGCCTGCAAATATCAGACCCACGAGGCTGATGTGAGAAAAAAATATTGCATCACATCAGGAGCCATTATATTTATAATGTACTTCAACTAACGCACAAGGCAATGAATTGTTCAAATTGGCCTAGCTATATTAAATTAGAGAAACATACCCATACTAGAATCTTAAGATCTAACTCTGCACCTAGGTTACTTGTCCCTCTAGAACATGGCACATTTCAGGATTCGGCTGCAAAACTCTTTAACTCACTAAGTCCTGAAGCACGATCCATTAAGCCATATAGGCCTTTCCTTAAGGAGGTTAGATCACAGTTGCTGATACAGGCTAAAGACAGACTATTATAATTCATGATATGGTAGTCTGTAATTTTATTAATGATTATTATTTTATTAATGATATATATGTATATATACTTAGACTTCAACTTTAAATTCGTAGATACATGTATATTTATATAACTAGTTTAGTTCCAAAAACAACCTAATTATAATTATATCAGCATTTCTATATAACATAATCACACAAGTACTGTATATATATATATATATATTTTAACTCTTAACAAATATATATTGTAAATATTTTAATTAGCTCTCAACAAATAAATTGTAATATATTTAACTCTAGACGGATGAAGAGCCATTCATGGAAATGCTGTCTAATAAACCTTTATTATTATTATTATTATTATTATTACCAGGAGCGTGTATCTCCATATTAGGTCATTACCAGGAGCGTGCATCTCCATATTAGGTCATTACCAGGAGCGTGCATCTCCATATTAGGTCATTACCAGGAGCGTGTATCTCCATATTAGGTCATTACCAGGAGCGTGTATCTCCCAGATTAGGTCTGTCCAATAGCAGAACAGATGATGTAGCTATTTTTAGCTTTGTGTTTCCCGCGAGAAGAAACAAAGGCCATCACTTTTAACCAATCAGTACGCACGGTTCAAACTGCTAAAAATACTAAAGCGCAAGAGAACAACATACAACGTAATCGCATACCAGAACTTCGCGACTATAAATAGCCACATCGTCTACTGTGCTGTGGGCACTACCCATCACATAGGTACGCTCCTGGTAATGGGCTCCTGATCACATCTAGACATGCTGGAAAGACGATGTTGCGATATTATGTGAAGGGATGAATGGCTTCAAAGTCAGAGCTATAACAGCGATCGCTTGACTCTTTCACTATGGAGAAAAGCTCATTTGTTTTGGCGATCGTGCAACTATTTATACAAAGGCTACGCTTAGCCTTGTGCATGCACATGCGTGAATCCAATGTTATACAAGCTGTCCAACCGAATCAAATATTGTTCATCAAACTCGAAAACAAAAGAAATGTTGTACGATGTTGGACACAATGTTTGACAGAACTCAAACTTCGTTCAGCATCATCCGATATGGTGGCCAAAGGACTCCGACATGATGATCGTATCCAACAATGTTGGACGGCGATGTTGGATTCGTTTGACCGGCTGCGTTCTCGGGCATCAAAATCGCTTTATCGCCGGGAACGAGGAACTAATCCATATTACTTTGCATACTCGTTAAGTTAATTAATTGCTCAAACAAGTCTTGATTATTATTGATGAAAGTGTTGATTCCATGCCAGCTATGAGAGATCGTATGAAAGGAAACGGCTGACTGTGGAATCTCCAACAAAACACATTATGGGACGTGATGCATGGTATCAAAGGCTTTATAGCCCAATTATGCAGAATCCAATAGCATCAAGGCGACCATTATCCATATTATTTACTAGTCCATTATACAGCCGCGCCTAAACGGCCGGGGAGGGGGTACTCCCATATATAGGCTGGGCGGGTACGTGCCGCTCGACAGGGTATGGTTTTTGACAATTCTTAGCCTGGAACAGGGTATATAAATCAGTGTTTTGGTCTGGAGCAGGGTATATAAATCACTGTTTTGGTCTGGAGCAGGGTATATAAATCAGTGTTTTGGTCTGGAACAGGGTATATAAATCAGTGTTTTGGTCTGGAGCAGGGTATATAAATCACTGTTTTGGTCTGGAGCAGGGTATATAAATCACTGTTTTGGTCTGGAGCAGGGTATATAAATCAGTGTTTTGGTCTGGAGCAGGGTATATAAATCAGTGTTTTGGTCTGGAGCAGGGTATATAAATCACTGTTTTGGTCTGGAACAGGGTATATAAATCACTGTTTTGGTCTGGAGCAGGGTATATAAATCAGTGTTTTGGTCTGGAGCAGGGTATATAAATCAGTGTTTTGGTCTGGAGCAGGGTATATAAATCAGTGTTTTGGTCTGGAACAGGGTATATAAATCACTGTTTTGGTCTGGAGCAGGTTATATAAATCAGTGTTTTGGTCTGGAGCAGGGTATATAAATCACTGTTTTGGTCTGGAACAGGGTATATAAATCAGTGTTTTGGTCTGGAGCAGGGTATATAAATCACTGTTTTGGTCTGGAGCAGGGTATATAAATCACTGTTTTGGTCTGGAACAGGGTAAATAAATCAGTGTTTTGGTCTGGAGCAGGGTATATAAATCACTGTTTTGGTCTGGAGCAGGGTATATAAATCACTGTTTTGGTCTAGAGCAGGGTATATAAATCACTGTTTTGGTCTGTAACAGGGTATCTAAATCACTGTTTTGGTCTGGAACAGGGTATATAAATCAGTGTTTTGGTCTGGAACAGGGTATATAAATCACTGTTTTGGTCTGGAACAGGGTATATAAATCACTGCTTTGGTCTGGAACAGGGTATCTAAATCACTGTTTTGGTCTGGAACAGGGTCTTAATTCTTTGGAAGGGCGTGACGACACTAAGGACGGCTGCATAGGAGGCTAGCCTCAGGACGGTTTGATTTATTCACGGTCCCTTGTCGCTGCAAACGCAGACTCCGTTTATCTGTTTATGATTCGAGTGGCGAGTGGAACGCAACGTCTCGTGCGTATCATGTCAGACGCTAGCCTGGTCGGGAATAGAATTTACCATATAACCCGTACGGCCCCGCGCGCGCTTTCCTTTCAAAACCATTTACAAAAGTCACGTGATGAGGGCCGGACGTGCATGGCGTGAGCGGGAAATAGCCGTCCGGCCGTGCACAATTTTTTCTTGCTGTTTCGCGGTTTGATCTACAAAAAAATAATGTCATATGGTAAAAAACCTATTGACTGAGTTAGGTTGGGCCGAACGGGAAAATATTTGGTTCTCGTTCATTTTTGTACGTACGTCATGACTTCGAGCGAAATATTTTCCCGTCCCTCCCTCCCACTCAGTAATAAGTACCAAGCCATCTTGCCTGGAACAGGGTATGTTTTCGTTGTTTCTAGCCTGGAATAGGGTACCTTTCTTGACATTTTGTCAGGAACAGGGTCGCAAAAATGCAATTTCTTGGCCTGGAACAGGGTAAGGGTTTCAAGGGCTCAGCTGCACACGTCCCCCCCTCCCCCCTCCCCCCCGGGCTAAACGGGCGTTCGAACATGCGATTGTGCAACAGTACGCCAACATTGTTGGTTCCAACAATGTTGGAGAAACATCTGTTGGATGAATTTTGGATAAAAGTTTGGAACACGTGTTCGACTAACATTACAATCCAAGAATGATTTATTTGGCTGTGTATAGTTTTGGGAAAATAAATGATTCTGCGACTAACTTTCTCAAGGGAATTCACAGGGAGCCCACACATAACGTTTGTATTTGATTTTATAGGGAATGTATGAAGATTAAGTTAAAGGAACATACATATTTGAACATAAAATAAACGTTAATTTACATTATCTATTGTGGTTTGTCGTCCTGGTGGCTTAAAACGTCAAATCTTGGCGATTTATGAGGGTTTTGAGTTCGCTGTTCCCTCCCTGTATACTAATAGAGAGAAAACGATGAAAACAGTCCAAACTCCGAGGCACTTTTCACCCGGAAAATCGCATTGCCCAGCCTTCCAAAGCCATGGCCATCACGAGGAAAGAGGATAGATTTTCCCTTCTTTTCATACCGACCACGCGAAAATCCATGTCCATGGCCAAGCGCTTACCCTGGTTACCAGAGCTTCTAATAGAGGTAATCGGCTAACGCTGTTGTCACCCAATTCAGATCATGTGATGTAAACACATTACTCTGGAGAATTGACTCTGAAAATTAATTTTATTCAGATAGGCATGACTGCATTATGATTAGAATGAAAAAGGTATAATTCCCCAGACTAGCATCTGTTCACATCACATGATCTGAAATGGGTGGCAGCAGCGTTAGTCGATTACCTCTATCTCTCTCTCTCGAGACCAACGTTTTGTGTAGGCTCCCTGTGGGTAATTATGCAGAACACGGCTGTTTACATACCATACATCTTACGGATAACTGAAAGTAGACAACGTAATTTACGATTAAATTAGCCAACAAAGATGATCAAAATAGTCGGCAAATATGAATAGTGTCTTCAGGATTCTACGAAATACAAATGAGATTATTTCAGCAAGAAAGCTGTTGTACATAGTCTATGTTGAAGAACTCAAGTGGAGGTTTCTGCCAGAAAACCCCAGCGGATTTCATATACAAGAGTTGGCTAATGGTGAAAAGATGCTTTGCGATGTATTCGATGAGGAGGCACTTTGGTTAGGTGCCTTTGAAGGAAAACAGCTTATCGCAACTTCCAGAATAATAACTCGAGAAAAGATGTTGCGAAAACTTGATATCGAACTGTACGATTCGAGTGCGAAGCCTTCCCTCTCAAAACTACAAGGACCATGTATCGAAGCGCAAAGAGCTGCTATCAGAAAACAAAACAGAGGTGGGCGAATATTCTTACCCGCAGTGGTTCTGTTGAACTTGACTGTTGCCAAAAGAAGGGGATGCAATATTGTAGCAGCCACGAATACAAAGTACGCGATAGATTTGTTAGAGAACGTTGGGTTTGAATGTCTTGATGACGAGTTTTTATACGGCGAAGGCGAAGATGAAATACCTTCTTCAGTGCTCTTTTGTCCAAGACATAAAATCGACAACGTCATTAGAAAGCTGTAAAAAAGGAATTGAAGCGTATCAAAATAACACCTTGAGGCAAGAGGTTCGACGCCATTTTGTCGCTGGTTGCGAGAGGTTCGAATCCTGGCCACGTCAGGTCTCATTCCACTTCTAATCAATAGGGACCTTACGCAACCAGGGCGGCGACGGCAGTGACGACGGAAGGTAGAAAAGTGTTTTCTCCCGAAATCTGGTGTTTACTAGTTCCTTTATACGATTATAATTACGTTTCACATCCAGGTCTTCGAAAAATATGATAAGCATAAAGTTTTGCTTACGCCGAACGAAAAACGTGATTTACTTTCTTACGTTTGCGTTCTCTTGTAAACGTAAACTTTGGGGTTTTGACGTTGTGTTTTTCCAGACAACGGTTGAAATGAAGGCGACTGCGTGCATTTTCACGTGCAGTTATTGTATTTTATGCCGTCGTCCTAGACGTTGCCGTCCTGGTTGCGTAAGGTCCCTAATGTTCGAAGGGGACGTGGCCGGAAGGACGTGATAAGACGGGCTGCCGAGTTTTGTACATACCGTCAATCTTTTCATACATACTGAGTTTGTACATACTGACCCTTTTCCGCATGGATTAACATGATTATTAAAACAAGTCAATCGAACTTTGTAACCTTGCAGAGTTAATTGTTTTTACCTTTATTCCTGTCCAAGTTTCTACAGTGTGGGATTTATTCACGACCACGGCCTCTATAAAGTCGCTCAGTCTCCGCTCAGTTTTCCTTCATCAGTTCATGTACTCGATCCTGAGCGACTCTTTCACTCGAACAGCGTCAGCAGAAGCGAAAATTATTTCAGGGATCTCCGTAATTTCCTTCAGTTCTACGTTTACGTCTACATCGTAGAGGGAGATGGCTTTTAGTCCCATGTATTTAGTTTCGATTTAGGTCTTCACAATGCAACTGCCGAAGCGCTATAAAGTCCTTTATTATATGGCAAGCGTCGTGGCAAGCTGGATTTGCGACAAATGGAGAAATTTGATTGGTTCTTCAACGGTCCGGTAAATCGCCATACGACCGATAGGTATGGTTTTGGACCGCTGCAATGATTGATATCGTTTCCATAGGTAATGTTTAGTGAAAAGTGCAACGAAAAAAGACGTTTTTGACTCCAGGTCTAAAAAAGTAACGTCAGAAGATAAAAACATTGCAAAACCTTTTGCCAAAAAGCAATGTTTTTAATAAAACACAGAGAAAGGCATGACAAAGTGAAAGAAAAGAAAGAGTTATATTTTGCGACGTTTCTGAACACCAGCCAAAACGCACCAAAGCTAAGACAAAGGACAACCCAAACTCATCTGAAAACGTTTTCCAAAATTAAAACAAGCTAATAAAACATACTTGAAATTTAGGTGAACCTACTACTTTGTCGGTTATTAAAAAAAATATTCGAAGGGAAACGGCAAAGTTCGAGCCAAGCTATGTCAGTGACTTTATTCCAGCGAAGCATTTACAGACCTGACTTCACGAACGAAGGCTTCAATTACCAATTACCATGAAATTAAAGGAGGCGAATTCCAACTCCTTTTAGAAGTCTTTACAACTCCAAACGATGGGAGCTTTCCGATCAGCAAAGGCAAGGAACGTCGACTAAATCAGTTTGAAAACCGTCTGGAACCTCTGGAACTATTTCATGCCTCGTCCTAACCCTGAATATCTTAAAAAGAGCTTTAGCTACAGCAGAGCACAATTATGGATTACCAATTACCCAGAAATGTAAAGGATTATCCTTCCGTCACACTCCTTAAGGCTGTCTTAAGCAATTCTATTAATTGCTGGTTTGCACGTGACGTCATAGCCACCATGTTGGTGCCCTTAAACAATAGATTCCTCGTTAGCTTCTTTTGTTGGGACACCAACATGGCTGCCATGCACTTTGTCATTGGAATCTCTGGGGATTGAGTGAAAACCAGCAATTATATAGTTTGTCTTTTTAACACGATCTTTTTACTTAACATTTTAGTCATCATTACTTTTAAATTTTGTATTTGTTTTAACTTAGGTCCAATATAATGTATTTAGGATATTTTTTTGGCTAGTCACGGCTAACTGGGTCACCCTTACATATGCCTTCTGATTGAACTGAGTATCTGCTGTACAGCCCAGGTCATCTGCTGCTGCCATCTCTCGTCAGTAACTGACAACCATTTACAGTGGTCTACATCTTCTAGCTCTCCTTATGAAGTCACAAACATTGACGTCAGGAAGATATGATTGGCGTAGTTTGTCCGCCAGGAACATGTCCTTTCCTTTCTTGTATATAACCTGTAAAGTATATCTCTGCAGGCGCAAGAACATTCTCTGAAGACGCTTTGGTATGTTTACATACAGTGGCTTGGTGAAGATTGGCTCCATTACTAGTAGCTTGTCTCTGCGGCCATATACATACATGTAGGCTTCAAAACAATCACAGACAAAGACTATCGCGAGGAGCTTCTTTTCGATTTCAGAATACTGGGTTTCTGCAGACGTCAATACTCATATGCGACTGGCTGTCCATTCTGCATCATTGCAGTGCCTATTCCTGACTGTGACATGTCGCACTGCTCGTTGAGATTGTAGTAACATATCGGTATTCACACAGCGGTCAAACGTCTGCGCATGCGTCAAAACTCTTGCAACAACAACGTATTCCAAAACAAATTCAAAGCGAGCCGGCGGCCGTCACTGTTCACACACCCGTTTTCAAACCTTGAGAACTTTTTTGGTAAATTACGAAAAAGTTTGGTAAACTCACAGTTTGAAGTTTGTTCAATTTCCCGTCGACTGTGAAAATAAAAAGCTTAACTTTCACGTATTTTTCTTAACTTTTGGGGGTAGAAGTTCACTGTAATACGTTTTACGTTGCCAGGTGTTCGATGAAGAGCACTTCTGACTGTCTCAGCCTAAACTTCTCATTGAATTGGACGTTTCGCTCTCGCATCGCTGCAGGAATTTCAGCAGGTTCTTGTCGTGATCATGCATGGGTTGCATCCTCTACCTTTTCGCCAAACCCGACCGCAATGAAGTCATCTGTTACGACCTCGACTGATTCCTGGTAATCCTTCGGCAAGTTCGTGCATTTTCCTTTGGAACACTTCTGGAGTGGAGGATATTCTGAAGGGCAGACACCTCCAGCGATTCCGACCAAACGGTGTTTGAAAGGTCGTTAGGTTGGTCAACTCCTCTAGCTAAATGTTCCAGAATCCATTGCGTACGTCGAGCTTGGTGAAGACTTTGGCTCCATGTAGGCGTGTCGTTCGCTTCTTGTTCAATGGTGGGTAGCTGGTAGTTCTCTCGTTGAATTGTACGATTGATGTCGTTCAGGTCCAAATATATGTGCAGTTTACCGTTCTTTTTGGGTACGGCAATAATGGAGCTGATCCATTGTGTGGGCATGGTTACGGGGTGGTAGTACTCCTTGAGCAACTAGGTCTTCTAGCGTTTCCTTGAGCTTTACTCTCAGTAGGCACCACTGTCCTGCGGCGGGGCGCATGCTGAACTGGCGGGTCAGTCTCGTCTAGTCTTATCTCGTATTCCCCTCTGTTGCTGCCCGTGATTCTTTAGCTCATCTCTTCACCAGCTCTTCGTTGGTTATTGGTGTGTGTTTATGTTGACCGTCTAGGGCGTACACCGGGGTTTGTTCAGCTGGTCGTTGTCTGTGTACTGGACTGATATGATAATGTTCATGTCTAGATCTATGCTTGCCTTTCTGCCTAAGACCGCGTGCGCATCTCCTTGTTGTCCACTAATTTGCAGTCTATTAGGCATGTTGCCTCGCCCGTCCAAACACAGATACAAACCTGCCCGTTGACTTGTATCTTGGAGCCTCCAAAGCAACAAGAGATGTCTTAAGTGGATTAACCTTTTCCAACTTTGAGGTCACTTTATATAGATGCACTGGTATAACATTGTACTGTGTCTTGTTGGAACCCTAGTAAGTTGCCCAACCCTAATTTAAGGGTCACGAGTTGAGAATCATCCAGATTTAATGCTGCTGCTATCTCGTCAGTCTGTTAGACTTCGTCTGAGTCCGCTTCTTTTTCTTTCATTGTTTCGACGGCGTCCTTTTGTCGACATTTGTTGGCAAAATGTTTTTTCATTCCACACTTCCGGCATTCCTTTCCATTGGCAGGACAGGAGTCCTTGGTGTGTTGATACCCACACTGATTATCACATTCGTTTGACTGCTGTCGTCTTAGACGTGAGTTTCATTGGAATTTTCTCTGACCCGGCTGCTCTTTATTTGCTACCTTCAGTGGTGCTATTTACCTCGGATCCACCCGTGTCTTTAACTATTTTCATCTGGCTGTCATGCATGCTTTCTGTTTTAGTAAAGACTAAGGATTTACTACCCTTAGCAGTGGCTCTCGTACTTTAAAGTGTCTCTTATCCTAAAAAAAACGATCTTTGAGGAGTTCTTCCGTTGTGAAAGTCCCAAAATCACATCCCTCTGCTATACCTTTCGAAGGGAGGTCTTCTACTGATCATTGGACTCTCCTGGTTCCTGCATGTGCCGATTGAACATTGATCAGCCTTTCAAACAGCGGTATGTTTCTACGAGGTTCGATATTCATCGAACGTGTTTATTAATTATTTTTACTGGCTCTAACTTCTGGTCGTATTTTGCTGCTCCGCAGTCGGTGAAAGTTGAGTAAACATCTCGAGCTTCCTCCCAGCCCCAGTGACTGTCAGAAGTGTTGCTACCTGAACGTTTCTCCGTCTTCTTGTAGAATTCCGTGGCAAGAGCCGAGTAGTTATTCCAGGGGAGGCGAAATGTTTTCCATTTCTCCGAAGCATTAGAGTCTTGGCGGCAGTGCAAATCATGAAACCATATTTTTATTCAAAACCTGGTCCATAGTTAATAGAGTGGAATGGTTATGAAACCCAGCGACCTTCTTTGTTATATGTCTTTGTTAACTTTTTTCAACCACTACCGTGCACAAAAAGACAATAGAAATTC
Source organism: Actinernus sp. WN-2022 (assembly GCA_030867875.1). NCBI lineage: Eukaryota > Metazoa > Cnidaria > Anthozoa > Actiniaria > Actinernidae > Actinernus > Actinernus sp. WN-2022. The sequence continues at coordinate 4,175,773 of JAOWCC010001729.1, read as the reverse complement.
CAATGTGTTAATCAATCAGCCAATAGAAACGTGAGTTCAGTCGTTCAGGGGACGCGAATGAACTATGACCGTGCATAATCTTTTGTCTTACCCCCTTCCAACATAAATCGCAGCGTTTCATAACCATTCCACTCTATTAACTATGCCTGGTCTAGGCACTGTGTATTTGGTTAACAATGTTATGATTGAGCTCATTGTATGCAGTTTGCATTTTGTTTGGATAACCTTCCTAACGTTTAAATGAACTATAAGGTGGTTAGTTACTCGTTCCTCGGTGACTAAGCGATGCCCGAGGGCATTAACATCACGTATAGTCATCGAGGAGTAAGTAACTAAGCCTTACTTACTTTTCACAAAGCTTGGTTATTTTTTGTTCTTTTCGCGGGTACATAAGTCTGAACCCCTGCCCGATTCCATGCAAATGTAGTTGGAATCTTGCAACATAGTCACTAGTATTTTGTACTACTGATTCTATACACGTGCAGAAGTAGAGGATTGAAAAAAAGATATGCATTGAGTGGAACTCGTAATCTCGATCGACCGCTTGAACTCTCTCGGTGTCACGTCTGATGGCCTATACACTACACTGTAAGCTACGTTCGTTGAAAGGACCGAGAACAAAATAACAACGAGAAGCCTTGTGAACAGTAATTTATGCAACAATAAACCAGGCAAACAATCGTTAATGATTTATGAGGAGATATATTTTATTGTGTACAATGAGAAAACCTCGCCGTTGTGAAAAATAAGCCATTTATTGGCCTTCCACTCGGGGTGATATATTCACCAAAGGCGTCCCTCTGGCAATGCATGCCCTCGGTGAATATCATACACCCGCTAGATCCAGGCCAATAATCCTTACATACATATATTGATGTCTAGACATAATGCTCTGCCTTAATGTTTAACACTATATTTCAACTAACACTTTAGATGCTGGAGGGCCACTGTCGCTCGGGGATATAGAGGTAAGAAAATATTTTGTATTGACAAACACGTGCACTGAGCTAGGTTATGGGATTTTGATGGTGGACTCTGGAAAAAGTATAGATAGTATCACTGGAATTAGAACCACATTTCTAAAGTATGGAAAAACCGGCATGGTATTTCTATACTTTGGAAAATACAATAATGTTGGAGATTCCAATTTACAGCGAAAAATTGGCAAGTATGGAAATATCATGGAAATCCCATGGATAAACCATGGAATAATGCAGTGTAAATTGACATTCCATGGATAAACCATGGAAACTGCCGTGTAAATTGAAATTCCATGGATAAACCATGGAAACTGCCGTGTAAATTGAAATTTCTAACATTGTTGTATGCTTTCATAGTACAGAAATACTATGGTTTTTCCATAATTTGGAAATTTGTTGGTTGTTCCAGTGATATGCTAGAGTGGATTTCGTATGAGTAGGCAAGTTAACGTAATGACTTACGGCACGGTTACTGTACGACATGTTTTTGTCTTTCCAGTATCCAATCAAATGATAGAGTTACGGTACAGTAAGTTAAAGTACATGTATGCCGGTTACGGCAACGCTACGGAGATGCCGTAGTTTTGTCCCACTCATACGAAATCTGCTCTTGTTAACCTGTGCAGGTGACATTTCGAATGTTATTCCCTTATATTATCAGTCTGAGAAACTTATAATTACTAACTATATATAAATTCAAGCCTAATTTTCATGTAGTCGACGCAGTTGCTTTAAATCAATCACAGACACACATTTGATTACTGTGACTGTTATTAAAATATGTCAGTAATTCCTCCTTACGATCGCTTAAAAAGTACTTGGCAGCGATCGTAACGATCAATTGGAAACCGAGCTTACGCATTACCAGGATGGAAACGTCTAGGACGACGGCATAAAACAATAGAGTAATTACTAAATACAATAACTACATGTATATACACGTAAAATTGACGGACCGTGATCACCTGAAGATGACCTTGATTGAATGTGATGAGTTTCAATAGGCCTTATGCTTGATGACGTCATGCTGTTGTGAACACCATCAAGCCTCGGTTTGGGGCATTTCCTCTCAACACAAAAGTGAGGCTTGGTGATGATACATCATTACGCATAAGATAAGGCACATTATGCGACCTTGGGCAACTTAGACCACGATCAATCACATTCTGACAGGTTCGTGTCAGAAGTCACAGTTTGCTCAGTTTGGTTGGCAACCACGGTCCAATCGGTCGGTACTCAGTTGTTGGAATGGCCTACCCCTTCTTTAGAGCCGGCCAGTACCGCTCAAAACGAGCCACAGGATTGACTTACCCAACAATACAAAACACCCTAACCTTTAGAACGTGCAGTACAAAAACAATACAACTACAGTGTAATGGTGCAATCAGAATACAGATTTCGAGCTGTACTGTATTACTCCTCTTTTTTTTAGGAAACTTCCTAAACATCACAATTACAATATTATACCTATATTTTATATTTATATGCTGCGTTACTTCAGGCGAACCAAACAATTCAGTACAATAAACTCCTCTTAAATCCATCATTGGAGTAGAGAAAGTTCAATAATTGGTACCCCTTTCCCTTGATCCACTCATCAGATGAACGACGGTTATAAAACATACTGTATCTTGTGATTGATTTGAACAGGACATTGAAGGAAGATCCTGTATTGTTTGTCCGTACCACAAGTACAAGATTACCCTTGATACTGGAGAGGGGCTCTATTATTCATTTAACCCGAAAGACTTTAGCAAACCACCCAAGCTTTGTTCGAAAGGCATCAAGCAAAGGGTACATCATATCAATGTGATTGAAGATGATGTTTTTGTAGCGCTTTCTGACACCAGTGAAGCAAGAGATTCTGACTATTTTAATTCTGAGTCATTCAAAGCTACAATGACAATTTTGAGTAGCTAATATTGTAACCCCTGCAACGCCGTTTTATGTACCGAGACTGCCTAAGCCGAATACTGAATGGGGTAGGAGGGTATATATAACCTATTACTAGCGATTTCTAATAGAAAAAGTGAAGAGCTGCGAGTTTGTGGATTTCCTGTAAATGTGTGACATAAATGCAGACTACAATGAAGATCGTTTCAACAATGCTGAACATACATCATTGGTGTGCGTCGTAAGTTATAAAAGAGTTCCCAATTATAAAAAAAACCTTTGTTATGAAAATCAAAATGCTATGAAAACATCTTTTTTTATTATAATAACGGTTATTGTTAAGCTAACATCGTAAACAGTAATAAACACAGTCCCGCTCACGTCAAATTTGTGACATTTTAACATTTTTCTTATAATTTGTTTACTAAATGCATTTCATTTTATATTACGATTAAAGAACACATCATTTGGAAGGCGCATTTTTATTGTCTCGATGGCCTAAGATGTTGAAAACATTGTTGAGGTCTGCATATAATAATCAGTTTTTGATTATGTAAATGATAATAGATTAAGATTGTTAAAAAAAAGGTGTTCCACGCATGTATAACGGATTTTATCATTCAAATATGTCATATGTTACACACTTTACCTGAGAGGAAAATAATAACGTATTATGGCTTACAATACTCTAACAGTTAAGAATGTATCGAATCTGTAAATGTTCTTGAAAGTTAAACAATGAAATAGAGAAAACCATTACAGGGTCTTATAGAATCTGTACAATGACTTTGTTGCCAAGTAGTAATTTGTCTGAGTATATCACTAGATTATTTCAATTTGAAAGAGCTAAATGCTTACATATAGTAGAGCTATTGCTCGATGACTGAAACGAGATAAATATCAGCAAACCACGTTATCTACTGTAACAGGTCAGGGGACAGTTGTTATAGTATACATGTATATTGCCAATCAGTAGCGGAAACGAGATAAACAAAATTAAACACTTAATATTTTTGTTTGCGACCGCGTTGGGCCGCTAGCTTGGCACGTTGGCCGCTCATTCGGTTTGTTCGTTTTGCAAGTCTTGGTGTGCACTCCGTCCGTTGTTCATACCATTACTGTAAACTGCTGGGTTTCGTTTGTAATTCAAATTACTGTCTTGTTCTGTGCTCAGTTAAGTTGAAACAGTTTGACTCCGGCGTAGATTTACCTTGGAAATCCTGCACTATTTTGGCACCACATGAACTCAGCATTTTTATAATCCTTTGAAAAAATGTTCCAATAACTTCTTTTAGTAATCTATTCTATAACACTCGCATTCATGCCCAGTCGTATTTAGGTATGGGATAAATACTGACCTATAGCGGCCTAAGCCAAAGCTGGAACGGCTTGGCTTAGGGGAGGAACCTAGTTCTTGATCGAATCTCAAAATGACCCAGCATCTAGTGATAACCACAGGCTACCCAGGAGGAAATGTCGAGATTAGTCTTGCTGCTCGTATCGCTCGCAGCAATAAACCGACTCACTATTGATCATCCTTCTCGTGTGCTTTAAGAAAACCAATGCCCGAATGTTTTTAAGAGGGATCGAGACTCGATGTTTTCTTAACCAATCAGTATTTAGATTTGTAAAATTCATGAATAATTAATGAGGGTGAAAACCAATCCCAACTCAGTATTCAGATCACATGCACAGTACTGTAAATCCCAATAAAATTATTAAATAGTAAATTTACTTTTCACAAAGATTTCGTACTCAGCTAATAAGTATGCATAACTTTTGATAAAGATCTGTAACTCCTATGGGACATACAGGGTGTCTCATAAGTTCGTGCCCCTACTTTTTAACCGTATATCTTATTAAATTTTCGCGTCAAAGGAATTATATTTTCCAAAAAACATATGAGATTTAATACTTATATCAAAGTTCAAAATAATATAAAGGATTTTTTAAATTTTCCCGCCAAAACGTGTGGCGCGCCGGCGTGCAATTCCGTTTCCCGCCCTTTTTGTTTTCTTTCAGTTTTCTAATGTTTTCCTTAGTTTGGACTTCTTTTTCAGATATGCATCCTCTAAATACCGCAAATATCTCGTATATTTGAAAGCACAAGCTAAAATGTCATCGAAAAAGCCAAGTACAACTCCACTCGAAAGATTACTAAACATCTACAGAATAAAGGTTTATCTGGATCAAGAGCGACGGTATGGCGATAGCCTGCGTTGCGGCTCTGGAGTATCAGAGCGCAGCGAGCGTAGATTAGGGGGATTGGGGCGAGGAAAGAAAGAGAGGGGGGAGGGGGTGGGGAGGAGAGGAAGAGAGAGCCTGCCGGCAACCCATGGTTATTTTGATATCCACCCACTAATTAAAATGCATAAAATTAGTAAGTCATTCGACCGATTCATCCAATCATCATGCGGTGGAAGTGAAAACCATGTTTAATATCTGTCAAACTCATGCGTGGAATATCAAGGAATCTCAACTCGAGCGTAAAATTCAAAACAGGGCATGTGATCGGGATCAACGTATATCAGTTATGGGATCGGGATCAATATATCAGAATATGAACGGCCTCATTTATTTTTGGCTGGATCACGGATCACGAATTACTGGAAAATTGGGATCAGAGATCAAAGTTCTGGGTAAAAATAAGGGCCCACTAGAGAAAAAATATACCTCGTTACGACCCTGGTATAACACCAGTGTACAGAACTGCTGGTGTCAAAACTCGCTGAAATTAAACCACACGCAGCGGCATGGACAAATAAACACATGCTGTAAGTATTGTCGCTTTTTATTCAATATTAGTTCTACAAAAAATCCCATTCAAATGCTAGTAAATATTGCCACTTACAGAGCAATTGGGTCACCTGTGATATCATTTCTTTCTCATCATGTCCGTGTTGGAGGAGAGCCAATACACAACAATGTTTTTTAGTGTAGAAGGCGGCTCTAATAGCTTAAAAGACAGGAAAAGATTGAATAAAACTGAGAAAGGAGAAAAAGAAGTTAAAAAAAATTGTGGTTGGTGTGGGAATCGAACTCCGATCATTGGAATCAAAAGCGCGCGCTCTAAACCGCTTTACCATAGAGCCGATTCGCTTGAGCTGTGGTAAATCCTGAAAATCCTGAAACTCCATCTACTGCGCTAAACACTCTCCGTGAATGTGCAGAAGCTGTAATCCAATGTATATATGTAAAAGTTCTGAGCCCGTGAACTTTGGGAACTAGCGTCGTCAAGCGTAAATTGCTCGATTTAGGCTCCAGAAATGGGGGATATTTAAATTAAATGGCATGAGGTTCTTGGAATATATACTGTTGTGCTATTATTTGAGATTTTATAGTTGCGGTCGGCATCGATTTTGGATGAAAATTCGAGCGTGGTCAGTTAGCTAGTTGTGGAGATCGAGGTCGAGGGGTACAATTTCAACAGAACTCGCTGAAATTGCATACAGAGCCCAATGAAGAACAGATAAAGTCTTCAGGTAAGTTTTTTTATATATTTTTCTGCAATCTGCAGTCTGCAGATTATACTGACCGTTTTCAGTATCGTCCGTTTTTCATTCACGAACATTCAGGACCTCTTAGTAGTAGTAGTAGTTTATTTAGTAGTAGTAGTTTATTTATCCACGTAGTCACTAATGAGCATAAGCTCGTTTACAATGTGTACGTGCAGTCAACTAATTAAGATAGACGATGAAAATTTGATATTAAATTCTAAGAATACAATCAATGTTTGCTTATTTACAATTAGATAATACTAGTAATATTAATAACAACACTATAATGATATCAATAACAACAACAAAAAATAATAAATATTAATAAATGCAGGGTAAAAAGTATCTAGGTAACACACATGCTAATAGCACCATGTGCTATTGATGATAAGGCAAGTTTGTCTATTTCAGACTTAAAAATAATCGGCGAAGAAATAATGCGCAATTCGTTAGGTAGGCTATTCCATAGCCTAACTATTACGTACGTAAAAGAATTATGAAAATACTTAGACTTATAGTTTGGCAACTGAAGAATCATATCACCCCTAAGATTATATGTGCTAGCCCGGAAAGAAAAAAATTGTTTGATATATTTTGGAGCTATGTTGTGGAATTTCTACGAATTTCTACAGGAAACCAGAGAAACCCTATATTGTATTCTTTGCCATTCACTGTTCTGGCTTCAGCATAAAAGTACAGGAATATTAAAGTTATCGTCGAGTTCTTGGTGAGTCATTTCTTGTACTTTTTGTAGTTGTGTTATGGTTGTACAAACTGTGAATGAGTATAGAATGTGGACATTGACTATTGCCTTTCTCAACTTCAATGTCCATTGTATTTTGGCGTAGGATAAAGTTAAATACGGGAAGAAAACCAAGGCCACCAGTCACACAATATCTTCCACCTCCTCGCTTATTTTTAGCCTTCTCTGAAACTTTCTCACCGAATTTCTCACAGTGACGTCACGCAGCTCATTTGGCCGCGCGGCAAACGGGACAGTTTTTAGCATAAAGTAGTCAATTTGAATGGTGAAAAAGAGACCTTTCCGAAGGCGGAACTGAAATATAAATATACTCTTGATAATCAGAAAGCAATGAACTTTATTATTCTGCAATAAAATAAAGATGCAAAATTTGGTTTCATAAACACTTTAAACAAGAACATGCATGACCTTCGTACAAGATGGAGCACCGGCCCATACCGCAAAGTCTACCCAAAACTGACCAGTGCCAACGAAACTTACCGAATTTCGTCGAAAAAACTGATTGGCCCGCTAATTCTCCAGATCTTAAACAGTCGAGAATCTTCAATAACCAATGAATTGCGTTCGTGATCCCATGGGAAAGGATTTACAGGATGGCAAACGAACACTTCAAAACGCTGCTTTAGAAAGATCGACTGGAGATGCTATTGCCGATCTTTCTAAAGCAGCGTTTTGAAGTGTTCGTTTGCCATCCAGTAAATCCTTTCCCATGGGATCACGAACGCAATTCGTTGGTTATTGAAGTGATATATTAACACATTGACTGTCCAAGATTCAAGATTCTTTATTTACACTATTCGCAATTGAATACAGATTAATTGTTATAATAATAAATACAAGTTATATAAAATAAATAAATAGAAAAAATATTGAAGTTTACAGGTAATTGTGTGAGTGGAAGAAGGAGCAAAGCTTTCGTGTCGACCACTCAGAATTAAAGTATAAAATGAGAGGACAGGCTCAACCTAGTTTTAAAGAATTCATAGCGAATTTAAGTTAATTACTAATTAATTATTTACAAAAAGTTCCCTGCCGCGGGTGCCTCGTTAAAGGGCATCCAAAGGACTGGGATTCCATTTTGGTTTTTCCATAAGCGAGCTGAAACAATATTTCCATTGAAAACTCGAAGAGCGATGAACGATAGCAGTACTACACAGTCTTCTAACATGTGAACACTGGAGCACATGCGATATGCATATGCGTTGAAATAGGGATTTTGGATGTCCCTGATGTATTTTCTCGCAGAAATCTACAGCGAGCTTGCCGCTCGTATCACGCCTATCCTATCCATTTACTTTATTTTGAAATACGGTTTTCCAAACATCTCGCGAAGTTTTCCTTTTTTTGTATAATTTTTTCAGGGAAATATAGAACAATTAATAAACTTAACAAGGAATGAAAAATAATGTTTTTGGAGTAAACAGGCCGCGAAGGTCTAACCTTACGCAAAATTCAGCGAGTGCTTTCTGTGCTTTCAACTTCAACTTTATTAATATTTATACACGGAATTCTAACAGATAAGGAAAACAGATTTACATAGAAGCCGTGTTAACTACTATTAAATATATAAAAATACAGAATTGTCAATGTAATAATAATAATAATATAAAAATATATATACTATACTAATAATATGATATCCTAAAATTATGAAAACTACTACATACTATTATCAATTTTCAAAACATCATTGGTCATTTAGGACGGCGACTGTTTTGATTTTGTTTTTAAAAGAGCCTAGTGATTTAATTTCACGTAATTCTGTTGGAAGGTCATTCCATGTCTTGGCGCCGTGATACGAGAAACTTTTCTTCATAAATTCTGTTTTTGGTTGCGGAAGACAAAGTCTCGTATCACGGCCCCTTAGATTATAGTGGGTAGAGCTTCCAACAGTAGTGAATAAATCACATAGGCTTGCTGGCGCCAGGCTATTTTGGGTCTTAAACATTACGATGGCTTTATGTTTTGCTCTGCGTTCATCTAATTTGTCCCATTCCAAGACACTTAAAAGTGCGTTTGTACTTGTATCATAATCTGCCCTGAGAATAAGCCGAGCGGCTCTATTTTGAAATTTCTGAAGTTTATCTGCGAGAACTTTGCCGCAGGTATCCCATACCCCGCAACAATAATCCATGTGCGTTTGAATTAAAGAGTCGTATACCTTGATTAGTGTATCTTGGGACACGAATGCTCTGATTCTCTTTAGAGCTCCTAGACCTGAGACGATCTTTTTTGATATATGATTTATGTGATCCTCCCATCTTAAGTGCTCGTCTACCACGACACCAACTGTTTTGCTTTTTGATACCTTTTTTATTAGTTTGTCTCCGATTTTTAAATAAGGCATTTCTTCATCAGTCTGAGCCGATAGGCGTTGTCTCGAACCAATCATCATAAATTCAGTTTTGGCAACATTAAGATGCAATTTGTTTGCTCGTAGCCAGTTATTAATATTAATTAATTCACGATTTGCTATTAATTCAACATCGGCTATATCTGCGCCACAAATTGTCACATTTGTGTCGTCTGCAAATAAGCATGGTGTCGAGGTATCGAGGCAATTTGGCAGATCGTTTATATAGGTGAGAAATAATAAAGGCCCGAGGATTGTTCATGAGGTACACCGCATCTAATTATCTTCTCACTAGATCTTGCATTTTGTACTCTGCACGGCTGCATTCTTCCCGATAGATAGGACCGCAATAAGGAAAGCGAGCTATCGACAACTCCGTAAAGTTGTAATTTTTGTAATAATAATTCATGGTCAACGGTGTCGAAAGCTTTTTTTAGATCAAGGAAAATAACGATGTTAAATAGGCCTCGATCCATATTAACTGACCACGAATTGGTAGAATAATTTAAAAGAGCTGTCATGGTTGCATGCAGTCGTCGGAAGCCAAACTGCTTGTTTGTTGATAAATTATTTGTGGAAAAGTAATTGTACAATTGATTATACATTATCCTCTCAAACACTTTACTTACAACCGGAAGGATGGATATCGGCCTATAGTTGTCCAGGTCACTCCTTGAACCATTTTTGTGTAGAGGACTGACCCGGGCCTTTTTCCAGTCAGAAGGGAATTGTCCTGACTCAATTATTATATTGAACAGAACAGTCAAGGGTTCACAAATCACTGGTGCCGCAGCTTTCAAAATTCTGGCCGATATTCCGCAAGTCCTGTTGCTTTATTTGAAGATAATTTATCAATTAGTTTGAGCACTTTTGATTGACTCGTATAATTAAACTCAAACACGGATGGTACTTGCTTAATGTATTCTTTAAATTCAGTGGGATTGCTAGCGATATTCTCAGCAAGCCTTGGACCGATCTCAATAAAATGATCATTAAAGAGTTCAGCGATTTCGGCGGGAGAACTAATTGTAGTGTCATTGATTTTAATTTCATTTACAGCTTGATGTTTTTTGTTCCGCCCCATTAGATTATTTATAGTACTCCAAGTGCCCTTGGGATCGCCTTTGTTTTTTTCTAATTCGCTGCTGTAGAAATCACGTTTAGCATTCTTCATTGTTTTATTGACTTCGTTTCTCAAAGTAGTATATTTAGTCCAGTAAGTTTTGTCTTTTGTTATAACATACTTTCGTTTCATATTGTCTCTTTCACGCATGGCTTCTCTTATTTCAACTGTTACCCAAGGTAAATTATTGGTTGATCGAACGCGTTTGGCTTTTAGTGGTGCATGTTTATCAACTACGTTCATAAACATGGCTTTCCACGTTTCCCAAATTTGGTCCATATTGAGCAACAAAATATCTTGTTGAAGCCATTTTTGGCATTCAAGGTCATGACGAAAGTTGTTTACGTTAATTTTTTTAAAACTTCTGGTGCGTACTACTTTAACCGATTTTTTGCCTAATCTATTCAGTTTTCTTACGACAAAAATTAAACTGTGATCACTTATTCCCAGATGTATAACTCCGGAAGCAACAATTTTTTGCAAATCGCTTGTGATAAGAATATCAATTAGCGAGAAGCTACTTTCTGTTATACGCGTGGGCTCTTTAATGCACTGGTCAAACTGGTATAAGTCACAGAATGCCTTTAAACGATTTGCATTAGAATCATGGGAGTTCAGCCAGTTGCAATTCAAATCGCCCAACACATATAATTCTTTCTCTTCACTATCGATATTAATCATGAGTTGTTCTAATCCTGAAAAATATTCTAATGATGAACTTGGCGGTCTATAAATTGTGGCTAAGATAAATGATTTAGCGTTAGGTTTATGAATTTCTATACACACCGCTTCTAGACCAGGCGGGACTAAATCATCTCTCGCTCTGTAATTTACTGAATTTCTAATATACAAACACGCACCTCCACCTGATCGTGAGCGATCGTAACGAACAAGCTCATATCCAGTTATGTGCATTTCAGAACTAGAGATAGACCAGTCCAGCCTAGTCTCATTTAAAGCAAGAATGTCCAATGGTTGATTTAACAATAATATTCTTAATTCATCAACGTGTTTAGGAAGGCTAACAATGTTTAATAGAGCCATTTTAAATCCTTTGGATTTCTCAATTAAAGCCATTGGATTGCTCTAAGTAGAGCAAGTAGTATCGCCTGCAGGGTTCGGACAAATATTTGTATTATTGTTATCTAAAATGGAGATAGAACTTTGTGCCGAAATAGCAATATCACTTGCATTTGAAAAGCCGCCGTCCTTAATGACATTAGATCACATTAATTTATCAGACCTAATGTATTTATTAAAATTCGTTGCTAAGAGTGACTGACCTTTCTGATTTGGGTGTAAGCCTTTAGAGTTTAGGCAGGAATCATCTATATTATTGTGATTGATGATGGACCAGTTGCGTGATTTACAAAACGCATGTAGCGACTTACTAACTTCTCGAGCCTTAGTGTTCAATTCAATGCAATCCGTTCTTTTAACTATTTCGGATATAGCGATATGAACTTCTGGTAATTCATGCTCGATCACAGAACATAAGTCAACTAAACTATCAGCGATTTCGTCCGCGCTATTTGATCTTAGGTTGTTCGTACCTGCGTGAATAATGATGGCTTCAGGGGCGTCTCTAATCGTAGGCTTTACGTAGTCGTACATATCAGCAGTCACGTACAGCACCTGGGAATGATATAACTTTGACCTTCACGTTTGAGTTTGACATTTTCCAGCCATCGATCTTGGATATCATGGAGTCTCCCAAGATTGTAACCCTTTGTCTTTCCTGTCGCTCGCGATCTGCAGGTCTCGCCTGGTGTCCAGGGTTGCTAGGTCGAGTTTTTTGACTAGCTGGCGTGTTGTCCGTCGTATTCGCCGGTCCGGGCTTCTTTTTCGTCGAGCGCTTCTTGTTCATATTCGACTTTGGCTTTACTGTTTGCCACTCAGTTTGTTGGCCTTCTGCACATTCAGCGGTGTCAATCGGGTCCGTAATTACAATCGGGTCGTTAGAACGTGTAGGGTTCTTGTTTGTAGAACTCGACAATTCCTTTGACATCAACTGTAGCGCTAGTCGGAGCGAATTCCTTTCCTCTTCGATGCTTTTGACGTGCTTTCTTAGAGAGTCGATTGTAGACTTTAGATTGGAATTTTCCTTCTCTAGTTCTGGGATGCGTTCATCTTTGGAAGAAGAACGGATGGTGTCCCATATTTTCTGGATTTCGTCTTTGATATCGCGAAGTTCGCTCCTTTGGTCACTTTGGGCTCCTTGCGTTGTCGAGTGGGTTGCTTCGTCTTCGTCGGCCATGTTTTGGCGGGAAATTTGAATAGAACTGTCGTATACGCTGTACTTCAGGCTAATTCTGATCGTCTTCGTTTGTATTTTTACTACAGTTCCTTCAGTGCTCTTTATTAGGCTTGTTTTGACGTGAAGTTTACTAAAACTGCGAGTTAACCCACAAAATATGTTTTGTAACTTGATGATTATGCATGCTAAGCACGAGTCACTGGAGTCGTGTTGGCGATCGGACTCAGTCTGAGCATATATAGTTTGATAGTTTGGGGCCATCGCCAGAAATTCGAGACATGGTTATTGCGCAACACATATTAACCCCTGTTCACTGTGTGAAATGGGTCGTGAAAATTTACAGATGTCTCCTGTTATCAAGATGGTGAGCATAATTTTCTTCTATTGGCCTTCGATAAAGTCAAGCAGCCGGTTCAAAACACAATTAACATTTACAATTACATTCTCAATTGCAGTTGATTTACAGTGTTTAAACTTCACCGGGGAGAACAGCAGTTTTTTGTGCCGGGAATCCTAAGAAGATGTCGGGAATTGGTAGGCTCAGGGAATTTAACGGGAAATCGTTGATATGTCGGGACAAAATGAAAATATATCGGGACGACTTTTGAGAAAACACAGGCTTCAGTCGCACGATAGCCTCAAAACTACAAAATATATTCTGATGGTCTTGGTGGCTATGCCATGCTGATGAGTCCTAACAAGGACGAAACAGCTGTACATGGTTGCCACTCCACGGGTAATAAGATGTGAGCATGCGTATTAGACGCTAGCTACGTCGTAGCGTGTGTTAGGTAGTGCCATACAACTTGCTTGGTTTAAAATATATTCATCTAACACCTTGGCATTTTTATTACCCAGTAATATTTTTTTTTTGCCAAAGAGCTACTTTAGGTTTTCTTCTAAGACATTTCCTTAACTGAGCGGTAGCATTCACTTCCTATTAAGTATACTACTTTTTATTATACCAGAGAACGCTTGCCTTCAAAGTGCTCTCAACTACGACCTCTTTTTTTAAATGTTTATTGATTCCCCAGCGTGTACTCGCTGTGATGCTCCTATTGTGATCGCATCCACTTTGGGGAAAAAGCTAGATGGCAGGTGTCACAAGCAATGTTACCCCTTGCGTAATATATAAACAGCGCTTTGATAAGGTTTCATCACTTACGAAATCTATTCCTCTCTGTCCCGACCTCCATTTCTATGTTATAGAAACGGAAGGAACGTGAAATACCAACTTTGGAACACGATTGGACTTCTTAAATCCACGAGTATTGGATTTGGAGATAGTTAATACTTCTGACATTCCAGTATTAAAAGTTTGCAGAAAAAAAAAATTCAGCTCGGTATAAAAGGCTCCATTCTAAAAGACGGTTTCCTGACTTTTAAAAAGGCCATTTTCCTTTAATTGCTTCATGAATCTCACCACAGAAGTGAACATTTCAGCTCAATCAGGGCTTCATTGCAAACTGTTTATCCTGACGCCACGAGGAATGGACCAAACTACCTTTACCTTCCAAACGCTGTTAGCAATTTGCATCATCAATTCCATTCTGGCAGTGATAACAACATTGGAAAATGCTCTAGTTTTGGTTACAATATGGAAAACACACTCGCTTCACACTCCTTCAAATTGCCTTGTGTTCAGTCTTGCACTGTCTGACTTTGCCGTTGGTCTATTTGCACAACCCGTTAGCGTCGTTTCCAAAGCAGTCGAAATACACCTCCTCTATCCCCAAAGCGATCAGCATCCTTCCCAAATACTAACAGATGTCTATTGCTACTTCAGTGGAGCAGCCTTCGGGATCGGACTCTTTCTATCCTGTGTGTCTGGCTTTTCTTTAACGGCTGTCTCAGTTGAGAGATTTCTTGCCATTTATCTCCACCTACGGTACAACCTTTATATCACTTTTTCACGCGTTACAAAAATTGTAATCTTTTTCTGGGTTGTGTCCTTAATGTTGACAATTTTGTGGATGAAAAAATGGGTTCCTCTCAATGTTCGAGTCATTTCGGCAGCAGTTTTGTTTCTAGTAGTTATTGTTGTTATTGCTGTGTGTAACATAAGAATTGCTCTCATTCTTCGCCGACATACTAAGCAGATAAACCATACCATGCAGAGTCAAAACCAATCACCGAACTTCTTGAACATTTCAAAGTATAAGAAGTCGGTTCTATCGATGCTGTATGTAATTGGTTTGTTCGTACTGTGTTATGTACCATTTATCTACTCATCTGGTTCATTGGCAACATTTTACAACGTTACGAAGCTCGATCCTAAAGCCTATCAAAAGACATACTTGGCATCCCAAGTAACCATTCTTATAATGTGTTTAAACGCGAGTTTGAATCCATGAATCCCATCTTGTACTGTTGGCGTTTGAAAGACATTCGTAGGGCTGCTATAAGCATAGTGAAGAAGGCTTTAGGACTTAATAACAATCAGCAGTGATATGAACATATATTTTCCTTATCATAGAAGACGTTATCGATACGAAAGGCTAATTGCAAGTTACTGGAAAAATACTGAAAGTGTTATATAATTCAGTAAATCCCAGGTATCTTTCTTGTGATCTGAAGAACTGATCAATTATGGACTTGAAAAAGACATTAAAACGTTTTTCATAACTATAAATAGAACGGTTACGTTTTGAATGTAGATTTTAGATTTCTCTTCTTTAAGAATCATTCATTTCCGCTATACTTTAATCTCTGTCCTCTGATATAATAGAAACAGTCTGTGATCTAGGTAATTTGGTAAATAGTCCAACATTACTAAACGAAACAAAACAAAACACCAAAATAAAGGAACAATCTAAAGCAAATCCAACGACAAAAAAAAAGGAGAAATGCACTATAAATATGCACTTGTAGCTTTGAATGCAATTCAAACTGACATTAAGTTTAAGAAATCAAGTAGTATAGCCGGAGTTAAAATTATACCACTTTTTTCTTGCACAAGGACGTCAAAAAGCAAATTCAGAAATCTCCTTTTTGACGTCCTTGCACAACAAAAAAGTTGTATAATTTTAACTCCGGCTATACTACTGAGTAAAATGATACCACTTTCTTGCCCAGAGGCAAAATGATACAACTTGTTCTTGCCCAACGAAGGCGGATTAAATACTATTTATCGTATTTTTACGATATCGGTTTCTACCGCTTTTTTCCGGATTGGAGCAGTTTTGTTGTACTATTTTTTTAAATCGTATTTTTTACATTTCAACACTCTATTAGAGAAAAAGATTTGTATATAGTATATCGACACACAAGGTTGCAAAAGAAAATGGCAGCCCGACGATCTCGTAGCGAACCTTTACCACGGAGTCTAGCTCGAGAGGCAGGTGCTATTCTCGATGAGAGAGATGGAATGCTCGAGGGAGTGGAGATAGGCCGCCGTACTATTCGATGGCGCTTCTTCCAAGGTGTGGCAGGAGATTTGACTCCTAGGATCATGGAAAAGTTAGTTGCAAAGGTAACCACCAGCTTCTACCTGCGCTACAGCTACACCTATCGCATTCGCAATGTCAACGACGGGCGTGTGATGCTATTCTCCAAGACTGTCCCAGGCTCTCCATGGGTGAACATCCTAGGAGATGCAGAAGAGTGGCTCAATAGCAAGGAGACAGCTCGTTTGAATCCCGACAACATTAATCGTCCAAATACCCAATGGGCCTTTGTGCGTTGGATCTACGTGGATGTCAAAGTCGTGATCGATCGTCAGCTTCTGTTGGGAACAGGCCCACTACCTCAATGGCTTCGCCATAAGAAAGGAATGCTTGCCCTTGATCGATATGGCGACAACCTATGTCTTTGGCGCTGCCTTGCCATGCATGAAGGAGCAAGAGTAGATAGGTGTTGCGTCAAAGCTCGAAAACTTGCCCAGGACTTCTATCGCCTGACAGCGCCCACACAAGACGTTCCCAGAACTTCCATAGACCAGCTGGAGGAAGTCGAGTTGCACTTTGGAATCGGTATTCGGGTGTACGAACCTACGGAGGATGGCGCTTGGCATCTGATGCGACATGCAGCTCACTACAAGCATACGATGACGATTGGGATATACGAAGGACATGCTTTCTACATCAAGAACATCACCAAGCTAGGGAGTGTCTACGTATGCAACGATTGTAAGCAACGGTTCACAAACGCCTCGAACCTTCAACGCCATGCAGATCGTTGCAGTCGTGGAGAAACGAAGATTGTTTGCCCCGGAAAAGTAATCACAGTACCCCAGTCGGCATACGAAAAAGCCTTCTGGCCAGAGAGCGATTCCAACAAAGCCAGCAAAGTCGCTCTACGCTGGTTGAAACGCGAAGCCGAAAGGATTGGGCAACACATTCATCACGCAGCTTGTGGACATGGTGGAGAGCATTGGATAGAAGGAGCGCCGGTCGACGGCTACGAACCTCTTTCGAAAACCATCTTCCAATTTCATGGATGCTATTTCCATGGCTGCCCGAAATGCTTCCCTAGGGAAACGAGGCTCTATCGCAAGACCTGCGAAAGAACCGAAAGTCTACGCAAGGCAGGTTATGTAGTAGTGGAGGCTTGGGGCTGCTCTACAAAGGAGACAAACGAACCGGTCCCCACGCCAACGCAAACTGCCTACCCACACGCCATAGTGTACGATTTCGAAGCCTATCTCGATACAACGAAAGGAAGACAACCAACGGATCGATTGACCATCGAAAACGTTCATATCCCAATATCAGTATCAATTGCCGACACGTACGATCGAACGCCAACCCACCTCTGTCGACGCGATCCAAAAGAACTTGTAGCCGCCTTTATCGAAGAACTCCAACGAAGAGCAAAAGCAATCCGAGAAGTCGTTGCGGACCCCAAGACACCCGAATTCTCCTTCGACACCCTATCGAAGGCACAACGGATGAGAATCGACGAATGGGTCAACCAAGTTCCCGTTCTAGGCTTCAACTCTGGCAGGTACGATCTCAACCTGATCAGAAACTATTTCGTAGAATCTATTGCCGACACATGCAAGAAAGTCAGAGTAGCAAAGAAAGCCAACACCACTATGTTTCTCTTAACTCCCGATTTCCGTTTCCTCGATGTGATGAACTACCTTGGACCTGGAACTTCCTACGAACGTTGGATCACTGCCTATGGATGTGAGTTGCAAAAGAGTTTCTTCCCATATGAGTGGTTCGACTCCCCAGACAAGTTGGATCACGTTGGACTGCCAGATTATCGAGAGTGGGGTTCGAAGTTGAAAGGTCAACACCTACTATCTAGGTCAGAGTTCGAAGACTGCAAGCACACCTTTCTCGACAAGGGAATGGAGACCTTTGCAGACTGGCTACGATACTACAACAACCTAGACGTAGTTCCATTCCTAGAGGCACTCGAAAAGATGCGAGATTTCTATCACGAGAAGGGAGTAGACATGCTGAAAGATGCAGTGTCCATCCCAGGAGTCTCGCTACAGTTCCTGCTTCGAGGTAGCGTAGAAAGGGGAGCTGGGATGTACGCTCCAAGTAAGGAAGCCTACCACATGCTGAAAGGCGCTGTCGTGGGAGGTCCAAGCGTAGTGTTCACCAGACGCCACGAAGCAGGAGTGACTAAGATTCGTAGTCATCAGGGTGGAACCAAGGTGTGTCGCAAGGTTCTTGGATACGACGCCAACGCCCTATATCTTTCTACCATGGAATTAGAAATGCCTTGTGGAAAAGAAGAGGTTGTGCACTACGACGAGCCAGGTCTAGAAGCCGAAGGATTTGTCGAATGTCTACGAAACGCTGCGTGGTTTGGATATGCGGAGGTAGACATCGAGATACCAAAAGAATTGTGGAAGAAATTTGAGGAGATGCCCCCCTTCTTCTACAACAAGAAAATCCCCAAGGAAGCAATTCCTCCACAAATGTTGGCCTACCTTGAGAAGACGGGAAGAAAGCGCAGTGAGGAAATGAAGCTAGTTGGGAGTCTATCGGGAAAGAAGTTGCTACTCTATGCTCCTCTTCTACTTTGGTATCTAGACCATGGCGCAGTGATCCCCGCTGTCTACCGCACGATAGGCTACGAACCCAAAAAAGTATTCGAATGGTTTGTGGATCAAGTCACCGAAGCACGACGTACAGGAGATGTAGACAAAAGTAAAACCTTGCTAGCAGACGTGTTCAAGCTACTTGGAAATAGTGCCTATGGAAAGTTGATTGAAGATTTGGGGCGACAAACAAATGTCACCTACACCAAAGACGAGAAGGTCGTCGACAAAGCTATGCGAAGTGTTTGGTTCGAAGACCTGGAAGAGATTGGTCTGGCATACGAACTTGAAAGTAGAAAGAACCAGATCCAAATCAAACGCCCTTTCCAAGTAGGTATTGCCGTGTACCAGCTTGCCAAACTTCGCATGCTCGAGTTCTACTACGACTTCCTCGACAAGTACATCGCTCGAGATGATTTCGAATACATCCAGATGGACACGGACAGTGCCTACATCGCAATTTCGGGAAACACCATCGATGAAGTCGTACGACCAGAATTGCGCGAGGACTTTGCAGCCCACAGAAAAGAGTGGCTAGCTTGGGACAAGTGGAGCAGTCGTACACCAGGACTCTTCAAACTCGAATTCGAAGGACAGCGCGCCATTGCCCTATGCTCGAAAGCCTACTACGTCGATACGGGTGGTAGCAGAAAGTATTCCACCAAAGGTATGTCTAGACGGCACAACGACGTTTCATGGGCTAGATTCGAAGCAGCGCTCCAGGGTAGTATTGATGTGGCGAAAAACCGAGGCTTCCGCCTATTGCCAGAAGGTATGGCAACCTACGAACAACGGAAGCTTGGGCTATCAGCTTACTACGACAAAAGACGCGTTCTTCCCGATGGAATCCACACCGAGCCAATAGAGTACGCTGTCTAGCGCTTGGGTACAAACAGAATTCCTTTTGGTGGTAGTTCCGTATCCCTAGGAACAACTTGTAGCTCTTCACGAACGAATCCACGTTTGGGTGCGTCCTTCTCCCCTTCTCGCTTCGCAAGGTAGTAAAGCACAGGCTGTCCCGAAGATACTACACTTCGCGAAATGGTGTATATCTGCAAACTCCACACAGGATCAGTAGCTCTACGTTTTTCACCCCCTTCCAATTCTCCTGGTGCGTAAAGATATCGAACTAGAACGTCGAATGGTAGGCGCTCTTCTCTCAAACCAACAGTGCGCGAATATGTAGGAGTCTTTAGATCTACTCGTTGCGTCACTACAGAATTTGAAGGCTCCTTTCCTGTAAGTCGAGTCACCTCACTGTTCAGGGCTTTGATAACCATTGGTAAACGAACTACCCATTCTCTACTACGCTCATCTGATCCTTCCGAAGTAAGTACCATCTCTTGTGCATATTGATATCCAAACAATCTCTCAGCTAGTGTTCTATTCGCTCGTTCGACGAAGCCTTGCGCTCTATGATTACCAGCCTCACCTCGTTGAACTTTCGTACCACGTAGTTCTAATGTTTCAGACATACGTCCCATGAATTCTCTACCAGGATCTACTTGTAATGTTTTTGGCCATTCTAGTGGACTACGTTTGTAGATTCGTTCGAATGCAGTAGCAACTTCACCACTATCTTTCGATGCTAAAGGTTCAGCCTCTTTATATCTAGAAGCTACATCGATTACCACCAAAGCATACTTATATAGTTTCCTTCCACGTCCAGGTCTATCATGAGGTAGAAATATCAAATCAGCTTGATGAACTTCATTAGGTTTCGATACAGTCCAATGTGGTCGTGGAATATAGTGTGGTGGTGATAGATATATTTGCCACATGGCTTGTTTCTCTAACCAACCCTTAGCTACGTCTTCCGATACCTTTGCAGCCACCGATAACTTACCAATTGCGGCATAACCTTTCCAATAGCCCATAGGACCATAGAAGATATTCGCAAGTTTAGCATCCATTATATATCTATGTATTCTAACCTTCAACAAGAAGAAAAAAAAAAGAAAAAAAGAATAAGAACTTATCTAACCAACTAGTTCTTATTCTTTTTTTCTCGTTGATCGTAAAAATTATCGTTTTTTAAAAGGAATATCGACTAATAGCGTATCCAGCGACTAGCATTCCACCACCAACATAGATCAACTCACTAGTTTTCTGTGCGTTAGATGGTTGATAGTAGTCAGAGAAACGAGGTTCTTTCATTGCTTTGAGTCGTTTCAGTGCCTGACGTAACTTATCGGATTTTATGAAATCTAGGTTACTATCAAGTTGATCATTACGAGCATCGCGTTCAGCAACTTCCTGTTCATGCGTCCAATCAGACAATTCTTTACGTTTTTCGATATAAGCCTCCCTATCAACATCGAATTTTTCCATTGCCCTATCATGTCTCTCTCGTTCTATATTAGCAGTTTCATCTTTTCCACCAAACATCCTAGCAAGCACTCCACCACCAGTAAATGCCGTTGCATTCAAAACTGCTCCAAAAATAGACATTCCAATAGCTGCTACCGTCACCATTATGGTATGATCTTTTGTTTCTCGAGATATTGTTTTGCATATATGCTACCAGCTATTACAGCAGTCCACTTCACGTAATTTGTGATAGAAATAGAAGGATCACTAAGCATAGATTCCTTGACAACCTTTTTTACGATCCAACCAATACCAGTAGCTATTCCAGTTATCATAGCAGCATCGGTCGCTGTTTTCATCAATTCCTTATCCATCCTAATATATATAGTATATCTATAGTCTCTAATTGTTACTCCATATCTGGTACCGTAGTCTTTACAGGACTCGCGGGTCGTATCGTACTAACGTTCTTAGAAGTGTCATCTCTATATCTTCTGTATTGATAGTATACGCCAACTAATGCAGCACCCGTACCAATAACTGCGATAGTAGTATTGATAGACACATTTTTCGGTAATAAGTTCATGTCCTAGATACAACAATAGGTTAATTACGTTCTATTATGTTTCGGTCATAGAACGTCAGTAACATATTGGTGTATCTAGGACATGAACTTATTACCCATTTTTCATCCAACTTTCATCTACGTTGATTTCTTTAGATAATTCGCTTTCACGCGAAATCTCTCTCCTTTGAGCCTCTCTAGCAAGTTTATTACTTAGTGCTAATGCTTTCCCAGCAGCAACCCTCTTTGGATCTTTTACTCTAGTTGGTGTTGTCTTTGGTGGATTCGCAGTTATCTGATCCGTCTGTTCCTCCATCTCGATTCGATATAGTAGTTACTTACGAATGTTTAATAGGTGTACTAGGAACGACTATGTGATCAGCTACATTGAACAAGACACTATCTAGAGCTACAAATAGAACTGCTTTAAGTGCTAGTAGACCAGCCGCAGTGTATATCTCATTGCGGACTAGTTGGTCTTCTTGTAGATCCTTAACCAGTGCTTGTTGGTCATCTAGTGGAACTACGTATGCTACTGCGCAAGTAGCTAGACGTAGTGCACCATTTACTAAGCAGCATCCTGTTATTCGATAGCATGCGCCAAACAATGCAGCGCCCAACCATTTACTAAGCAGCATCCTGTTATTTGATAGCATGTGCCAAACAATACAGCGCCCATACCAATAACTGCTATAGTCCAACTTTCCATCTACATTGATTTCTTTAGGTAATTCACTTTCACATGTAATCTCTCTCTTTTGAGTCTCCGCAGTTATATGATCCGTCTGTCCGTCCATCTTGCTTCGATATAGTAGGTATATGTGGAGGTTCAACAGGTGTGTGACACTAAAGATTCTTTAATGATGAATATGCCTCAAGTACTACGGTTCTTTCTGGGGTATCCACTTCATATTCGTCGACTTCGTCATCCTCCTCATTCCCTGGCATGACTATGTGATCAGCTACATTGAACAAGACACTAGCTAGAGCTACAAATCGACCGTGTTTAAGCGCTAATCGACCAGCCGCCATAGATATCTGATGGCGGGCTAATTGGTTTTCTTGTAGATCCTTAAACAGTGCTTGTTGGTTGTCTAGTGTAGCTACGCATGAGACTGCGCGAGTAACTTGACGTAGTACACCATCTACTAAGTGTACTGTTATTTGATTTGCTACTACGGCCTGGTATCTACTATGTAAACGTTTTACGTCCTTCTCAGATAGTTTAGTTATATCTGTTAGGGAGAAATTCTGTCCTAGACATTCTTTCGTTTTACCTAATACAGCTAAGGTCTTAAGTTCTTCCCGCCATTCTTCGATATCCTCCAATTCGGTTGAAAATTCCAATTTTGGTGGTGGACCTGTTAAATCCTCACCTTCCAGTTCTTTAATGTATTCATCCATGATAATATATTATAGGTGCGGGTATCTCTAACACTACTGCAAAAGGATGTCGCAAACAGAAACATATGCGAGCAAACTTATGAGATCGAAGTATCGTTCGTAATTCGTTACATTCTTGTGAGCCTCCGTAATCGTCAAATATCCTCTTTCCATCTATAACCGATGCAGTATGAAATGCTACTACGATAGCTACGTTCTCACGAAATGGTTTACATATACTCGTTAATTGTTGGGATAGTACCCAAATAGATAGTCCTATATGTCGAGCAGAGAACGCTAAATCTACTAGTTTGTCAGTTCTTCGTTTTACATCTTTTGATGCGGCACAATCATCTAGAATCAATAATGTATTGGTACCTGACCAAAAGGTTGCACAAATATTTAATGTGGTATCGATAGCATCCTGAGATGGTGATATGACATAAAAATGCGGATCTCGATTAGCAAATCCATGATATGTTTTGTTGTGGGCATACGTAGGACAAATCAATACTATATAATCGAACTTACCACGAAATGGTCCACGAAGTTGTTCTATGAGAAACGCAGTCTTTCCACAATTCGTTGGACCTACTATGAGTGAGTTGAATGGGATGTGTTCTACCAAGGAATCCATCAGTATGTAATACTATCTAAAGATCTGTTCAATATCTTGAGCTGAGCATCAGCAAGGACATAGATATGCATGTTTACGTTTCCACTTCCTTTTAAAGTTCTATGTATACGAATATCGATATCTTTTCCACCACCAGTTTGTGCCATTCCATCACCATGAACAGAGGAATCTTTTGCCGTACGGCAATCGACTAGGATGGCAAATCTGTTATTGTAAAATTTGGTAGGAGTCATAGAGGTATAGGATGTACCAAACCATCCTTTTGCGGACTCCCAAAAATCTGGTGTTAACATACCTCCCGGAAAGAATCTATTTGGAACTCCATTTACGTCTATCTCTACCTTTGAAATATCAGGATTTACGAATGCTTCACTATCTCGTGAACCGGCGGTGTGAGGATCTACGAATAGAAGAAGTAATCCAGCGAACGATCGTCGTGGAACATTTATGTTCTGAGATATCAAAGTATCTGATGCCTTAGCGATAGGTACCGTCTTAAAGTGAACTGCATGATCGTATAGGAATGCAGTACCATTTTCATATGTGCGAAATGCTTTCCTAGCTAGAGTTTCATTCTTGATTGCTTCGTATTCTAACCGGATGTTGGTAAGCTTATACGTACCTATCTTTGTCGAATCTGATCCAATGATAATATCGATAGAGTGGGCTAGAGTTAATTCGAATGAAATAGTGTCTTCTAATGCATGTGGATATAGAACTCCATGTTGTGTAAGAATATCAACGTCCAACGGAATTCTATATTTTGAACCATATGCAGCTAACAATGCATTCTCACCAACATCTGAAGTACTTGCATCGCCAGCTTTAGATCGTAGCTTATTTGCATTATCTGATTGGATACCTTGTTGTACTCTCGATTCTCTCTCTTGTGTAGATAGATAGATATCGGAATATGTTTGTAATAGATCCGATCGGGCAATGTCTTCTACTATTTCAGCTCCTATCTTACAAACTCGATGTATAACTAAGCAACGTCCAACATTTGCAACGACTCGATTATTAACATGTCCACCAGACAATACGATATCACCCAATAATGCCAAACTACCAGGTACTAATACGATATCTTCTCCCAGTGTTGGTATTTCCACATATAGAGTCTCACCTGGATTGGCAGATGATGGAGTGAAAGTTTTTCTATATAAGGTTCGTTGAGCTTTGAGTGCGAGTTGCGCTCTTAGTGCTTCCTTAGGAATTAACTTCGACGATATCATGTTGAATATACTATGATATATAGTTATGTTCAATATGGAAGCTAGGGGCGACGTTGATGTGAGACCTGAGGATAGTACCGACAGATACGAAGAACGAGAACCAGATGAAGAAAACCGAGGAGAACGAGATGAAGAAGACCGACAACGAGAAGCAAATGAGAGATACTTGGCTTACTTATTGAGTGACAATCAAGATGAAGCTGGAGGTAGTGAGACAATTACCATGGATAATTTGCATGACTACGCTATAGAAGGTGACCCACTTCGAGGATTCACATTCGAACAAACAATTCCAGATTCGGCAAAAGAAATGCTGGTTGGCATAGTAAAAGGGCAATATCCGGATGCTGGTGTTCGGCATAATATAGAAATATCCTTAGTAGATGGAAACATTACCGTTCGCGAACTTGGAAGCAAAGAACCCTTTAAACGTCTATTCGTCGGTAATGATGATGATAGGAAATTACGCGTGAAGATGAGGAAAACTCTCAAAGATGCTTTAGGTCCAAATAATGAAGAGGCTGCTAATGAAGTAATATTTGCAGAACGACAACTCACCGATCGGGAAGCAAATAACGAATCTATTCTTGAAGACTCCGAATCGACCGACGCTCAGAAAGAAATAGCTAAGAAAGAGTTAACGTCTATCCGTAGGGCAAGAGAATTACTTGAACGTCAAGAAGAAGCTATACTAGAACGTACGTCGCTACGTGAGAGGGTTAAATACATTTTCAGAAAGTATGGAATGACCGTTCTTGCGGTGGTAACTGCTATTGGTGCTATCGTTAGTGTAATAGTTTCCCAGCTATCGAAATCCGTACCGAAACCAGTAAAACACGGTATCGACAAAGTGGCAGATACAGTAAAGAAGGGATTAAAAACGATGGGTGATTTGTTAAAGGAAATGGGAAAGAAACTTGGGCAGATACTACCTGGAATGATTGGATCAATCGCGAATTTCATATTTACTATGGCCG
Organism: Actinernus sp. WN-2022; assembly: GCA_030867875.1. NCBI lineage: Eukaryota > Metazoa > Cnidaria > Anthozoa > Actiniaria > Actinernidae > Actinernus > Actinernus sp. WN-2022. The sequence goes on along the minus strand of JAOWCC010001729.1, from coordinate 4,149,799 downwards.
GTAAAGCTCTAGGAGTATTAGCAGAGAACGTTTGGTTATTCATCGTAGTAATAGTGGTGATCACAATAGAGCAATATAAACGACGTTAACGAAATAACGCCCATGCAATTCCAGCTCCTGCAATAGATACTATCGCTAGATTGATCCCATGTTGTTGAGTATGATTCTGTAAGGTACTATGTGAAACTTGTTGTGGAACTTGTTGTGGAACTTGATGTGGTAATTGTTTCTTTTGTTTCTTCCCTTTCATATCTGGTGGGGACTTGGTTTCGAGAACATCTGTATTAATATCGTTTTTCCCTAACACCATACCTTCTGTGGCGTTCGGGATTGGATTTTTATAACCATCCTTCTTGCTGAGGTAGTACTCAAGATTGCTTGGTAGTAATCGTACCCCTATGGCTATTGCTAGGTCTAATCTCTTATGTGTGTGTAGTATAGCTGTAAGATAGTTTTTATAGCTTACCACTAAACTGTTTTCGAGAATAGCGTCCTCGACTAATCTCTTAAATTTTTCTTTGACATTGAAACTATCTATGATGGATTGGTTAAGATCATTCTGAGCAGCTAGAACGCAATATCCAAAAGCTTCGACGGATCGATTCAATCTACCTAATCCAGCATTAGTTAACCCCTTTCCGATTGGTGGTGTAAACCAATTATATTGTTTTCCTTCATGTTCATCGTTCCGAATGAATGCCACAAGATCACCCTGATCCTTCTTACCTCCTTGGTCTGCAAATAAATTATTGTGATTTGGCCAATTATCTGCTTCTTTATCGTAACCTCTGACTACGTGGACGTTTTCGAAATCATCATACAAAAGGAATACATCTCCTAATCCGTCATTCCTACCTCCGTGCCATCGGAAATCTGGTGTTCGAGATATACCAAATTCGATGCATAATTTCTCAAGAGCTGATTCGCTATAGCGGTTATCCATTTGCTTGAAAGCAGAGTCACCAGGTAGAGGAACCCCATGAGCACCACCAAGTTCATGTAGAATTCTTCGTACTGTGAAATAAATGTGAAATCGTAGTAGTCCTTGAACAATGGGAGGATACGTTTTGAAAGTAGGATCAAACAATGACACTCCACATCCAGAAGTCGCACACCACGTTGCGAAATTCAATTGTTGAGGCCAATATTTGAAATCTGGACCTGATAACCAATGGTGGGACTCCTTTTCTGTCATATGCTTTACGACAGTCTCTTTGAATATGTTCGGAACGCCTGCTTTGAACTTTTTCGTAGGTTTGACATATATCCATAGATTAGTTAAATCTATATCTTGTGCTTTTTCAGTAGGTGGGACCGCCGTAATAGGATATTTCACACTTTTATCTAGTGTTAACGTATGTGGAAAACCTCTATGCACATCCCACAATGCGTTATCGATGTGTTTTTGAATGGTGGTAGGTAGCTTAGAGACATCGTCACCATAAACCACATAACCATTATTCCCATCTCGAAACCAAATACTAGTCGAATATTTGCCAGGGCCGTCTATATCCGTTGATACATAGAACTGGTGAAAATCTGCATGTGGGTATCTTTTCTTGAACTTCGCTAATAGATCGGCATTAAATGGTGCGACCTTCTTATCTTCCTCAGCTATTCTCTCTCTATCTCTACTAGCTATTCTCTCAGCCTTTGACCGTAAATTAGCATTCCGTGTTGGGGTCTCATCATCTCTCTCGTCGTCTCCACCCTCATAATGATAGCTGAAATTACCTCCTTGCCTCCTCATGTTAAAGCTAATTATGTATATAGTTCATACCTTTAACACATAATGGTTATATTAAATGTCACCGCCACATCGTCTGACCATACGGTCTACTTCGATAACCCTATTCTTATCAATAATATTTCGCTAGTTGAGGCCACTATTAGTCATAATTGGTGGAACCTAGCTGAGAAGGGGGGTTTTAAGTGGATTGCCCCAAATAGTTTGACATTTCCATACGAAATTAAGCCGGGACATTATAAGATAGAAACTTTGATAACCTACTTCGATCCCGCAGTTGAGGCTGGTTACTTAGAATTCATAGACTACCCATTTAGGAAATATTGGCTTATGAAGGTCAAGAAACCAATCCAGTTCACTAAGAATGTCTGCGGTTTGTTTAGTATCGAAGTAAATGAAGATGTGACGGATTATGTGACTATCAATAAAGGAAAATACATCCTGGTGCCAAAAGATATTAATCACATATCTATCTACTGTGATTTGGTGGATTCAGATTTCTCACTTCTTGATGGAAAGCCATCTAAAATCCTACATACTTTTAAAACGACATCACACGTTTTTGGTGAAACAACTTACTTTCCACCAACCCTCATACCCATTCGAGCCCTAGGAACGATACGGAACTACATTCGCCTCACAGTTTGCGATGAGAAAGGCAATCTCATAGACTTCAACAAGCAGCCTATACATTTCGTATTGAAGCTTGAGTAAATCATACGTATATACAATGGATGGCGATTCGATTCAACCGTTTCCAACAGCACCAGATATCTATCCATCGGGAGCTATAAAGGAACTTAGCGATATAAATGGATCGAGTTTTAGACTGCAAAAAGTCTGTAATACGCTCGCTGAGCTAGAACAACAAGCAAAGCACTACGAAGTTGTTCGCAAAAAATATGCTCGAGCGCGTGGTATCGTTCATGGGATTGCTGTGGCCACAGGTAGCCTGAGTGGCGTTTTATCAGCTTTTGCGTTAGGTTCATCATTTACGGGGGTTGGGATACCTGTGGGTATTTCATTAGGATCAGCGGGGTTCCTGTGTGCCGTCATATCGTCTTCGATGGCTGTCGTTAGTAAGAAACTTGGCGTTCGCGTCTCGAAGCATGAAAAGACTGTTATGCTAGCAAAAGCTAAGGCGAATTCCATGGAAGTCAAAGTCTCAAAGGCTCTAGCCGATTGTAACATTTCAGAAGCTGAGTTCGGAAGCGTTATTGATGAGAAAAGGAAATATGAGACGCTTAAACTAGAAATACGGCAAAAAAACAAGCAAGAAAGAGGATCAAAAAACGTAGAACAACTTCGATCCGAGATCCGAAAGGAGATGAGAGCAAAACTTGGCAGTCTAGTGGGATAAGAATAAATATCTCCTTCGAAAGAAACCAGTATGGATTTCATTTTAACTTCGATAAAAGCAACTACGCTTAATTCGTATAAATTACCGTGTTGTTTTGGTTCATATGCTAATTTCGAGACAACGCGTGGGTGATGCTAATTAACATACGTCAACTGCTTAAAACATAAGTATGATATTGTATTACTGAATAGAGGATCAAAAAAACGTAGAACAACTTCAATCCGAGATCTGAAAGGAGATGAGAGCAAAACTTGGCAGTCTAGTGGGATAAGAATAAATATCTCCTTCGAAAGAAACCAGCATGGATTTCATTTTAACTTCAATAAAAGCAACCGCACTTAATTCGTATAAATTACCGTGTTGTTTTGGTTCGTATGCTAATTTCGAGACAACGCGTGGGTGACGCTAATTAACATACGTCAACTGCTTAAAACATAAGTACGATATTTTATCACTGAATACTTTGTCTAGCACACATAGCCCAACGGGTTTGTCGCTGGGACTTGTGATCGAGATGGGAGCCGTTCACAAGTTCTGGTGTTCAAACCTTGGCGGACTATGTGTGGTAGATCGGCTTGTGTTGGGTAAGAAGCTCCCAGCCCAACACAAGTCGTAGCGCGTCTGCCGATGTGGCAGAAGCTGAACAACTACAGTAGAACAAATACAGTAGAACGAATACAGTGAAAAGCCGGGCCCGGCAAGAATAAAAACCTCTCTAGGAACAAAAAGGAGAAAGAAGGAAAAAGGTGAAAGTGGGTTCCTAGAGAGGTTCTGGTGACACCAGTTTTGGTACTTTGGTTTTTTTCATTATTAATTTTTTTTCTTCTTACTGTCTTAGACTAAATTCTTGAATGAGTACATATCAACGGATGTCGTATTCAAATCTATATCGATCTTATCGTCGCCATGTAGAGAACGTATAAAAACATTTCCACGACATATGCTTTTATCTTTTAGTTGCATAAAACGAGCGGTCTAGATCATGTTGACGCTGAAAGCTATCCGGCCCTACTATGTGTAACCTAGTAGTAAGATTGGTAGTTGTTTCTTCACATGATTCGACCTCGGAAACAAGACCACAAGTGGGACATATGAATTCCATTCCTTGTAGTTCCATCGGACATAAACATTCGGAACATGATTCACCGGCGCTAATATGCGACAATGGTTCAATATGCGACAATGGTTTGATATGTAGGCTTGCACAAATTTCTGGACCAAGTAATCTAATAATGTTATCCATACTAGTTGTATACCATATGCCTGTCAATTGTCTAATTGTTCGTTCGTTTTAAAAAAAAAAAAGAGAAAAAAATGAAGAGAGGTCGCATAACAATTTCTCTTCATTTTTTTTCTTTTTTTTTCGTATCGTGATTTCTACTTATCCTCCGATCCTACCACATTTAGATCTTTCTCACTGATGGAGAGGTCATCCAATGCATTATCGAGATCGTGAATGTCCACCACGTTTCGATCTTTTTCCGATTCCACTACATTTAGATCTTTCTCCGATTCTACTACATTTGAACACGTGATATTCGCTGACTCGTTAGCTCGCTTCTTATCAAGGTTCTTCTTATTGCGAATGGTACGGCGTTGAGGTGCACCACATTTTGCACAAAGTTCGTGATTAGTACGACAGCCTCGACCGCACGTCAAACATGGAACGAATATAGCACATCCTCTTCCTATCTGGAAGTTATGTTGAGAGCAATACTCTGACACCTTCGAACACTTCCTTATACATTTCGTGGTCTTTCCTCGAATCAACCAATCACAAGTTCTCGTCTCAATCATCGTGCAATATACCTATATATGTTATATGTCTAATTGGTATCTTAGTTGTGACGTCTACGTTGAGGTTCTTCAATCACGCGCGGTTGTCTAATCTGTGTGGTATTAATACGTACTAAGATAACAACATACGTTAATATCGTGAAGTAGAGAATGTATGTTAGTACCATGGGTGGATATACTGTAAACTAATCATTCCTTTAATAGGTGTTAAAATGTAAAAATACAATGAAAAAAATAGTACAACGAAACTGCTCCAATCTGGAAAAAGCAGTAGAAACCGGAGCTGTGCTCAAGTTTGGATATTTAGGTGTAAGAATGCCTAGGGACAATTTGGACGTTGCGAGAGATCCTATGTGGTAGCATAAGCATTTATGTAGTAATCTAGTAGAGCGTTTTCGTCCTCTATGGTGAGCTGGGAGCGCTTAATGAGCCACTCAATGATCCATTTAGCGGTATTAAGATGATCTTTGCTATAGGCGCATAGTAGAGCATGATGAACGTATTCATACTCTATAGTTATCTGAAAGCGTCGAATTAGCCACTTAACGGTATTGAGATGGCCATTCCTACAGGCATCTATTATAGCAAACCCGACGGCTTTATCCTCTTTGGTGAACTGGAAGTGCTTAGTGAGCCACTTAGCGATATCAAGACAGCCATCCTTACAGGCAGCGCATAGAACGTAATCGGTGTGTCCACCCATTTTATCGAACCATAAGTGCTTAATGAGCCACTTAATAACGTTAAGATTACCATATTTACTGGCGTAGACAAGAGGAAAGCTATCATCGATGTAGTTTGCGGAAATACCGAAAGTCCTAGCCAAATTGTCTCGATCGTTGTCATTACGAGTAGACCTAAGACCGAAAGTGAGTACTCGTTTACGGAACTCTTGGTCTACGTTTTTGTAGCGCACGAGAGATGCGGCACCGTTTAGGTGTTTCGATGTCCTTGCGATGCTTGCGAATGATTCTGGGCCTGCATACTCTACTATCTTAGTCAAGATTTCCATCGGGAGGTACGATATATAATCCATAGTGGATGCAACCTTGTGTGTTGATATACAGTATGATAATCATTTCTCTAATAGAGTGTTGAAATGTAAAAAATACGATTTAAATATAGTACAACAAAACTGCTCCAATCCGGAAAAAAGCGGTAGAAACCGATATCGTCAAAATACGATAAATAGTATTTAATCCGCCTTCGTTGGGCAAGAAAAAGTTGTATCATTTTGCCTCTGGGCAAGAAAGTGGTATCATTTTACTCAGTAGTATAGCCGGAGTTAAAATTATACAACTTTTTTGTTGTGCAAGGACGTCAAAAAGGAGATTTCTGAATTTGCTTTTTGACGTCCTTGTGCAAGAAAAAAGTGGTATAATTTTAACTCCGGCTATACTACTAATCACTATGTTTACAATTGAAAAATAAGAATCTAGCACAGTTATATACCTGACTTAATTATAAGGCTATAGAGCACAAATCTTTCATTAACGGAACTGACGAAAACGAACGTTGTATTTATTAAACCAATTTCAAAGCAGGTGTATTATTGGGCCTGCTCTGGAAGCCGATATTGAACATATTGATGAATTATTTATTGAAAGTTCATAAGCAAAACCATAACAACAACAAGTTTATTCGTACTGAAATTATTAATAATTACAGGTTGAGAAAGAATAGAAAGATCAAGAATTAATACTGGTAAGGCTCGGAAGAACTATGAAGCTAAACAAAGGAAGGGGTCAGTTCAAACCCTGACTGGACCGATACTCAGGGTCTAAACATTACTAGTAAAGGTTCTACATCAATCTCGAAATGTAAACAGTTAGATTTCCAGGCGCTTCCTCGGTGTAATAAGCATATTAATAATTCATTTTGTCAAATTTTCATACAAACCTTCTAAAACCTAACCCTCAAATAAAAAAAAACTCTAACCATTTGAAATCCCAAATCATTCATAGAACGAGTCTAAATAAACCTAAACTTAATAGAACGAGTCTAAATACACCTAAACTTAATCGAGAATTTAGCGAGGTTTTCAAGTGTACTTTTGCTTTAACAATTTCAGGACATGCTTACACTGAGAAAGTGCCGATTTCATGTCTTCTCGGATATGGACAAAAATCTGTAGGACTATAAGTCAACGTAGAGGGCCATGAAGAAGATTACAGAACTTCATGTCAGCCGTAAACTTGTCGGTTACCCCCTATAAATAGTGACAATATCTTAGGGATTGTAAAGGGAGAAATCCCATTTAAGTATATTATTGTAAGCTAGAAACTGGTTTTCTATAGGGCTATGAAAATTTCACCTTCTTCGATTCTTAATAACTGTACTTAAAAGTGCTTCTCAGCACTAGCCAGGAATTGTGTATTTTGGTACAGTAAAGTGTCGTAAGTCTTATACAATCATTTTTGGACGATTTATGATCGTATTATTACTTTAAATCCTTGAAATGACGTCATTTACATGTACGTCAAATTATACGAATGAGGTGAACATGAGTTGAGTCATAACATTGACATAACATTGTGTTTATTTGTTCAGTTGTTTTTCACGCTTCAGACATTTGATCATTGCAATCTTTTAATAAGTGGAGTTGACATAAAAACAGAGCAAAATGAACTAGAATTTGCTTTTGACTGTAATGACGTCATTGAAATTTGATTCCTTAATAAACAACAATATTATACATTTTACTCACTGCCAATTTTCGATAGCTGGCTATTGCATTGACTGTGCACGCGTACAATGTTTTCTGTAGGTGATCATCTGTAGGAGTGATCTGTAGGATGCTCATCCAATAATTGCTTACTGGCAGACGCTAATAATTAGGTTTTCTATGTCGGTCATTTTGTTTCAGTTTTTTTCCCACTTTGACTTTTAAATAATAGTTAATAATAATTGTATTAACACCTTATACCAATACAGGTACATCAGCAAACAATAATAAACAAAATTACAATCATGTACGAGATATTAAAAAAGGTTGCTCGCCAATTTAAAAAAATAATGAAAATGTTTAGCTGACAATAACATTATGGATTTGTCTTTCATTGATAGAATATATAAGAACAGTGACCTCTGCGGAACAAATAGGGGTTTTAGACTATGAAATAACGGCAAAGGAGATCGAGAATGCCATTAAAAAACTAAAACATAAAAAGGCAACAGGCATCGATAGCATCCCAAATGAAATCCTAATATGGGGTAAAAAAGAACTCATAAAGCCACTAACATCTCTCTTCAATGAAATCCTTTCTTCGGGAATTTACCTGCAAGAATGGAGCATAGGCCTTATTACTCCCATCCACAAAAAGGGTGATCGATCAGAAATAGAGAACTACAGAGGCATTACGCTTTTATCTGCGCTTAGTAAACTATTTACATCAATTTTAAACCAGAGATTATACGACTACCTAACATATAAAGGAATACTGAAGAAAGAACAATTTGGATTTAGAAAACGACACTCCACTGTTGATAGCATTTTTGTTTTGAAAGGCCTTATCGATAAGTACGTTAAAAGTAAACCAAACAAGAAAAATAACATGCTTTTTACTTGCTTTGTCGATTTAAAAAAAGCATTTGATAGTATACCAAGGGAAAAGCTATTTGAGAAAATAAAACAGGTAGGTATTGAAGGCAAATTTTTCTCACTATTACACTCAATGTTTCCGACGATTATTCAGCAGTTAAAATAGATAATGTTATCACAGAAAAGTTTAGATGTTACACTGGAGTCAAACAGGGCTGCATGTTAAGCCCCACCCTCTTTAATCTTTTCCTCAGTGATCTGCCTCAAGTGTTAGACGAATCAGGAGTAAAGGATCCGATATGTATTGGTAGAACTAATATAAGCAACTTACTCTACGCAGACGACTTAGACCTAGTATCTAAGAATAAACATGATTTACAAAGTCTACTGGAAGGCCTTGAAGGGTATTGCGACACTAACCAATTAACTGTTAATATAGAGAAAACAAAAGCTATTGTTTTTAATAATAACGGAAAACGAATGAACAATTATTCTTTTTATTATAAAAATAACCAGTTAGAAAATGTGCGAATGTACAAATATCTCGGACTCACTTTCAGCGCATTCGGCAACTTTAATGTGGCAAAACAAGAACTTAAAAAATCAGCACTGAAGGCAGTGTTTAAACTAAAAAAAGAAATGGGATCGCACTTTAGATCTGATATTAAACTGACAATCAAACTCTTCGACACTTTGATAAAACCAATCTTGCTTTATGGAAGCGAAATCTGGGGGACCGATAACAAACGATCTAACGAAAATGATCCGATAGAAATAGTGCACACACAATTTTGCAAGTCACTATTAGGAACCAGCAGAACATCAGTCAATAATGGATGCAGAGCAGAACTTGGTAGATATCCTTTAAGATATGAATCAACATTCAGAAGTATTAACTATTGGACAAAATTGTTAACCCCAGAGACACATCTTCCGCAGATGCTCTGCAGCTTGCCAGTTGGTATTCACTCAGTATTTATCATAAGCTTGTATTGTTTAAAACAATGCACAAGGCATTTCACGCTAGGTTACCAGATTTTTTATGCGATCAGATATTAATTAAGAGGACTAGCCGTTATAATCTAAGAGTAGCGGATTCCCTTGAAATACCGCGTTTTAATATTAAGTTCCTTCAACATTCAGTTCAGTATAGTGTATCGGTTTTATGGAATAGTGTTATTTCTAGTAATCAGTCAATAGTATATGCAGGACATAAGGATCTTGAGTGTCGTTTAAATAAATTAGCGGTGTTTGAACAGTTCAAGTTTAACACTACATCTGCCTCTTCTACTAGATTTAAGAGTGATGACTTCATTTACTTGTGATTCCACTCATTAACTGAGGCCTAGTATGAATGTATTGTATTTTTAGAAAAAAATTTTTTAGCAGCTCTCTTAGCATCATTATTTATTAGTAAGTTCAATTTAGTAATTTGAAGTTTATTTACTTATTACAGTTATTACATTTGTAAGTATTCTTAGTAATTTTTAGTATTGTAAATAGATGTACAGTTATATATTCTTAGTAGTAGACACACGACCCCATAAGCCTTGTGCTTTGATCATAATCGTGTTTAAATAAAGGCAATCTATCTATCTAATCTATCTAACCAGGGAAGAGCCAATGCTTACAAAAATTATGTATCTCGACAGTATGCAATCAAACAACCAAGTTTTTTGGAGTTACAAAATTAAGCAAACCATACAAAGCCTAGGCTATGGGGATATATGGACACTCCAAAACAATACTCCAGATTTTAGGGAATTTCTGAAGAATATAAAGCAACGACTAAAAGACACCGAACTACAAATTTGGTTAAGTGATGTATTTAATGACCAACGACAGAATCCAAACCAGAGTAACAAACTACGAGTTTATCGAACATTCAAAACGAAGTATGAATTTGAAAACTATTTGGATCTCGTCAGAAACATGAAACATAGAACTACGTTCACAAAATTAAGAATAAGCAATCATTGCCTTCAAATTGAAAAAGGAAGACACCTTAAACCTTATTTAAAACCAGAAGAACGAATTTGCCCAACATGCAAACAAGAAATGGAAGACGAAATTCACTTTCTGCTGAGATGCAAAACCTACCAGACAATCAGGCATGATTTCTTATCCTCCTTAAAAACTCTAACGAAATTAGATAGCAGAAAAATGACAGAAAAAGAACTATTTTCGGTAATCATTGATCCCCCGAGACAAGTCACAACAGTAGCAGCAAAATATGTTTATGATTGTATGGACATGCGATCCACCATAATTTCAGCACAAATAATGTAAGCTAATTTAATGATAACTATATATATTATATTTTTAAGATTACAGAACAATCTATCCGTCATTAACCAATTTTAAATTTGTTAGCAATCATCTGATGTACCAATGTAGTGCAAAGAGCTAATGAATAAAGTCTGTCTCTCTGTCTGTCTGTCTGTCTATGGAAGAAAAGTTGTCCCGGTTGCCCGAGACAACTTTGTCTTGAGCGAGTCTGGGCACGTAATATTGGATTACGCATGCTCTGTGAGTCCCGAGTTGGCCCGGTTAGGCGGGCCAATATGAGAAAAATATGAGCCAACATTTCTTCATATAAACATCTCTTATGGTTGCAAATTCACTATAATCACCTTCCATTGTATAGTGAAACTCATCACCAACCTTATCACCTGCACATATGGGACAAACACGGGCATCAATAAGGGATTTTCCTATAGTGTCCTGTCTCAACCGGTAATTTGTGTGTAGAAATTCTCAGTTTGGTAACAGCTTGTCTGTGATGTATATTGGCAATATCATTGAGGTACCGCTCATAACCCACATTTGATTTAACTAAATGGCAATTGCGCAATTTCCGCCAATGTTAGTATCATGAGGGATATTCTCACAAAGTTGAAGTCAAAGTGGCGAAATCGAAACAATATCGTGGCACACCTTCAAAAATGAGAAAAACTCAATACTTTAGCAAGCTAAGTTATTCTCCTTCAATATATCGCTGGCAAGGAGTTTTTTTTATAAAGCAAATTCTGTATATAATTATATGTTTGCATGCACATTGGTATTTATTAGTTTTTTATCAATTTGTAGTGTGCTAGACGATTTGTATTGGACTCGTTTTTGTCCGTCCGTCCGTGAGGAGTCCTATCTTCGGATAGTGTTCGGAATCGCACACTGATCGGGATTCTTCGATCGACACCGACGCCCGATGTTTTGTATTTTCGTGACTATCGAGGGTTATCGGCGACGATCGGCGGACATGGTTCGAATTTTCGTGATCTCTCGTCTGTTGTGCTATTTTGCACCAACAACGTACCAGACACAGAGAGTCGGGGGTCGATGTCCTAGCACTTCATGTACATTTCATGTACTTCTTTCGTATCAATTTACACGTTGTGTCTGTCTTCTACTGTCATGTTGCTTTTTGGAGGGATATGGCTCAAGCTCTGTCAATTAGGGACGGACCATTAGAAAAGTTATGGGGGGGGGGGGGGGGGGGGGGGGGGGGGTGGGGGATTCTCAAGCTGCATGCATTTTTTTTTACTCCAGTTTGCTGTGCAGCAAAAAAATTTCCGGCTACGATGTCATGCACGTTTTTTTTTTTGCAAATATTTTATGTACTAATCTATTCAAAATTAGCTACCTTTGCATATCAAAGTTATTGCGTACAAAAGCCTACATATCGATAACCGGTGACTCACTTCAATTATCGGCCCAGTCATTTCACTCAAAAATACATAGATTTGGGAGCTATTTTCCCTTATAAAACAAATAAAATGATATATGATTTCCAGTTACCTTCAAATCAAAGTTAAGTAATAACTAATCTGCAACTGATAACTGTCAGTTGGAGTGATTAGGGGCCGTCGACATATTCGAAATGCCCCGCTTAACGCACAACGGACGTTTAGGGGGTAGGGGGTAAGGGCATGGACGTTAGTGTGGGGCATTCAGAACAAACACATTTTCATCAGTAGAAGTACACTTTTTAATCAAACGTTTCCAGTCAGCTAGATCTACATAGAGCGCAATTTCTGTTGAATTTCCCGGAAATTTCAACAAGGTCTTTTGATTAGAGTATCATGAAATACCTCAGTCAAACCTCCAGGTAAGTGAAACTCAGTTTTATAGTCGTGACATAATGAGTATTTTAGTCAAGGTCCGAAATGAGCTCGTACGGGAATTCGAGGTACTGACTGACTGTACAGTTGCAGCTATTAAAGCTGTAAGCTTGTTTTATACTTTGTTTATAAGTGAACTCCCGTGTATTTCATTACTGTTTTTTCTGACTTTATAAAAGCATAAAACAATGGGTGGACGTTGAGGGGGGGAGGGGGTTTGACCTTAACGTCCGTTGTGCGTTAAGCGGGGCATTTCGACGTTATATTAAGATTTCGACCGTACAAATTTGAATTTGCTTTCGCGAGTAAAAGTGATTTTTTACAAGACGTTACTGGTTTAGGAACTACCTGGGTTTAGCTTGAATACTTACCGCTGAATTTAGATAGTAGAATAAATTTGCAGTATTCTGCTGTATAAAACATTGAGGTTTCTCAAGTTTAGAGTGGTACAAATCACTGTTAAAGTTCTATTTCGTCATGATTTCGTTACTATTTTACTTGTGTGACTTTTGGTATGGCGGGAGCTGCAGTAGGAGAGAATTTGGAGCGTTCAAACGAAAGCAGAGAATTCTCCTTCGTATAGTTCTGGTATCAACAGGTAAGCCACATTATAAACTTGTAATGCGACTGAAGTTGTTCTCTCTCTCAAATAAAATCGCATTTACTTCAAAGCGATGACCAATAGCAAATGTCCTCTTCTGTGTGCAATGATTTTGATGACTTAATAATTCTTGTCCTAAGTAAACTTTAAGAGCCATGCTCCTGTGAATATTTTTTTTAATCAGGGCATCAGGGCTAGCGTGCCCATATTAAAAGTTATACTTTAATATTGATACCTATAAAAGTGTACATCTGCATCACTTTGCATGGCAAATGATTGTTTATGATTCAAGCTCATAGCGAGACCAGTGAAAATTCCATTCAAACTAATATTTTTGAGAGACAAAAAATTATGTAAATTTCTCCTGCTTTTCAATAGTGGATAAATCAAAGGATACATATGTGTACCTCTCACAAAAGAGTTGCTGCAACAAAAACAGTGATAGAAGGAAACCATTTGCAGTTGATGGCATCCCTGTACATTTGTGCAGTCCCTGGCCTCTGCCTTGCCTCTCCCCCTCCATGTAGGATTTTTTTTTCTGTGTTGCTGGTTGTGCATGGATATTTTTTTTGATAATTTTCCCTCGTATGGATTTTTTTTTTGGAATTCCCCCACCCCCCCATAACTTTTCTAATGGTCCGTCCCTTACCAAAGATGATCTGGAAGCAATTTTGGACAAGAAATCTGAAGAGAAACTGCAGCCGATTCGCGACTCAATAGACGAGATGAAAGATTCCGTTCAATTTCTGAGTGATAGTTTCGATTCAATCAGTTAACCGCACCTCTCAAATGCTGCTTTTAGGTTGAAATAAGCATTGTAATTATATCATTATTGTAATTTTATTTTTCATAGGAAGCCAACGTAATTGGTTTTCCTGGCCTCTATGTTTTGTTTGTTGTATATTTTACTTTATTATATTTTGTATCTTCTATTATGGCCGAAGTAAATAAATAAATAAATAGAAACAGAATAGTGGAACTAGAAAGCAAATATCAATAGGTCGCCAACGAAAATATATTTCTCAAAGCTGAGACTCTGAAGCTTTCAAAAGCCGGTCAGTATAATCTGCAGACTGCAGATTGGGTATGAAATGCAGATTGCAGACTCGGTATAAAATGCAGACTGGGGAAAAAATACACGAATTAAATAAATAACAATGGTGGTGGTCACGTGACTTCGAATCGTTGTTATACTAAACACTGCTCTGTTTGTGTTTTAAATTATATGGTAAAGTGGTTTAGAGCGCGCGCTTTTCATCCAACGATCGGAGTTCGAGTCCCACACCAGCCACAATTTTTTTTTACTTCTTTTTCTCCTTTCTCAGTTTTATTTAATCTTTTCCTCTCTTTTAAGCTAATAGAGCCGCCTTCTGGTCTACACTAAAAACATTGTGTGACATGTGATTGGCAACAGATTTTCGACGCAGCAGGGTTTCCTTCTAGCTCTTGTGATCTCTAGCTCTTCAAGGTTGGCCGGCAACATTTTCATAAATTAACCATGCAGTAAAGTATTAAACTTGACAGATTCTCATCATGACCGTATTGGGGAGAGCTAATACACAACAATGTTTTTAGTGTAGATCAGAAGGCGGCTCTATTAGCTTAAAAGAGAGGAAAAGATTAAATAAAACTGAGAAAGGGAAAAAGAAGTAAAAAAAAATAGTGGCTTGTGTGAGACTCGAACTCCGATCGTTGGATCAAAAGCGCGCGCTCTAAACCACTTTACCATAGAAACAATTCACTTGAATGCCAGTTTCAAAATAACGGTATATATGGACGTATTGCGTCCGAGGTTCAAGGTTTTTATTTCCCACAAAACAAAACAATCATTACATTTAGGACATGCGACAAAAGATATTTGCTAATGTTGAGGAGCACAAGCATAAAACCATGAGGGTTACCAAAGTTGCTTATGCCCCTGGAAAACTTATTTAAATTAATAGATATATAAGACAAATACAGGATATATAGAAAGTGAATGTAGATAGTGCACTAGATCTAGTATAAGAGTTTGTTTAAACTAGACTGAAACAGAAATAAATGTATTTTTAAAGATAGGATTAGTAATAGAGTTTAGGTTAAGTATTATATCTACGAGAAAGAGCAACATTAGTAAATAGCACAAACGACAGCTGCAAACGACAGAAATGTATCATTAATACTCAGGAGGAAGAGCTAAAATATATTTTTTGTAATTATTTTTGAAAGATTTCAGGCAAGGCGATTGTTTTATATCTAAAGGTACACTATTTCAAGTCTTCGAGGCTGCGAATTTCACACTAAATTTTCCATAATTTAGGTTCGCTCTAGGGATAAAAAGATTCTTATTTGATCTCGATCGGGTATGGTATAAGTGGACCTCAGAAATTCTACTAAAAAGTGTATTGAAAGTACTAGGTAATAAATTATTTTGATGTCTAAAAGCAAGTTCCCCAAGTCGTAATTTGGTTATTTCATAAATATTTAATATTCCAAGGTCACAGAATAGCGGCCTACTAGGTGCCATGAAATCCGATAAAGTTATTACACGCATCGCACGCTTCTGTAGAATATATAGAGGATGTAGACTTGTTTTATAAACACTACCCCATGTACTGGTACAGTAAGATAAATATGGATAGATAAGATTATAATACAGATTATTACACGCATAGCACGCTTCTGTAGAATATATAGAGGATCTAGACTTGTTTTATAAATACTACCCCATGTACTGGCACAGTAAGATACATATGGATAGATTATAATACAAATTAATTAAAATTTTACGATTGAGAAATTTACGACATCTATAAATGACACCAACTGATTTGGCAATTTTAACTGCTATATGATTTATGTGAGACTCCCAATTTAGATGTTCATCAATGAGAATCCCTAAAAACTTCGTCGTATCAATTTTCTTCAGATTTTTCGTAGAAAACGTGACATTTAAGTTTGAGGCATGTTTTTTCATATGTTTCAGTCTTTGCTGAGATATGAACAACACAAAATTTGTTTTCGAAAGGTTAACAGTTAGTCTATTGGCTATGAGCCATTTCTCAAGCTCTTCGAGTTCTGAATTTTATAAAGGATATAATATTTTTAATATTTTTGTGATGAATAAGTATTCATATCGTCAGCATAAAGGACAAGGTGAGCCAGTCTATTAAAGGTTTTAGCATCATCCATGTAGATTAAAAATCAGTAGAATCCCATAGCACGACTGATTGGCTAACGAAGCGTTTAATATTTTGTGGAAAAGCTGTAGTATTCAACGATGTACAGGAAGCCCGCGCGTAAATATTTTGTTTATTTTTATTATCGCGAACAGAGACAGCTGCAGCAAAAATCTGTAATTTTGAACGGTATTATAAGCTGGGGCTTCGTGGATTTGCTGATTTAATTCATGTAATATTCACACAAAGAAGCTAAATGACTAAAAACATTATTAAAAGCAGGACGAAAGCACGGCTACAGAACGGTACTAAAACATGGTAGAAGGAAAATTTTGGAAACGAGTGGACTGAACACATGCAAGTATTAAACATTCAACAGTTTAAAAAACAGGCTTATTTATTGTGAAACAGAAATTGAGCATTAACATTTGGTAATTTGCTTATAAAGTAAGGAACAATTAATACTTACAAGTTTGTGC
Organism: Actinernus sp. WN-2022; assembly: GCA_030867875.1. Taxonomy (NCBI): domain Eukaryota; kingdom Metazoa; phylum Cnidaria; class Anthozoa; order Actiniaria; family Actinernidae; genus Actinernus; species Actinernus sp. WN-2022. The sequence continues at coordinate 4,132,995 of JAOWCC010001729.1, read as the reverse complement.
GTATATATACTTGTGCAGCAGCTCTTCGGTTTGTCAGGTTTTAGATTTTCACTCATCGACAACTGGCTTCAACAGGCCACCGGTTTTCTAAATCTTTCACAAACATTCACAATTTTGTCTCCAGTTAATGCACTTTCGCTTTCTTGGTAAAGATTAGATGAAAATTAAGTGTACCTAAATAAAATACAGGTGTTTTCATGCATAAAAATGCAGTTTTAATGTCGTGTGAGTTTCAGTCTAATTATAGCTTGATTCCTATTCGCTCGTTAGTTTACCGCGCAATGGATTCTTTATTTATTTTCGTAAATCACTAAATGCTATGGGATTCAAAGAGAATTCATTGCCCGACTCGGGAATTCCACGTTAAATTTCACTTGAAAAACCGATATCGCACTACAACAACTTTTTAAAAAATTTGTACCAGAGTTAACACAGATTTACATGAATGAAATAAAATTAACTAATTAGGGTACAGGTTGCCTGGAATAACCATAAGGGCTAACCAAGCCAGGCAACCCGTTTATAGAGTAGTCAACAATTCTAGGCCGGTACAACAACACATATAAGGAATAAATAAAATACAAACATGTAACAAGAAAGAATACAATAATTAACACTAGTTTATAACATTAAAGTAGAGAACAATATAGGGAACAATAGTAGGGAACAGTAGGGAACAATAGAGCTAGTCCCATAATTACAGGGTGTAGAAATATATGCATCAAATTAGGTACAAGTGAATACGAATTCTGTATGGTGAAATTAATACTTCTCGATGAGACTATGCTTAAACTTTAGTTTGAAGGCTATGATTGAGAGAGTTTTAGTGTGGACATCTATAGAATTCCATATTTTTACGCCTTTGAATCTAACGGGTGATACGATTCGTGCGATATCGGTTTTTCGCGTGAAATTTAACGTGGAATTCCCTCGTCAGGCAATGAATTTACCTATAGTACTGGACCCAAAATCGAGCGTGTAGTACACCACAATCTATTTCCATGGTGTTTGAGTTAACACCATCAATACATACAAATTGTTTTCGATACGATTAGTTAGGTAACTTTCAAACCACACGGCTTTTGAACCGGTTCTGAGCGGTGAGCCGTCGTCTTGTTTGAAATTGTGTTCGATTTAGGCTAACAAATGGAGATTTTTTCAATGATATGGCATCAGGCTCTTGGAATAGATACTGTTGTGCTATTATTTGATGTTTAGTTGCAGTCAGCATTGATTTTGGATGAAAATTCGACCGTGATGTTGGAGTGATTGGAATTGAGGAATTAGCGGCTGCGACTAGGCCTTTCCAGATTGCGCTCGGCAACTTTTTAGCGCAATTTGGCTTTATGAGCAACTTTTTTGGCAGACAGCAACTTTTTGGCCACAGAGCAACTTCTGGCAACTTTTTGGGAAACACGCCATTTTTTAGCCTTTTTGAAGCAAATTACTGGATTTTTTGTTTTATATTAGCAATTTCAAGTTCTCTTGGCAACAAATTCTTTCCCATCTACACTAAAACTGGTGATTTCATCTTTGACTGGGTAGCCTGTGGACTGTGATTGGGTAACCTGTGGAATTAGTTAATGACTAATCTGATGCCTAATATAGAAGTTCTGTCTGACCAGATCAAAATGGCGGACGCTTCGTCGACGTCGACTGATGAAGAAATGGAAGAAAACCCCATCGAAACTGCCATAAGTAGAGGCGCTTCATTAACAGATTAATTTCGAGAATGAATTCTAGTAATGTTAGCCAGAGAAGCAGATATTATAGAGAAACGGGTATTATAGGAATGAACATTGGTTTAACACATTAATAAAAGTACGTTTGTTTATTAATTATTTGTCCAATTAGTGACTTTTATTCAACAGAAAGTTGCCTTAAACCAGTTAAAACTATAGTCATTTAGTTGCAAATGTTAATTGGGAAGCAACTGTTATTAAAATAAAGACCAGTCTATAAAAAACATTTGAGCAACTTTTTAAAATATGGTAGCACTTTTTTTTATTTTTGAGCAACTATTGAGCAACATTTTGGATTTGGAGCAACTTTTTAGCTACTTTTGGGCATTTTTGGAAGCGACTTTTTAGCTTTTTGGGAGCGCAATCTGGAAAGGCCTAGCTGCGACCATCCTAATGCCTTCTTTCGGTGGAGAGGTCGAGGGGTAAACTTACAACAGAATTCGCAGAAATTGCATACAGAGCCCAATGAAGAACAGATAAAGACTTCATTGATTTGATTTCAGTATTTCTGGCCTAACGGATACAACCAAACACTCGTTAAAAATCTCATACAAACCCTTATAATTTAAAACACAAACACAGCAGTTATTGTGTTTTCTAGTTTAGTTTAACAACGATTCGAAGTCACCATTGTTATTTATTTAATTCGTGTATTTATTTTTATTTTTTCCCAGTCTGCATTTTATACCGAGTCTGCAGTCTTTATTTTATACCCAGTATGCATTTTACTGACCCAATATGCAGTCTGCAGATTATGCTGACCGGACTTATCAGAGTTTTATCAGCTAAACTGAAAAAACAAACTCAAACTGCCTCCGAAACTTCGGCCGAGAATGATCGAACGGATCATTGAAGAAGTGCAACAATATCTTAGAAGAGATTGCTTAGAAATGACTGGTATTCCAACGATTCCAAAAGACAACCAGAACCAATTGTTTATGGAATTGAGTGCAGCCATCGGAGTTGAACTTACTAAGGATCAAATCTGAACTGCATATCGCTTATCCGACACGAGGAAGGTGAAATATCGACTCACTGTTAAAGTGCCCCTCAACCCAATTTTTTTTACTTTTTATTCAAAAAGTAGATGTAATTTTGAGTAGTTCTGTGAAAAAAAAATTGAATTCCCGCGAAACCTCGATTTTTTATGAGCCTTCAAATGCCCGAATTTGGTGGCAAAGGACAGCCATTACAAAAACCGAGAGGGTCTGGGACTTGTGACGTAAGATGGAGAACACGCTCATTTGGAATATAGTAAACATTTAGACTATTTTAGTTACTTTCTGAATCACTCCATCGAAACAAGCCTGTCAAAACCGACTAAACCACCCCAAATTTCACATAAAAACTATGTCTGCGACCGAGGGAAGCAATTCGGATTCTGAAGTCGAATACAGTTCTGTGTATTCAGGCTCAGAGAAAGAAAACTTCGTCGAAGTTGAAGTCCAAGCGTCGTACGTACCCGAAGCCGATAGCGATTCTGATGAAGACGAAATGGCAAATGCATGTGCTGACGATCCAATAGCCGACGCTGACTGGGTAGCACAGTACGAGAAAGAAATGCAGGAAACAAGAGAGCTAGAGGAAAGGCTAACAAAACGACTTCATGGTACAGAACGAGTCGGTGAATGGTAAGTGAAAACCATTCGTAAACTAATTAACTTGATCCCTTCGTATTTTTGTTGCTCAATCTGCATACTAATTCCTTTGCATTTTTGGTTTTGATCGATACTTCTTTACTTAGGTGCAGCTGTGGAAACTGCGAACGAGAGTCCTTACAGAATCTCAGCGAGTGTTACTGTTGCAGAGAACTGGACGGATGCTTGGAAGCAATGTCTAGTGAAATCGTGTTGCAGGATCTTCCACCCGAGACGATGCTTACGTGTATCACACAACACCCAGGTTTTAGTCCCGTTTGCTTGCAGAAATGGAGTCTTCGCTTAGCAGCTGATAAATACAAAACCAAAGAGAAGAAGAGGTACCGACAAACGGAATCAGAGGAGAGGTAACGTCCATATTACTCGTTCAGTCGTCGGTGGGTGTATTTTGCGGACCCGTGCACTTGAACACAATTGTTATCACTTTGAATGAATGTCGATTGTTCACATGGTTATCCTGTGTGAGCTGCTGTAGTTATTTGGAATCAGGGAATGTTTGAACGGTGCATTTCGTACACTTTTGCAAGCCTAGTGTAGCGCGCTGTTTACTCGTAACACAGTCTGTGAATTAATAACGAGCTTGTTTGTACTAGTTCGATCTATCGGTTTTCAACTCCAAAACAATTTCGATTCCTTCAAATGAATGTAGATTGCTCAGAAGACTATCATGTGTGAGCTGCTTTGGTTATTTGGGCATCTGGAATTTTTAAACGGGAGTTTGCCTACGGTTTTGGAAGCATACTGTAGGGCGCTCGACCATAGAATTTGCAACGGAAGTCTGTTTATAACTAACAAGCTTGTTTGTACTAGTTCGATCTATCGGTTTTTATGGACTCCAAAACAATTTTGATAGCTTCAAATGAATGTAGATTGCTCAGAAGACTATCCTGTGTGAGCTGCTTTGGTTATTTGGGCATCAGGATTTTTTTTAATGGGAGTTTGCCTACGGTTTTGGAAGAATACTGTAGCGCGCTCGACCATAGAATGTTTATTTGCAACGGAAGTCTGTTTATAACTAACAAGATTGTTTGTACTAGTTCGATCTATCGGTTTTTATGGACTCCAAAACAATTTTGATCGCTTCAAATGAATGTAGATTGCTCAGAAGACTATCCTGTGTGAGCTGCTGATCAATTTAAAGCACATACCTCTAAAAAAGCCTTCAAATCTTCCTTAAAAGAGGGGCTGAATGGGGTTAACTGATAACTGAGAAATGGCCAAAAATATTACTGTTAACTGAGAATTTTACCTTTTTTTAGCTGTTAGCTGATATTTGTGAGATAGCTGTTACCTGATATTTCATTTTTTTTTTATTAAAATGACGTAACGTCACATGCTATTATTGGCTTTTCGGATGGTTTTCGACAGATTTGATCCACTTGATAATAGTCCAATATTAAACATGACACATCAGAGTTATCAAAATGTAGTGTTTGATGTTGAATTAGCGGTTATTATTCATTTCATACCAGCAAATATGTATTCAAATCAGGTTAGGGTAGTCTTTTTATATAACTTAACTGATAACAGCAAAATTTAACTGATAACTGATAAATAGCTAAAAAAATAGTTGTTAACTGATTGGAACCCCCCCCCCCCCCCCCCCCCCCATTCAGCCCCTCTTAAAACGTTATGTCAAAGATTGCTATTAGTCTTCTCACCCGTAATAGTTTTTTGTATAATAGTTTCTTGTATTGTAGTCATATTTTTATAGGTAGTGTGTTAGTGTGTGTCTGTTTTCTTCTCTTCTTCTTCTTTCTTTTTTCCATATTGTTTATATATATATTTATGTAAACTGCTGTCTTTGTCCCTCGACCGTACTTGAAATGTGTAAATAATTTATCCCCAGGATACCTGACTCGATTAGTTCTTCAGCTACTTCAGGTATCCTGACACTCTTCATTTATAGTACTTTTGCTAATATTACATGTATATATAAGAGTGTAAATAAAATAATTTGTTGTTGTTGTTGTTGCTGTGGTTATTTGGACTTCAGGGAATTTTTAAACGGGAGTTTTCCTACAGTTTTGGAAGCATTGTGTAGTGCTTGACACTACAATGTTTACTTGTGAAGAAAATCCTTTGAGCTTTTTAAAGTATTTAAAAATACTAGCGTGTTTATACTAGTTCGAACTATTGGATTTTATGGCCTGGAAACTTATTTTACAGCTTCATATGTATGTCGGTTGATCAGAAGACTATGCTCTTTGTGTTCCTGTGGTTTGTTTGGCATCAGAAAGTATTTTTCGTGTACTTTTTGTTCGATTTTCGTGCAGTGTTTGGACATAATTCACCGATATCAGATTTTATGCAAAAGTATCCAAATCAAACATGTTCAACATTCTAAGAACAGAACTATTTGTCCAAATGTTATCATATCCAACTCAACTTCTTCCTCCATCGACTCTGAAGCCATTGTTACAACGTGGTTCCCTAATACAGGGCCGTCAGCCTTCAAAATGCTACTACAAATCCTCCCCTTTGCGACCTTCTCACGTACGCTCGCTCAACCACAGGCAGCCCAAGCTCTGTATTTGCACTGTGTGACTATTATTTCACAAAATTCTCAGATAAAGAAAATAAACTTACCTTAAGAGTTTGTTGTTGTCCTGTTGTTTCTCTGGGGTCTAGAAATGGCGGTTATGGGGCATTTCTCTCACTTTGGGTTTTTCTCTCTTCTCTGTCTTAAATAAAGGAAAGGCTGCACACTCCAATTCAAACCACGAGGCACTTGAGGCCGATTTTTCCCACGAAAACCCATCCGATAGGCGTAATTTCCTCCGTCAGGTGAAAGGTAGATAGTTTTTCTTACCCCAGAAGTTTTCAGACTTGAGAAATCATTATCCTAACTCTTCCAAATAAACTCATTTCTTTGAAAAAGCCCTCTCATTCTTCGTCAGAAACTACGTGTTTGCTGCTATTCGGTCATGACCGTGGCAAACTCGGCTTTGTAGCCTGGTCTGCTGACAAAATTCCTCTTTCCGGCAGAGGGACAGTCAATAAATTAGAGAGCTTAAGCATCAACGACGGCGACGGCAGCGAGGACGGGACCTAGAAAAATGTTTTCTACCGAAATGTGATGCTTATTATTTCCTTCGTTCGCCTTTAATTACTTTTCACATTCATATCTTCGAAAAATATTACAAGCATAGAGTTCCGTTCACGCCGAAGAAAAACGGAGTGACTTACTTTATACGTTGGCGTTCTCTTGTTAACGTAAAATGTGGGGTTTTCACGTTCTGTTTTTCCAGACAACGGTTGAAATGCAGGTGACTGCGTGCATTCCCACGTGCAGTTATTGTATTTTGCAATTAAGGCTATTGTTTCATTCCGTCGTCCTAGACGTTGCCGTCGTGGTTAACGTTGCTTAAGCTCTCTAATACTTTCTTCTCCAACTCCCCGCGAAATAAACGAGGTGTCGGATTTCTTCGGCAATATTTCGTAACTGCTCCCGAGGAAAATCCGTGCCAAACCCCCTTTGGCGACCTGTGTTCTTCGCCACGCGATTGGCTACTCAGTACAATAGGCGGCACGTTAGACCCCGTGGGGAGAGAGTACAGTACCTTGCAATTTATTGACTGTCCCTCTGCCGGAAAGAGGAATTTTGTCAGCAGACCAGGCTACAAAGCCGAGTTTGCCACGGTCATGACCGAATAGCAGCGAACACGTAGTTTCTGACGAAGAATGAGAGGGCTTTTTCAAAGAAATGAGTTCATTTGGAAGAGTTAGGATAATGATTTCGCAAGTCTGAAAACTTCTGGGGTAAGAAAAACTATCTACCTTTCACCTGACGGAGGAAATTACGCCTATCGGATGGGTTTTCGTGGGAAAAATCGGCCTCAAGTGCCTCGTGGTTTGAATTGGAGTGTGCAGCCTTTCCTTTATTTACTGAGACAGAGAAGAGAGAAAAACCCAAAGTGAGAGAAATGCCCCATAACCGCCATTTCTAGACCCCAGAGAAACAACAGGACAACAACAAACTCTTAAGGTAAGTTTATTTTCTTTATCTGAGAATTTTGTGAAATAATAGTCACACAGTGCAAATACAGAGCTTGGGCTGCCTGTGGCTCAACCGGGAAGATTTTGATATGCTAATTAGTACTTTATGCACGCCTACTGCGCATGACTACCAGGCCGGTGACCATGCCCCTTTAAGCTCTCCGGATCCCACACTGTAGAGACTTGGACAGGAATAAAGGTAAAAACAATTAACTCTGCAAGGTTACAAAGTTCGATTGACTTGTTTTAATAATCATGTTAATCCATGCGGAAAAGGGCCAGTATGTACAAACTCAGTATGTACAAAACTCAGTATGAAAAGATTGAGTATGTACAAAACTCGGCAGCCCGTCTTATCATAGCCTGCGTAGCAAGCGTTTCCAAGGGTTTTTTCGGAGCGTAGGAAGACTTTTTCGTTATTTGGCCGCGCGAAAAATGGGGCGAGAGCAAAAAATGGCTCTCGCCCCATTTTTCGCGCGGCCAAATAGCGAAAAAGTCTTCCTTCGCTCCGAAAAACCCCACGGAAACGCTTGCTACGCAGGCTAGTCTTATCACGTCCTTCCGGCCACGTCCCCTTCGAACATTGATTAGAAGTGGAATGAGACCTGACGTGGCCAGGATTCGAACCTCTCGCAACCAGCGACAAAACGGCGTCGAACCTCTTGCCTCAAGGTGTTATTTTGATACGCTTCAATTCCTTTTTTACAGCTTTGTAATGACGTTGTCGATTTTATGTCTTGGACAAAAGAGCACTGAAGCAGGTATTTCATCTTCGCCTTCGCCGTATAAAAACTCATCATCAAGACATTCAAACCCAACGTTCTCTAACAAATCTATCACGTACTTTGTATTCGCGGTTGTTACAATATTGCATCCCCTTCTTTTGGCAACAGTCGAGTTCAACAGAACCACTGCGGGTAAGAATATTCGCCCACCTCTGTTTTGTTTTCTGATAGCAGTTCTTTGCGCTTCGATACATGGTCCTTGTAGTTTTGAGAGGGAAGGCTTCGCACTCGAATCGTACAGTTCGATATCAAGTTTTCGCAACATGTTTTCTCGAGTTATTATTCTGGAAGTTGCGATAAGCTGTTTTCCTTCAAAGGCACCAAACCAAAGTGCCTCCTCATCGAATACATCGCAAAGCATTTTTTCACCATTAGCCAACTCTTGTATATGAAATCCGCTGGGGGTTTCTGGCAGAAACCTCCACTTGAGTTCTTCAACATAGACTCTGTACAACAGCTTTCTTGCTGAAATAATCTCATTTGTATTTCGTAGAATCCTGAAGACACTATTCATATTTGCCGACTATTTTGATCATCTTTGTTGGCTTATTTAATCGTAAATTACGTTGTCTACTTTCAGTTATCCGTAAGATCATAGTTAATAGAGTGGAATGGTTAGGAAACCCAGCGACCTTCTTTGTTATAGGTCTTTGTTAGCTTTTTTCAACCTTGAACGTGCACAAAAGACAATAGAAATTCCAATGTGTTAATCATTCAGCCAATAGAAACGCGTGAGTTCAGTCGTTCAGGGAACGCTAATGAACTATGATAGTGCACAATCTTTTGTCTTACACCTTCCAACCTAAATCGCAGCGCCTTTGTTAGCCCTTTTGAAGTTTGCCGGGTTTCCTAACCATTCCACTCTATTAACTATGGTAAGATGTATGGTATGTAAACAGCCGTGTTCTGCATACTAGTTGTACGGTGGCCCACAAGGGCAAAACAAAACTTAAAATCAAAACAATACTCAGTATATTTTAAGAAAACAAAACAAAATCTTCCGAGACAAAACAAAATATTTCAAGGCAAAACAAAATCATTCCAAGGCAAAACAAAATTTCGGGAGACTGGGGAACAGCTCGGACAAGGCACGCGATCACGTTCGTCCGCCATGTTTTGTCAGACATTTGATGCCATCTTTGAATGCCTTTTGGAAGATGGCTTCAGCACCTGGGAATCTCTGTTGTGCCCGCGTGCTTTGTATGAGTTTTCGATGTTCTTGTGCCGACAGTGAACTACCGCATTCAGCCATCTTGAGTCTAGTTAATTGTGTTAGCAGTTTTAGTAAGGCCGAATAGCGATGATAAAATTTGCCTGTTAGCACGATGGCACAAACGCATATAAGTTTTAAACTCAAAGTTTGGTTATTAAAGATGCATTTCAACTAGAAATCTCTTGTGGCCGCGTGCTTTTTATGGATCGGACCCGTATACTGATGGTAAACGAAGTGGAAAGCATAAGCGACAATCGGAACGTGACATTAACGCGATCCCGTGATGTTTCTGCTCAATGTACGTTTGACATTTGTAACCTCGTTATCCAATTTAGACAATTTAGATCAAAGCGCAACCAATTTAGAGCGATTTAGAGCAAAGGACTTTTGCCGACAGAAATCAACAAAAACCAATTTAGAGCAAAGGGGGCCGCCAAACAGGCTCTGCCGTTGGCTGGCTCTATAGAAACGGAGGCGTTAATCCCTCTTGAAAAAAACAATTTAGAACAAAGAAACATGGACCCCCTCCCTTTGTCTTAGAGAAATAACCCCCTATTAAAACCACTCGCCAGAGGCAATAAGGTGTTCCTTTAGAGCTATCTTAAACTTAAGATGATCTGTTATACTTACAATATAAAAAGGCAAATTATTCCATTGTTTAATAGTCCAGGGAAAGAAACTAAACTCATGGACTTTACAATTTGAGTGAGGTCTATTTAAAGAATTTGCATGGCAGCCTCTTGTAACTCTCTTTATAGGAGTTAAATATAATGTCTTATCTAGATCAATTGAGTTGAAGTATATACGATGAAACATACATAGACGAGCTACTTTGTTTTGGCTTATGATTGAAGGCCATTTTAGTTCACCTAGCATTTGGGTTACGCATCCAGGATTCCTAGAATAATCGTTACAGCATAGTCTAGCTGCAGATCTTTGAATCATATTCAATTTATACTTGTCTTTCTCAAGATAAGGGTACCAAACAGTATTTGCATATTCCAATTGGGGTCTAATGATACTAGTATATAATCTAGATTTGCATTGTTTAGATGTATGTCTAAAATTTCGTCTTATGACACCCAAGGTTTGTTTGGCTTTAGTGGTTACATGTGCTATATGTTCACTCCATTTAAGATCACTTGATAGCATGACACCAAGATAAGGATGATGGTGAACTTTTTCTAAGGGTTGGTTGTTTAAATAATATACATGTGGATCATGATTGTTGGTAGCATCACTTTGGCGGAGGAGCTCGGAGTAAATCTGGAAGAAGATGATATTGATATATGTCACCGGTTAAGGTCTAAGAGGGAAATTAGGCCAATTATTAGTGAAGTTCGCTAGGTACCGAAAAAAAAAAGAGATTTACAGATCTAGGTATCAACTAAAAGATTTCTCAGCCACGCATTTATCACTTAATGGTGCAGAAAAAATCTACATTAATGAGAATTTAACCACAGGCAGACGAATGCTCTTCTCCGAGGTAAGGAAAAGATCAAGAATGAACAAGTGGTCCAGCTGTTACACCATAGATGGCAAGATTTTCGTACGCAAGGAAAAAGGGGGCAGGCAAAAAATTATTTCCAAGGAAGCAGATATGGAGGAACTATACTAATGAAGTAAATGAAAGCAGACAAATGCCGGACTAAGGTAGCTGTTTCGGGCTGGACGGTGCCCTCTGAGGTTTTAACCGTATTCTTGGAACAGTAATGAATATTTATTTCCTATTATTATCTGCATGAGGTGGTTTATTCTGTGATGGCAGTAAAGAAAAAGTAACGGGAAAAAAAAAACGGTTTACAGTTCACGGGTAAAATGTTAATCTCTGTTCTGATTTTGTTTATGTTGTATTGTTTTAATGTATTCAGGAGGAAAAAGGCGCATCAAGTTCGTAATTTGAATATATTTCAAGGGAGTCCCCAGTGACCTACATTTCAATCTACTATCGCTTAATGTCAGGGGACTAAGGGAACAAAAAAAGATGCGGAAAATGTTAAATTGGTCAAAAAAACACGGTGGCAATAATGGAATAACATTCATCCAGGAATCTCACTCAACACCTGATATTGAGCAGAAATGGCAGAAGTTATATAAAGGTGAGTTTGTCATGTCTCACGGCTCTTCAAACAGTAGAGGTGTTGCAATTTTACTAGGCCAAAATCTAGATTATAAAATATGCCAAAAGCGCATTGATGAAAATGGTCGCTTTGTTATAATGTTAGTAGAGATACAAGGTTCAAGTTTCCTTTTAATAAACTCCTATGCGCCAAATTCTGAAAAGATTCAAATCGCTTATTTTAAAAATCTCTTTAGTCAAATCAATACTTTTGAATGTCCTCCCGAGACAAATATAATATGGGGTGGTGACTTTAATGTCATTTTTGATTTAGATCTAGAATCGGTAGGTGGGAATCCATCAATAAAATTAGGCTCGGTAGAGGAAATTGAGGCAATAAAGTCTGAACTTGACTTGGTGGATATATGGAGATTAAGAAATCCACAGTTAAAAAGATTTACTTGGAGAGGTAAGGCACAAGGCACCAAAAGCTCCAGACATGAAACACTGCATAGACGTTTAGATTATTTCTTTATATCCGATAGCCTGCAACCTATAATTGAGAACACCGATGTTATACCAGCACCTGCTACTGACCATTCGGGGCTGATTTTAAATATCTCAGCCTTTGATGTTGGTAAAAGAGGCCCGTCCTTTTGGAAATTTAACAATGCATTAAGTAAAGACCTACATTATGTAAAAGAAATGAATGAGAAAATATTGGAAGTGCTAAAGCAATTTTCAAACGAGGAAACACTAGACCCTCAGATACGCTGGGAAATACTTAAGTATGAAATTAGGAAATTTACAATACAGTTCTCGAAGGCCAAAGCGAAAACATTTAAATTAAATTTACAATCTTTAGAAAATAAAATAAAACAAATTGAAACGATTAACGAATGGCATAAAAAGGAAGAGTTAGTGAAGGAACATAATGAGGTTACATTAAAACTGAAAAAAACATGATTATATAACAGAAGGGCAAATAGTGCGATCAAAAGTAAACTGGTATGAATTTGGAGAAAAAAGTAACAAGTATTTTCTTTCATTGGAAAAACGAAATAAAAGTAAAACACATGTCAGGAAACTTATTCAAAGTAATAATAAAGAAATAACTGACCCTTTAAAAATAAATAGGGAGATTCATGATTTCTACAAAAACTTATTTAGCTCTAAAAATAAGAAAACAGAAGAGGAATGTTTGAATTTTATTTCTAAAGTCAATCTACAAAAGCTAGAAGAAAATGAAAGGCAAAGCTGTGAAGGAAATCTAACAATTAATGAATGCTTCAAAAGCCTGCAACAAATGGGTAACATGAAAACTCCCGGAAATGACGGTCTAAGTAAAGAGTTTTATGTAACTTTCTGGTCAGTACTGGGTAAAGAACTTGTATCATGTATAAATCATTGTTTTGAAAATGGATCATTGACGGTTACACAAAGACAAGCCGTGATTACTCTTTTAGAGAAAACAGATAAAGACTGTAGGTATTTGAAGTCTTGGCGTCCGATCAGCCTTATTAATGTAGACGCCAAAATCTGCTCAAGCATGTTAAGGCATGGTTTTTGAACCGTTCTGATAAAACATTCAAAATTCGTTATCTTTGTTGTTTATGTATGAAATACCCTATAACTTTGGAATAATACGGTAATCGTGTGTCTTAACATTTAAGTATCGGTATTTTGGTGTTTTGAAGGTCACGTGACCTTAAGGCTGATAAAACAAAGAAATCAAAATGGGGTGGCGGAAGTTATTGTTTTGTTTCAGATTTTCGATTCTAAATGTTAAGCTTGTTATGGGAAATGAGACTGTGTCCGGAATGGTTGACTTTTTATCACTGAAGAGGATATAAATGGCGAAAAATGGTTCCAAGAATAGGTCACGTGACCTGTTTTCTATATTTTCGCCTTAGCAGTCTGTCAGGGTCAACCATTCCGGACTGATCTTTAAAGTCAACCACAAGTGTAATCAGATAAACACAAAATCGTTACTTAAAATATAAAATGCACCACCCCGTTTTTAGTTTAATTTTCAACTTTTTGTGATCACGTGGTTGGTCACGTGATAGACATTTAACCAAAATGTTATATTAGGACGATTACAAACGCCGAGATTAGTGATAACCACCATTGTTCTAGGATTTGAGCAAATTCAAATGACTCTATTCAAGAAAATAGCTGTAGCCTCGTTTTCATGTTCAAACCATGCCTTAACATGCTTGAGTGCAGTAAGGTTTTAGGTGATAGGCTGATTAAAGTCATTCCAAAGCTTATTCACCCTGACCAAGCTGCATTTGTGAAATCAAGGAATATAGAAGATCCGATTCGTTTTTTGGAAGATACAATAGAATTTTATTCACACAAAAATTTAACTTTCCTATTATTTGCAGCGGATTTTGAAAAAGCCTTCGATAGTATAGAACATAATTTTATATTTGCCACTCTGAAGCAATTTGGGTTTGGTTCGTTCTTCATTAAAAGTATAAAAACGTTACTGTTCGATAATCAGAGCTGTGTCTTGAACAATGGTAAAGCTACATCGTATTTTAATACATCCAGAGGAAAAAGACAGGGAGACCCAATTTCTCCTTTTCTATTTATTTTAGTAATTGAAATCATGGCGCAAATGGTGCGTTCCTCTTCAATAATAGAAGGTGTTGAAGTTGACAATGTGGAAAAAAAGGTTCTATTATTTGCTGACGACACTACTTTTTTGCTGCGTAACGCTAAATCTTTAAGCTCTGTGTTAGATCTGTTAGAGGAATTTCAAGTATTTTCTTCATTAAAAATTAACCTGGAAAAATCCGAGGCAGGCTGGATGGGTAAAGAGATTGTAGATGAAAAGCATTCTTTTAATGGTAATTTTATTGATTTGACTAAAGAGAGAATAAAAATCCTAGGGATATATTTTTCTTTAGACAAAAATCTAAACAAGCAGAAAAAATTTGAGCAAGTTTTTGAGAAATTTAAGGCAACACTTGCAATTTGGAGAACACGCCGCCTTACTCTGTTTGGCAGAGTTCAAATTGTTAGATCTTTGGCACTCTCCAAACTTCTCTATGTTTGTTCAAAATTGTGTGCTCCAACAGAATTTATAAAAAAGGTGGAAAAAGAAGTACTCAATTATATATGGTGTGGGAAAAAAATTAAAATAATGTATCAAACTCTCTTAAACACTTACGAAGATGGAGGATTGAAATTACCGGACCTTGATACCTGCATTAAGGCCCACTATGTACATTTGGTTATCAACTTGAAAATGTCCCCTGCTATAGAAAAAAGCTGGTATATTTTCCCTAACTCCTACTTTAAACAGTTAGGAGGTGTTAAGTGTGTGAATGAGAATTTTGACGTTTCTAAAATTCCAGTGGATATACCAAGGCTCATGCAATTTTGATACTTTTGAAAAACCCACTTGTGCAAATTAATTCCAAATTGCACTCGATACCATATTACCTAGTATACTAATTCAACTGAAAAAACCATTACATTTAAACCATTATCTTTGAAGCCTGTGCAACCATGGGAGTTTCTGATTGGCTAGAATAGTAACAAAATATCGATAGACTTCTTTCTCGATGCTATTACAGACAAATTTGAAGGTTGAACAACATGTTTCTCAATGCAAACAATGGCCACAAGGCACTACACAGGATCAATCAGCATTAATATTAAAATGATCATATAATAAACCAAACTTGGTTGGTCTGTATATGGTAGAATATTGACATTGGTCTGCACTCGGTATGTAAATGTATTTTATCACCTATTTCAATATTCTATGTAATATGCAGTCATCCTGCTCACTAATAAGATTAACTATTTATTGATGGTGGTTAGATTTGCAATTTTCTAAATGAGACTCGAAACTGCCAGGATTGCACATTAAGTAAAATGCTTATAGCTGTCCCTACTATTTTCATACTTTCTATGTACATGTATGAGCAAAAAATTACAAATAATTACTTGATAGCATGCTGGGTTTAACACTTTGAATCCTGAACCAACCATAACCAGCCAATACATGAAGCATGTACATGTAACTGGAAAAAAAGTATTGCATCATATCTATACATGTACATGCTGGAAAAACAATGTTTCAATATTATTCCAAGGGATGAATGACTTAAAAGCCAGATTGACCTATAACAGGGATCCGTTGGATCACCACTTTGTAGAAACTCATTTATTTTTTCGTTTTTGCGTTTTTCACAAATTTTGAGGTCAAATCTTTCCAACCACCAGGTTTGTTTGCACAAAACACATCAAGCGACTGTGAACCATGCCATGTTTACACTGGATCTCTTACTACCACACTTCCTGCATCAACCTCCAATTGGATGCTGGGTAATGGACAAAAATTACATAGGGGGTCTCCCCTCTGGGACTCCTGCAGAAGTCTTTTGCCCCTACAACCACGAGTGGTGATTTGGACTCAAGCCATTGCTTAAAAGAATGGCAATCAGGATTAATGCTTTGCGAGCCCAAACAGGCTAGCAGGAGAAAATGCCGTTTTGCCATTTTAGGTTAAAAGGTTGGCAAGTAGCAATTTTGAAAATTTTGGCTACTTTTGAATAAAGAAATTGAAGAAAAATTCAGACTTTTTTAACGAAAACTAAAGAATTTGGGTCTTTCTTCAGGGAGCACATAAATTTATGCTTTCCTTTGCCATCTGAGAATCCATAAATTTATGCTTTCCTTCATCAGTGTGGGGAAACCATAAATTTATGCCTTCCTCAGTTATAGGTAAATTTCAATAATCATTTAATTTGTTACAATTTTCAATTTCTTAAGTGAAAACATACTTTAACAAATATCAAACTAGTAAGAATAAAGGGAACCAACTTGAAGAATATTGTGATCTGGAAGGACGTTTTGGTAAATGGCAAAATGGCACTTTTACCCGCTAGGCTGTTCCATGTTTACATTTCAACAATAGAAAACTGTTACAGTCGTTATTTTAGTACAATACAAACATGTGGATTGTACTGGTTTTCTATTGTTCAAATATAAACAAGGGCTTGCAAAGCATTAATCCTGATTGCCATTCTTTAAAGTGACAAAAACACATCCTAATAGATTTATTAGGGGGAAAAGATCACCAAATGCAGAATTTCAAGGATTTCAAGCACAAACACAACAGAAAAACCCTGTGAAATCCCTCACAAAGCCTACAAAAGGCAAGTCTAGTACTTTTTTTAGCCATCCTCAGTCTCAATGATGGCCTGTGGCTCTCTTACAGTGGATTATTTGTCTAAAATTAGAGCACATTTCATTCAAAACCCTACACGAGAGGGAAGAACCCTCCCAAATGGCATTGTGGGGAAAGCTTGAGCCCTAATGGCTTAAACGGTCAGTAGTATTTAACTACCCCAGGCTTGCCAAACTTTAACTGAGGGAGGAGGGTTGAGTTAGCACTCTGAATTTCACCAATTCAGCCCAAACACGTCCAGTATTCAAAGGGTTAAATTGGCCTTCTGTTTTTAGGTGCTTCATGCTCATGCATATAGAAATTAATGGAAATACATGTAGTAGGGATGGCTAGCAATCTACACTTCAAGGGAAATGGTAACCTTTGCTTTCAAAGTTACAATTGGCAATTACTTGTGACCCTCATGCCAGTTAACAATTGCCTTCAAGGTTGTCCTAAATTGAACAGACCTTTGAAATGCCATTGGCATAGCTCTACCAAGGGTTTGGTCTTCCTTAAGTGCCATCTCCTCTTCCCTTGAGGGCTTGAAACGCTTCCTTTGTGGTTGATTTTGCACTGTTTGCTCAATGGGACCTAACAAATTAAGAACAAGACTATCACTTTTGGGCACCACTTCATATTGAAATGGGGTACTGAGAGCAAAATAATACCTACATATATTGTACATTATGTAAAATATTTAAATTATCAACAAATAAAATGAATGGAAAAAAATATGAGCCTGATACATGTACATGTATATTATGTACATATTAGATACACTGTATATGCAAATATCTTTTTAGCACAATTAAGTTAGTATTGTTTGATGGTAATATTTGAATTTTATCCAGGTTTTGCATGATTGTGTAACATGTAAATCAAACATGCATGATCTAATTAGCAACCTTGAATTGACTGACTTGGCTGAACAGATACATGTACTGGTGGATGGGCACTACTCTGCTCTCTCTCTGCTATTGGCACATCATTTGTTCCATCATTAAATGCCTCTGGATTTGGTATTTGTTGAACCTCATTTATTTTGGTGACCAACAATGTGCTCAGCTTATCCTTGCTGTGGCTTTGTCTGAAGACTATCCCATAACCTTTACACAGATCTTGGATTTCCGGTTTGACATAGGCTCTTGAGGATAGAATAGATGGGTTTCGCAGAAGCATTGATCTAAGCCGTAGATGGGAATCGGCTTTTCCTTGACTCTTATCCTGTTGAATGGATAGAATGCTTACTTTGTTTTCAATTGTAGCCTTTTTTCTTGCCTTATCCATCACTCTTTTTCTGTGTGCCTCTGTCTTCTTCACCTGGTAGTCCTTCCGAAAATCACGCAAGAACTGTCCAGCACCCATCTTCACATATCGTTCAACCACTTCATTGAATAATTCAGAAACTAACCCTCGCTCATTATCTGGAATGTAATCGAATGCTTTTGTCCAAAGATCATTAAGAGTTTTGTCCTCAAGCATTCTGACTTTGCAATTATTGATAAGCTGTTCTTTCCATTCATGTAGCCTGTTTGCATTTAAAAATGTGACCCGGCATTGTTCAAGTTCCAACATGAAATCATAACACTTATCAGTTATATAAGTTAGGGTTCCTTTGACATATTGTCGATCACTTGTAACTGACAAGGTTTCTTGATGGGAAGACTCATTATAAGCTTCATGCGAAGACCAAACCAACCTGTCAATTAGCTTTTTTTTCTGATATGCCTTTTGTGCATTTGCCTTAACTTTGGGGTTGGTGGAGTACATTGACCTTTGAAAACTGGCCAGACAAGAATACCGAACCTTTGCAATTGCCCAACCCCCACAGTAACGTACTTTTGCCTTTCCTTCGTCTGGCATGTTTTTGACATCCATGATTTCATGATTTTCCTCAGTCTCCTGGTTATTTAATGAAAAACACACTTCTTCCAATACAAGGGAATTGATGCCCATCAAAATATCAGTCAAAGCATGATAATGGAATGCCTCCATCTCTGTTGTACTGATCTTCAAAACACTTGCAAACTCACAATCCACTTGTGCTGAAATTGCCATAGAGTGCCATTCTCCAAATAAGCTTGTGAAATCTTTTTTGATAACTTGGCGATTAGGATATCTTTTAAGAGCATCTTTCAGCAGTTTGTACAATTTTGTCCATTGTAGTCTCAAAAACTTCTCAGTATCCTCTGCAATGGTCTGCAATTGAGTAAGCAGTGAATTAACATTTGAAACAAGTTCAGCAGAATAATCTACCTGTACATCTTTTTTCAAGTACTTGAGGAATCCATTCACATCAAAGGACTGTGGAGGAGTGGAAAGGACTTCTCCTGTTTCCATACTTTGAAGAAGTTCATCAAGATTGATTAAAGAATCTGAATTTTCTCTTTCGTAAAATGATCTAACCAACTGGTTCACAGCTTTTAAATCGACCTCACTGAAGTTGTCATTATCATCAATCATGACATTCAGCTCCTGGACTTCAGTGTCTAGAGCTAAGGTATTTCGACAGCATGAATAGCATGGTTTAACCTCTCCAATGGACAAATTAGTGTGAAACTGTAACACTTGATTGGGTGGTTTGATCACTTTCTTCTTGGAAAATCCAACAACTCTCAGGCCAGCAACAGATTTTGCACGTGATAAGGCAACATACAAATGTCCAGGGGCAAACAATTTAGATGTATTGACATTAACTGCATCAAGACTCATTCCTTGTGCCTTGTGCACTGTGTAAGACCACGCAAGCTTGAGAGGAATCTGTGTTCTGGTTGCAATAACTTTAGTTGGATCACGGTTGTCATATACTGGCCAAGTTACTCTATCGATAACAGAGGCAACTCCAAAAACTGGAGAAGAAATGACAGGCAGTCCTTCTTGGAAACCAATAACACTTGCACACATGCCATTTCTCAATTTGGAATTAATATTATATATGACCATAACCTCTGCTCCAACTTTTAGTGACAACATTGGACTAGCAATTAGTTTCCTGTTAAGCAAAGACTTATTGCCATCATCAAACGAAGGGTAATTAACTGGTTCACTTGGAAGAGAGTCTAACATAATCATGTTTGCAAAGTCTACATCCTCATTCAGGGCATAGATCTGAGGAATATATTTCAAACCAAAATCAACAGGATTAATTGAGCGCTCTAAACTCTCAATAAATTCTTGAGTAGATTCTGGGCACTCTCCAAGTGAAATGTTATGAAGAGCATCAAGGAGCTGATGATCTTCAGTTCTAAAGCTCTGGTCAAAAAGTACACAGTGTGGAAAGGTATTTTTCCATAACCTGCTTTCAAAAGCATAGTTTCCACTGTCCATGTAATTTGGTACTGGTGGTAGTTGGTAAAAATCTCCAAGTGCAATAACCTGCATTCCTCCAAATGGATACTCACAGTTCCTTACATTCTGAGCAACATATTGGGCAATATCAAAAGTGTGAGCACTCAACATTGATATTTCATCAATCAACAGTACATCTGTTGTTCGCCACTCTTCCACAACATCATTATTGGAAAGAACATTCGAAAGCAAATGTTCTTGTGAACCCATACAATTACCAATACCAGCAAAGGAATGAAATGTCTTTGCCCCATGTCCTTCGTAGAGGGTGCAGGCCAATCCAGTGGAACAGGTGCATGCTACTTTCACATTCGGTTTCATTTCTTTCAATTGCTTTAAGCAAATGGCAGCAACATGTGTCTTCCCAGAACCAGCAATCCCACCAAAGTAAACATTGTGGCCACTCAAAACAAGGTCAACTACCTGTTGTTGTAGCTTTGTCAAGCTTGACCTACATGCATGTACATGTAACAGAAAAATATTTTCAAAATCCATAGGGATGTATAATAACTAATATTAAGGATATATCAGGGTATTCATTATGTTCTGCAGATCAAAGAATTCTCCGGTTAATACTAGCACAATTCTCGAGGTACCTTTAGTTTATATATGAAGTTAATTAATTCCACTTTGATTCTTCTGTTCTTTCTTGCTACTTCAAATGTTAATATATATTGTGTATATAGTGTTGACTGTTGAACATTAAAACAGGTTGCATTGACATTATAGATGCCCATGGATCTTATTTAGGGACCAATGTAACCCTAGATCAAGCCACATATTATGTCGTAAAAATTTGCACTATCAAAAAAACTTACATTGTTATTAATTCCTGATCATTGCAGTGCAACACCACGTATATGCATGCTGATGGCTAACACTTGAATCACTAAGAAACCTATTAAAGAAGAGATTATAATATCATGTATATAAAGAGGTAGAAGTAAAGTAAGTTAAGATAATTTAAATATTTAAAAATAAGAGCTATATTGAAAAGCTTATTCGGTTTATTATCGTAATTCAATAAAAAGGTCATCGAGATTCTCGTGAAACTAGTGTAAGTTTTCAAAAACAGTAAGCTTATCAGTATGAAATTAATTAACCCCTCAACTGTGTTGTTCTTCCTCTATATCAGTAACTTTATATTTGCCTACAATCCTACATTGCATAAAAATATTAGCGTAATTTAGATTTTAGGTGGTAAAAACTATCAGAATTGAGACCACAAAGTGATCAAAGAAATTCAATCTAAACTCGAAGATTTTCAAAATATCATGATATGAAATGATCAACATTATGAATGATTATAGTTCTAGCCGTCTCTAGGCCTATAGGAAAGTATTTAACTCACCTTAATGCAGATATATCAAGACCATATCAAGCCCTGTTTTCCAAATCCAAGGGCAACTTGTTGAATACGAGGCGCGGTCACCGAGGCAGCGCTAATATCATCGCCGACATATTTTGATAGAAACGTCATATCCGGACAATTTTTATCAATTTTTATCAACTTCCGCCACCAGCAGGTTGCAGCGCACATTGAACCAAAAGGTTGAAATAAACTATCCCATTTTAGAGCGTATTATAAAGTAAGAATCAGTCTTAAAAGGTCAAATAGTGTAATTTACTACTATCGCTAGAACGTGCGTGCTTTTAAAGTGCCACTACGACGAAATTTGACCATTTCTTTTGCCACTTTTTTGTATTCCATAAGAACAAACAGTGGCAGAAATATCCAAATCAGTGAAAAAAGTTTGCAAAGGGGCCAATTAGACCACACATTTTAGAGAGAGTTTACCGTCAAAATCACGTCCGCCATTACGCGAATCCGTGCCCGTGGGCGAGGAATGCCTAGTCATTTTTGTGCGTATGTGACGTCATACACTTAACGCATCGTTCTCAAGTTGCTTCGAACCCATACATTTCTTCTTATATTGGCTACAAACTCACACTGCGAATTTTGCTGTGGTTTAGTAAATAACGACCTAAAATCTGCATCAGATTCTTCAGAACATAGTAATGTGTCTTTCTGTTTAAATTTATTGCCGGATGTAGATGATTTAGGGGGAAATAGAGCCGCTGGCGACCGAGTTGAAAGCTGGACGAATGAATAGTCGCTAAAATCGCTTGGAAAGTGGCCTGCTAGTAAGTAGTGCTAGCTAGCAGAGGTTTCTTATCTTTTTCGGGTAATTTTTACCCCAGGGTATTTTCCCTGATTCGGCTTTCAGGTTTGTGCTGTTACTGGGCTACGGGAGAATTCAGCGGAGAAATCACTAAGGTAATGATCAGTTCATAAGTCCTAAGTTTGTTCATTGTTTATAGTGAAACCCGGATTGCTAGTTCGTAAATGAGAGATGGAGAATTATCTGTGTCCCGGCAATAGATTTTCCGGCGAATTACAATGTAATTGCTATAAAATTAAATCGCTCTCTTGTCTAACATGAAATCGTGAATGATAAGAATTTACTAGAGACTAAAAAAATATATTGAAACTGACTGATCGTGGCTATCACAGAACCAAACTTTGCATGCGCCCGTTTCTGTACACACAAACAACTGAAACAAGGTACTTCGTGAAATATTATTGGTGGTTTCTTCTGTGGTTTATTGTCTTCAAAATAAAATTAGCAGTAAATTAAAAGGCATACTACATCGATAGGTTTATCTGTTTATGGGAAACAGCAATATGAGTTATTTATGACAAAGTATGTTCTCAGCAAACGTAGCCGCTTATTTTTCGGTCAATCTATACTAGTAGTAGTCTGAGTAGTACATTCTGTCAGTTGGTTCCGCTGTTTTGGCCTTCTTCTGAACTGTTATACTGGACTCTGGTACGGTCTTACCGGCTATTCCATGTGATACAAACAATTATCGAGAAGCTTCTGTCCTCAAAACGTACACAAACCATCCTTGCATGAGGCTTGAAGATAATTACAAACCGTATTCTTGGTACTCAACTAGAAGGCTTGAATGTAGCGAAATGCCAGCTTTGTGGTTCGCTAAATTGCTACAGTCTTGTACAATGCACAAACTTGAAGGATTATTTCTATTCAAAACGTTTTGTTTGCTTTTCAAAGCGGGAAAATGGTACACTTTCTTGCTATATATGTTAGTTCGCGTGAAGGTTTGTATGGGAAAAGTAGCCACACGTGTTGTTGTGGGAAGATTTCCCAGTCACTGGTGTTTGATTGCTGTGAAAGAGGCGGGCGCCAGAACGTCTAAAACTTTTCAGAGCGTTTTCTTGACTTTCTATTTTCGTTCTAAACATAGTTTGAAAAAAGCTCCAACTCGACGCGAATTTGTGCGAATTACTTCAAATTTTCACAGATTGTTCGCAATTACATCAGCTAAAAAAGGTGTCGGCGATTTTTTATTTTTTTAAAGAGAGGCGCTGAGAGCGATTCCCGCATCTATACTTGGATTGCGCGTTAGCAGTTTCACGAAGACCAAAATATCTTCATAACGGCTTCGAATTTCCACAATCGCCGTCACAGTTTCGTAAACAAGGTCTGTGGGAGTCCAGAAAAGCAAACAGAACTTAAATTCATTAAATTGCCGTGGAGTTGGAGCTCTTGGAAACCAACTCGCTTGTTCGGAAAAGAGGTTTATTTAAAATCGCACTTTTATCAAAATTACAAACCTTAGGTATATTGTTGTAGCCAATTTTATAAGCTTTAAAATGAGGTATAATTTATCTAAATACGACGAATATTCGAGACGCTACTTAATTTTATCCGGAACAGTACCCTGAAGGTACGATAACCTTAAGTGTATGACGTCACGTACGCTAAAAAAGTGACCAGGCGTTCCTCGCCCACAGGCACGGGTTCGCGTAATGGCGGACGTAAAATTCAAGATTCGGAGTCCAAAAAATAAGACTTCCCGTCGTCGTATCGAAAAACGGTTTGAACTGGTAATAATATAGCCACTATACTTTACGAATATGAGAAAAAATTGATATGTCAAAATTTGATCGTAGGGGCACTTTAATGAAAATCTTTAAAAAACCAAGTGAGTTGCAGCGCACATTAAATATCACGTGACTTTTGTTTCATCCCTTTCCATTTTTCCCTCTCTCTCGAGGTATAATAGCTGTCAAACTTCTGTATCTGTACCATGGTATTTATGGTGATACAGGACACATCATATGTCTTGCCTCACCATCACGTGAGCGGTTGCGAAATAACTGCTCATGCAGTGTGAAATCGCGCCGCGTTGGTGCTCACTAAAAGTAAAAGACTAAATGCCTCGAAAAGGTATTCGAAGCCGTAATTCGAAGCTTGGCCAAAGACTGATTTCAGTCAACCAAGTCCTCGAAAGACTGCGAAACAGGGTATACCATGGGAAGAAGCTGGCACAATATCGGATGTGTTCCGTTCGTCGAGTAATGGAGGGAGCTCGACTGGCCGTGAAAGAGTCATGCAGCTACATATAATTGTCCCGGGAATTGTGCATCAAGATCTTCTCTTTCCCAGATAGCAGAGACGCTGGTATGCATTTTTACATGTATTCGTATAGTAAAACATAAGTTACGTACTAAAGCTGATGTCCCGACCCGCCATGGTGCAGTAATTGCATGGATTATTGTACACTAAACACCTGCAAATCGAAGGGGTTTATTATTAAAGTGCTTCTAACCCTTAGCTAGATTTTATTTTCCTTGAATCTTGATATAAATATATAACGAAAATAAAAAGAATTAGTGGATTTGAATTTATTCTCTATTTTTAAATCGCGAAAGAAATCGCCTCCCTGAAAACAAGAACCGCGCTAATGGGGCCTGGCACTAGTGACGTCAACGCGGTATCACAACATCATGCATTCAGTCAACATTCAGTTGAATTCAGTGAGTTCGCTTGGTTATACAAGTCATTGCTTACTTGGTTTTATTCTTTTTTTTTGCTGGAAAATGTCGACATCTGATTCAGACATAGAGGAGAGTTATGACACGGATGATTCGGAGTGGAATTATATACCAGGATATACGATAGAAGATGAACTCTCGCCGAATGAACAACAGGCTGCTGGTGGTGCTTGTTCACAACCTTTACAAGATAGTTATTCGACTTTGGAAACAGATAGTACCAAAGGACCATATGTTGACGAACCGATAGCTGACGAAGAGTGGCTTTTGGAATATAATCGCCAACGAGAAGCAGTCGAGAATTTTAATCGCCAACTACAAAACCGATGTGAAGGAAATGAGCATGTAAATTCGTGGTAAGTTCGCGGACTCTGAACACTCAACTACGGACTGTCTTATTTGTCATGATTTCTACTGAAATACCTCTCTTTTCAAGGTGCAAATGTGGTTACTGCCACGTCGAACAGCTCCAAAATGCCAATGAGTACCTATGCTGTACTGAAATCGAGGAATGCGTGGAATCACTGACCAGCGAAAAGGTGATGCAAGAGGTCGAAACACCACCAAAGTGTGTAACGCTTCATCCAGGTTTTAGTCCAGTATGCCTTCAAAAATGGAGTTTACGGCTCGCCGCAGATAAATACAAAACAAAGGAAAAGAAGAGATACGTTCAGACTGGATCAGAAGAACGGTAAGCACACGTTTATTTATTCTTGAACGACAAATTGTGGCCCAAATTGTTAACTTATAATTATACACGTTTCACTGTCAGTAGTGTCAGTAGTACTTTCTAGAGGTTCGTGGGCTCGTGGCACACACGTGGTAATTTTTATGTTGTCAACTACATTGGGCTATTGCACTTAATATGCGTACCCCCCCTGTTGAGGACCATATTTTGAGTTGTACCCTAAAGAATTCCTCTGAAATTAAAAACACCTGAAGAATTCCATGGTGGAAAGTAGTGTTACCCTGAAGAATTGACTTCAACCCCTGAAGAATTGTCCAAATGTTCACTTTATCCCAAAGAATTCCTCTAAATTTGATATGTGCCCCCAAAGAATTCCTCTCTATTTATATGGTATCCCCAAAGAATTCCTTGAAAAATTCTCGGGTATCCCCGCAGAATTCCTTGGTCCTCAACAGGGGGGGTACGCATATTAAGTGCAATAGCCCAATTTGCATGGAGGACAATAATTATTGGACATCAGAATGACTTATCCAACTTTGTATACATAATTGTTCTTGAGGATCACTCTAAAATCCAACATTCAGGACAGGAAAAATCCATATTTTAGTGATTAATTGAAAAAATATCATTAATTATTATTTAGAAAAATAATATACAATGTACCTATAAAAATCTCTCACTTAACTCCCACCAAAAAAATAATAATGCTCTTGCAATAAAATACTATCATTGCTACATTGTCTATTGTGTGTGTGCACATGCTGCATGTAGGAGTCTATATGATTTCAATATTTTTAGGACCCTAAGCCATGAACTGGACCATCAGATGCCCTCCAAGTTGTTTTAGCAGTTCTCTCTCTTCTTTACAGGCTTCTACGTAGTGTTGCATACCGTGAATTTACTCGTCTTGTGCACGGATACTTGGGTGGTAGAAGGATTCCCCTTCCTGCATGTGCTTATCATGCTATAAGGAAGAAATTCTATGATAAAGAATTCACTGGCTTTGAAGTTGAGGAGAACTAAATACATTACTAAATGAAGATTGAAAAAGCCCATATTAGCTTTGGATGCAATACATGGAGGTCTGTATTTTTAGCGAGCTATACATGTAGGTGAGCCAAAATGGAAATGATTCGTAAAAATACACAGGCATATAACCGATGATACACGGTTCAACATTTGTTGCCAATATCGTTCAACATTTGTTTATTTTCTGCAGCATCATTCAACATGTTGACTCGCTTCTTTCAACATTCGACATGCAGGGATGGCGGAGTGAAATTTCAAGTGGGGGGGGGGGGGGGGCTAAAAATAGTCATTGAGCCGGTATGACCAAACTAATAGTCTAAATTGACTGAGAAGTAACTAGACAAACTACCATATTTTTGGCAAAAAGGTGTGTCTCTGCCATCCTTGACATGGCATGATACATGCTGCAACATAATAGTTATCTATCATAATTATCATATTGGCCTTTATTATAAAATATTATTCAACTATGACCCATTTTTGATAACTTTAGGGAAGGCAGATTAAAACAAAACTAACTGTTGAGACACATCTCCCCTATATTTTACTGTTACAGTAAGTAGTAACTAGCCCATGGGTTGGGGGAGAAGAGAGGGGAGCCTGTCTTTCCCTCCCTCTCCCCTCCCCGTGATCCTGTTCATATGCAAATGAACACATACATGGTTTAGTAGGTGGAACATCCACTACAACCATGCTCCTCCGCTCTATCCTCTTTTTCACTGCATCAGATTTTGGCTGCTTGTCCAGCATTGTGTCCATATAGGAGGGTGCCATATTCTTTAGCTCTGTTATTGCTTCCTCAAGTAACTCATTCTTATTAGCATGTAGGAATGTCTGGTAAATTTCTTCAACATATTCTGTGAATAAAAAAATCAAACGCATAAATAGATCCTGAAATTACTGGATACAAAGACATGGAAAATGTGTATGAATTGATCTGAAAAAGAAAGGAAAGAATAAATTAGGAATACAAATTTAGGTTTGACCATCAACAGCCTTGAAATAGTGTCTACAGCATGCACAACTATTCAAAGTGGAGTTAATCAGACAAGAGAACCAATCATATTGCAAAAAGAAATCAAGGGGGTGGATCAAACAGAAACAATACACTCCTTGTCTGAGTATAATCCTAGTAATAACTTCAAGGAAACTAATCTAAGCAATAATTACCAAAATTTTGTTGGACTCTAATATCTCGTATAGTCGCCTCGCCATTTTTGAACTTGGGATAGATTATAGTACTTCTATCTGTGCCATCTGAGTCTTTTTTCTTTACATCTCTCCAAAGGTTATAATTGAAGTGAATGGAAGCTAAAATATGTCTATAAAGAAGAAAATAATACCATACTGTTAAAGGGGATGTGTACTGTATCTGTATGCATGTCGTTGCCTCATTGATCCACAGCTCTTTTGGCCATGTTAGAGCAGTTTTTGATTCAGTGTAGTAAAACCAAAGTAATCAGGAGCCAATTAGGGAGCAAATATTTATAAAAATACAATGAGTCCATCGTGAACTAAAGTAATTTATGATTGGTTTTACTTGAAACAATCATGAGGAAAAGTAAATGCAATCGTGGACAACTCTTGCTAGAGCAGTTTTCAAATGGTGTCAAAAGCAATAAGTGATTGCTTTGGATTTGCATTTGCTTATATTTTCTATTGGCTGAAAAAAAAAATCAGTCAAATTTAACCAATAAAATAAAAAGTTTTGGTAAGTTATCAATGATTGCATTTACTTTTCCTTCTGATTAGTTGCTTTTTCCAATTAGGCAGGTCTGACCAATCATGTCTTTACTTTAGCTTGTGACTGGCTCAGTGTGTTTTCGCTTGCTGCTCACATGATTGGCTCTGTAATTACTTTGGTTTTGGTTTTACTACACTCAACTGAAAACCGCTCTAAAATGAAAATTGATGGTGTGATGGACCAAATCAATGTTTAGTTTTTCAGATTGCCAAAAAATTGGTGTTTGGGCAGTTGCACCTGAGTCCTCATGTTTGTGAAATGTGTTCAACCTGATGTTGCAACACGAGCATTATACCCCTGATGAGATTTGCCAGTGCTCAAGTGCTATGCTTGAAAGCTAGTTACAGGTATGTGTTTGAGTTTGTGCACAAGTGTATGTACATGTACCATAAAACAAACCTGCATATCATTCCAGTATGTGAATACGCAATCATTTTGGGGGCAAACTGGTTCAACACGGAATGAAATCCCTCTAAGCAGCTTGTTTGAGAGAGAGGCGATGCTTGCTTGATCCCATTTACAAGTCTGGTATTTGTTAGGGCACCCCATACACGCTCATATACATTGGAATCTACAATGAAAACCAAACAGGACAATAATATTAGAATGAGAACAATCTCAATAATATTCTGCTAAATTTGAATATTTAGTGGTCTAGTAAGTGTTTTATGCAAACAGTGTAATAGTTGAGTACATAGTACTTACCACTAAGCAACCACTTTCGTGGAGTTATTTCTGCACCATGAGCACATCTGTTGAAGAGTGGGTCATCTAAGTTGTCATGTTTATTGATGATGTGGCTTAGGAATGACCTAAACTTTGCCCAAATTATCCTTCCATTGCCAGAAAAAAGTTGATGTGGCACTCCAGTAGAAGTGGTTTTCGCATGGTTTGATCCACTCTGCTAATGCTTCACAACCACTCGTCTTAGCAATTTTTGACAGAACTTTCCGGATTGCTGTTGAGAACAAGAACAAACAATCTGTATCAATGATACAGAAGTATTGGTGATACAGACATTGATGTTGTTTTATTAATCAGTATTGTATCAGATTTAAAGAATAGTATTATGTAACTGATACTGTATCATTGGGGCTTTACAGAGGTTTCTATGTGACCTGAATCCAGCATTTGGATTGGTTAGTACTCTGATGAATTACTAATGACTTTTAGAATAATCTTTGGTTGTATTCATCTCAAGAGAAAAGGTATATTTTTTTATACCTCAGAACTCGGAAACAAAGCACTAAATTCTCTGGTGATGTTACACAATTTGAATAAGCAATATTTGTATTCTCAGAGATGAGCTGGAACAAACAATCAGTGGAGGTTCATGCAAGTTTTATTGTCTAATGCTAAATAGGTTTTAAGTGAATTCCACTGCACAAACCTCCATTGAGTGCTTGTTCCAGCTCATCTCTGAGAATACACATATTATTACAACATACGTATTACACTGAGGGAGAGACTAAACTGGTCTTCATTACAAAATAATGTAATCAACTGTAAGTTATAAGAAAAATACCTACATTTCTTTAAATGCCATAGATCAAAATAATGAACTATGTATTGCAGTTTCTCTCTCATGTGCTTCGCAATAGAAACGTGCCTATCAGATATAAATGTAGATACCCAGGCACCAAAAGCCTGGTAAAAAGCCTGGTAAGCTCGGTTAACCCCGGTTTAACCAGGCTTTAACCGGGCTCACCCTGAAAGGCCGGTTAAGATATGCTTGAAAAAGTCAGAAATTCCAAGCTTTCCCGGTGACTGCAGTTCAGGAAACCATAAAAGCCTGGTCAACTTGGAGTTGCTGCAGACAGGTTGCATCATTCCAATTTTTGACCCGGCTTTCCCGGTGAGCCTGGTGCAGTTTAACCGTAAAAGCCTGGTAAGCCTGGTGATGAAGTTCCATAAAAAATTGTTTGGATGTTTTCACCCAGCTTTCCTGGAGAGCCTGGTTTACTAGAAAACCCTGATTTTGATTATTTTATTGATTGCAATTATTTCAAGTTTTGACCCGGCTTTCCTGGTGAGCCCGGTACAGTTTAACCGTATAAGCCTGGTAAGCCTGGTACGAAGTTCCATTAATTTCATTCCAATTAATATAAATGACCCTGCTGAATCCTGGAGTTAGTCCAGTATACTGGAAAACTGTAAAAGCCTGGTTAACATATATTAGCCCCCAAAAACACTTCTATACTCCAAGTTTTGACTCTGCTTTCCTCAGGATCAAGTCCGGAATACTGGAAAACTGCAAAATGCATGCATTTGAGCTGAGGTTTAAAATGCTGAGTTTGAAATGAGAATTTAAAGTTCCACAATTTCCTTCAAATATTACAGCTGTAAAGCCTGGTACAGTAAAAATGGAACTAAAAAGCCAGAACTTAATTGGAATATCTAATTTCACGTACAGACCTTGCTTTCCACGACAACATTATTAGTACAGGAAAACAACAAAGGCTGAAATTATTATGACTTCTGAGAATATGCCAGATAAGTAAATGCACATTAACTTGTGCAATATCATTTTTGTAACTTTCTCTGGGAGTACCTAATCAAAGTCCAAAAACTTTGACCCCTCAGCAACTATATCGGGTGCATTATGGGTTAACCGTAAAACTGTTCTATATATTTCTTGAACTTCGAATAATGTAATTACTACACAGCAACACAAATCTTCCCCGAGTATATATATCTACATTGTATATATGTATACTACATGTTTAGCCATCCTATAAAAGATAATAATCAGTTATTATAAATTTAATTGGTATAACATTTCTTTCGAAGAATAACATGTGCTATATGCTAGATGTTTTGTACCCATGGCATATTTATTGTCCTCAAAACTTTCATTGTTTCCAATTTTCTTCCACTTAATATCTAAATCCTTTTAACAATATAGTTTAAAATCTCCTATAAATGGTATTTAATAAATGCAAGAAATAATAATTATTAAAATTGTATTAATGCTAAATATTGATAAAAATAAATATGAAAAGTACACTTGTGTTTACCTTAACCCTTTCACTACTAGAGCGGCCCAAAGCGGCCAATATGAAGCACGTACCTGGGAAAAAATATTGCATCAAACCTAGACATACTGGAAATACGATGTTGCGATATTATTTCAAGGGATGAATAACTTCAAAGTCAGAGCTATAACAGGGATCGCTCGACTCTCCCACTTTGGAGAAAAACGCATTTGTTTTGGACATCGTTCTTCGTTTCTTCGATTTATGCGAATTTTGAGGAGCTGAAAATCAGCTCAAAAAAACCTTCCCATTCGCACTTGAAATCAAAAGTAAACACAAAATAACCACTCAGTCGTTACAGTACCTTGTTTAATCTTTCCAACCAGCAGGTTTGTTTGCACAAAATACACCTAGCGACTGTGAAGCGTGCTATTCTTAATGCTGCACTTCTCTCTGCCATGTTTTCCTGCTCCCACCTCCAATTGCATGCTGGGTAATGGACAAAAATTCCACAAGGGGTTCCCCCCTCTGGGACTCCGGTAGGGTTTTTTTATAAGTCTTTTACCCCTACAACCAGGAGCGGTGATTTGGACTCAAGCCGTTGCTTTAAAGTGACAAAAGCACATCCTAATAGGTTGAGCAGGGGTAAAAGACTGCCAACTGCAGGATTTCAAGGATTTCATTGAAGAATTATTTCATGTGTCTCAAAGCACAAACACAACTGAAAAACCCTGTGAAATCCCCTCACAAAGCCTACTAGAAGCAAACCAAATACTTTTCAGCCGTCCTCAGACTTAATGATGTCCTCAAGCTCTCTGACAGTGGCATATTTCTCCAAAATTAGAGCACATTTAATTGGAAACCCTACCGAAGCAGCCATACCTACCGTCAACGAGTGAACAGAATTCTCCCAAATGGCATTGTGGGAAACGTTTGAGCCCTCGGCTTAAAAAGTCAGCAGTATTTAAATGACCCGGGCTAGCCAAACTTGAACTGAGGGGGGAGGGTTGAGTTAGCACTCTGCATTTCACCCATTGAGCCCAAACACGTCCAGTAGTGAAAGGGTTAATACATCATAATAACCATGTCATGTGTTCTGAACTTCCACTCACAGAAGCGTAGATTTCATAACTTTCTCCGGGAAAGAGGAACTTTGGTGACTGGCTGAAACATTATGAGACTTATGCAGAAATGAAGTACAAATTACCAGTTACATGAGTTGGCCGGCAGTATATTTAAACTTCACGTCCACAAGGAAAAACCACGATGAACATCATTGCTCAGCTGCGATCGATCGAGTGGACTCGACTTTACATATAATTTCCGCTAGAAACAGCAAAGTCCTGATACAAATCATTGCTGGTTGCAATGTCAAGGCTTCATGCAACCAGAAAACATATGATATAGGTTGGTGTTAAAGTTTGTGGGTCGTCACAGGAATAAAAGTGAGAACCAGTTCTGAGTTCTGACAGGCCCAGACTCGGGTGTTAAAATGCCCTTACGTGCAAGGTAGACACAGGAAAACAGTTGAAGAGGAGTTGGTTAACCAGTTAATTGGCGTATAAGATTCCTCAAATACATAGCCAGACCATTTCGCAAATTAATCCTGAGATAAAGCACTGATCCGGCCAGCTCTGGTAAAGTTCTCAACAACAAACAAAGATGGCGGCCACGAACTGATCCCAGGATGCATTGCTTATCTAAAGACCGCTGA
The DNA here is from genome assembly GCA_030867875.1 of Actinernus sp. WN-2022. Taxonomy (NCBI): domain Eukaryota; kingdom Metazoa; phylum Cnidaria; class Anthozoa; order Actiniaria; family Actinernidae; genus Actinernus; species Actinernus sp. WN-2022. The sequence continues at coordinate 4,099,983 of JAOWCC010001729.1, read as the reverse complement.
CGTGAATTGTGCGGGCACAGATTTCGGGCACATGGCGCCATTTTCGAAACTAACGACTTTGATTCGGCGTGTCTTGTATAGGTTTCCTTGTATATTATGGCTTCCAGACTGAGCAAAGGGTTTTCAAAACATATGGGAGATAACAAAACTATAAAGGTAAGATGTGATCATTCAATTGTTGTGGATTGTAACAAGAAAAGGGAATATCGCGCTAAGTTATCATACTTTTAGTTCAGCTGTTGTTTGAACAATGGTTTCGATTGTGCCTTGTGGTCTTCATTATTTGAAAGCTTTTAACTTGTGACTTAGGCTAAAGTATAGAATACCCGTCCACTTCAAAAGATCACTTGAAAACTGTGCTAAACTATGTTAACTTATTCATTATAGTGCAGGTGTATGTAGGGTCGTTCTATAAATGATTTGGAGTCGAAAATGGTTAGGTTTTTTTTTTATTTCAGGGTTAGGTTTTTAGAAGGTTTGTATGAAAATTTGAGAAAATGAATTATTAATGACCCAAATGGCCGGGTATTCTATAGTTGCAATTACTGAACTAACGCAAGAACTTAAGACCCGCAAGAAGTTCTTTCCGCAAGAAGATCAACCCGCAAGAAGTTCATTCCGCAAGAAGATCAACCCGCAAGAAGATGCAAGAAGGTATACTTTAAGAAGACCCACGCAAGAAGATCAACCCGCAAGAAGATGCAAGAAGGTATACTTTAAGAAGACCCGCAAGAATGCTGAAGAACACGCAAGACGTGGCATATGAGAACATGTTTGTGTGTATGTGAGATCGCTAATAAGAAACGGAACCTTTGAGAACCATGAAAGTTTACTAATATCTTAAACTTTTTGAGAGATTAAACACCGCGTTCTACGGCAAACGGGAAACGTCAGCCCGCCGTCAAAATACGAAATAAATATATAAGAAAAGTGGAAAAGAATTCCAACGTAAACAACAAACGCGGATCTACTCGACCTTACGTAAAAACTGAAAATGTCAAGCAGCAAACGCGCGAAAATTGTGGTCATGTTTTCATTTCTGCCGTTCGCGGGAAGGAGCTAATAGAGAGATTAAGCATCGCGTACTTCGATACCCGCAGACTTGAATATTTTATTAACTCGTCACAAAGAAACTGAAATCAAAACTCCAGAAGATTCGGTACGATCTCATGCAAATTTGCAAATTACCGTGTATTAATCAGACAACAAATTAAAATATCCAAAAAACTTATTCACCAGTGTATCGATTTGACAGAATAGACTCAAGCCAGTTTTCACATCAGGTGGAAACTATTCAGATCCGTAAGTAAAATGAAACTTTCAAAACATTTGGTTTGGTAGGAAAGACATTTTAGTGCGATCTCAAAGCAAAACAAACACTGCGGAGCTCATTGATTATTCAAATCAGTTCGCGGAAAATGTCACACATTCAAGACTCGGACTTTGAAAACGGAGCCATATTAGATAAAAAAATAAACTCCAGAATATTTATTTGGTAGAATTAATCATTTTTCAGTAAAGCTGAGAAGCTTGTGTTGCATTTTCAACTACAACGCAATAAAATCACACTTTCCTCAAAGTTCGCGGTACTCTTGATCTTGTGTCAAAAACCAGACAATCAGTCTCCACGGCTGAAAGCGCACGTGAACTCGGAGAATCGTTGTATCACCGAAAAGCTGGCTTCTTGAATTGAAAACATATGCAATAGATGACTTTTAAAAATACTGAATGAGCTAAAGTTTATCAGATGAAATAAAAACACCGAACTAACGATAGGACGGTGTTTAGTAACGCAATCCCACGCAACCTTTCTTTTGGCGACCCTGCGATAATTATTAATTTGGTCAATGGTGAGCCATTCATTATAACGTTTTGGTATCCATTCGATAGTCAAGACCATCAAGGAACATTCATTATGGATTTGAAGACTGATAGCTTCAAAAGCTTAGTTTAATACAGCCGTTTCATTGCTACACGATAGCGTGAGACGTACATTCCCGCCGCGCCAGATTTTTGCCGCTCATCGTGATTTGCAGTCTTTAATAATATCAGTAAATGAATATCCTGGAACTCGCGGTATCTCATAGGTATCTCAAACAATTTTTCCCTTCCCTTGAGTGTATCAATATTATTCTACTTGCCTGCTAAAACAGCCGAGTGCTTGAGATACATATATTTGCTTTTCGCAAGAGGGAAATAAAAGGCGAACGTCGATATCTGAAGTTAGAAACATAAATCTTAGCGTACGAAAACAGCCGCGTCTTCCCGGGCTCAAAGAAGCGACCAGTTCTTGCGTTAAGACTTCAACTTCTTGCGTTTCATCTTCTTGCGTTTCATCTTCTTGCGGGTAAGCTCAAAATATTTAGTTCTTGCGCTTCAGCCTGAACTTCTTGCGGTTCAGTAGTTCTTGCGTCTAAAGCGCAAAAAGTTGGTTTAGGCCTTCTTGCGGCAGCTTGCGTGTTCTTGCGTGTTCTTTTACGGCTGTACTGTATCAATGTTAGCCCGAGGGGGGGGGGGAGGGGAGATTTGACAGGCAGGGCTACCCTGAGGATTGGGATTTTTGACAGACGCTGCCTGCCCACGGTGGGGATATTTATAGCAAACGTAAGATGGGACAGATACATGTACAGTACAGGTATTTGATATTTTTGACCAAACGGGTTGTCCCGAGGGTGGGGAATTTGACATTCCTAAGGGAGAAAATGTCAAAATTCCCTTCCCCCTTGGGTTTAACATTGATACATGTAGGTGCATAAAGACTGGTATTTTAACTGAAATTTCACTTTATACAGCAAAAGAGAAAATTTCATGTTTATACATAATAAATTATTTGCAATTCAAACAAATTCAGTCAATACTTTAAAATTCTTCAAGTTTTCGTTTCTGTAAATTCGTGGACATTGTGAAGTTGCACTTTGTGCATGTAAAATTTCACTTTATAGCTTGGTCTAGGAGAAATAAAATTTCACCTTCAAAACTTGACAGAAGTAAAATTTCACTTTTTAAGGGATAAATTATTTTAGTTCACCACTTTACAATCTTTTCGAAAAGTATGTGTAGAAATAGAATACTATACAATTTTGGAAAATAACTGTTGCTATGTACATTGTTCATCCCTCATATTTAGTAAACTATAACATCTAACGGTCTTCTATTATAGGCACAGCACTTTATGTCACTTGCAAGTGCTTGAACAGGAAGAGGTCTATCAATTGCAGATCAAATCAAGACATGAGCTGCATGTAGAAATTATGTGTGGATTCAGTTTTAGTGAGCCAGTTCACTATGAGGCTATGAAATCTAATTGACATTAAATAATTTATAATAGCAAGTTTATTATTATCATATTTTTAAAATAGTTTGCAATTATTTTAATTCTGCCATGTTATATGGTAGAGGTCTTTTATTAGATTTTATGTTGCCAGACTGTAGCCAGGTGTTTTATAAATCATACCAGAACAGGCTGCTTATAACCTCGATTTTATCGTGTATTATAACAAACTGGTTTTATGTCCTTCCCTGAATTGTGATTATATATGATGGACCTGCTGTCAATGTTGAGCTCGGTTTGCGGGACAGAAACACAAAACTACTGAGTTGGATTAATCTGGTGGATTACCGGGCTTTTGGTGCCTGGGAATGATTATATTTGCAATCATGGCTGCCAGCTTTCTGGCAACTTAAGTAGAGCTCAGGAACCTGAATGTACTTACAAAATGCGTCATAGGAAACAATTTGCATTAGTATTTTCTGTGTGTGTCAGCAAATGATGGCAAGGTATATATATGTAAATTTGTAAAAAGCAGTCAGGAAAGTTCTGTTCTGTTCTTATTGTAGAAAATGTTTTAAGAAATGTTTTCATCAATTTCTGAAATACACAAGATGCGAGGTTGAAGCAAAACAAAAAGTAAACTTATGTATAAAGCAATTTAATAGTTATTTAATTTATATTTTCACATATAAGCATTTTAATTGAAGTATCTTGGTTAAGGGCTGCTGTATAATTGTCTGATTAAAACATTTTTTTATTATTATACTGAGGAATTGTACATTATATAACTGCTTAGCTTCAACCAGGGTTAAAATTAAATGGGCAATAATGATCACTAAAAGTAGCCTGATTTAACCAGGGTTTTGCCAGGGTTACCAAGCTTTAACCAGGATTTTACCAGGCTTACCGCCGAGCTTTAGCCAGGGTTTTACCAGGCTTACCGAGCTTTAGCCAGGGTTTTACCAGGCTTACCGAGCTTTAACCAGGGTTTTACCGGGCTTACCGAGCTTTAGCCAGGGTTTTACCAGGCTTACCGAGCTTTAGCCAGGGTTTTACCGGGCTTACCGAGCTTTAACCAGGGTTTTACCGGGCTTACCGAGCTTTAACCAGGGTTTTACCGTGCTTACCGAGCTTTAACCAGGGTTTTACCGGGCTTACCGAGCTTTAACCAGGGTTTTATCAAGCCTTACTTGAGGTTATCCAGGTTTTCTTTTAAATTGACCGGGTAAAGCCTGGTAAAGCCCGGTAAACTTACCGGGCTACCCCGGTATTTTAACCAAGCTTTAACCCCGGTAAACCCCGGAATTACCGGGCTTTTGGTGCCTGGGTTAATGACCAATCCACAACCAAGGAGATAATCAAAACATCTCTGGAAACCCATGTATTCCATTGCTGTACTACTTCCAGCTTCATTCCTCTAGAAAAAGTTAATAGGTCACACAATCAAAACATGCACTACATCAATGGTATGATTACAGGACATACATAATTATTAAATATACAGCCTTTTCAATTTTTCCAGTAGACAATAATTGATACTATGGGGAAGCAGCCTATGTGTCAAGGCATTGGACGTATAATCATATAATCAAAGTTGTAAATGAAGGGGTGGGGGCATAAAGGGCCTAATTAAAGCGACTCTTGTTTGCATTCTAAACTCTCCTTCGATTTTTGTTTTTAAAGGGATAATTTAGAATGCTGATCAAGACTCACTTAGGCCCTTTATGCCCCCACCCCTTCATATGTAGTCAAAGCATGAATGGTAACTTACTGCATGTATCAGAAAGATTGTTCAATTATCAGTTTAACTATAACCTTTTGTGGCTGATCTATAAAATGACTTTAAGTCAAACAATTTTGTGATACAGAAGTCAAATACAGAAATTCTTCAATTCTTACATGTATGTCTATCATAACAGGGTTTGACAAAAATGTTAGAAAAATATACTAGCATACTAAACGACTGTCACATGACTTTAAGAAAATCCCCTCCATGGACATAATATATATTTGGATGGCTTTATCATTGAAGAAGACTTGCATGTACATGTAATTACATATTGCATAGAAATGATAATATTTCTATTTGCCTTTACAGGGAAAATGAGGGTCAAATTCTAAAAGTCATGTTACAGTATTTCTGTCCAATACAAACATGTTGACATGGACTGTATAATGCACATATGTATAGTAAGTTGATAATGCATACCATTTGTTTTTGTCATGAAACAAGCATGAGGCAGAGTTATTTCAATAACCCTGGGCATTACTAACATTTATTGGTAGTTGGTGTTCATCAGATACAAAGAAACAACAAAGTCTGTGTCTAGTTAGCAATGCCATGTTTTTTAAACCACTGAATTAAAGAAAAATTAAGTATCATTACCTGAACAAGTGCAAAGTGTATGATTAATGACACACTACAGCAAAATATGGTATATGCCCCATACTTGGCACTATGCCCCATACTATCATGTCTCCCATCTCCGGCTATAACCAGTCCTTTACCCAAAGCCTTTAGTTCTTCGAACATCTTCTCTTGGTAACATTTCCAGTGTATGAAAATAGTTGGGAACAACTTGTGCTGAAAGATCACAATAAGAGTAATCAACCAAAAAAATTCATACATGTATCAACTCGCTTGCCTTTGGATAATGATTTCTTGCCCCTTTTCGTGTACAGGTAAGGTGAGTATCCTCATGGTTATCAGTAGAAACTGGCAACCAACCAGCGGATTCTGCCAGCTGTCAGATTAAAAATAGCTGCCAGTATATTGCCCAAATTTACCTTCATTTATGGAATTTTAACCTACTCTATTTATCTTGCAATCTTCAGTGAAACACTATGTAGCATCATAGTTAATAGATAGAGTGGAATGGTTATGAAACCCAGCGACCGTCTTTGTTGTATGTCTTTGTTAGCTTTTTTCAACCATAACCGTGCACAAAACACAATAGAAATTCCAATGTGTTAATCAATCAGCCAATAGAAACGTGGGAGTTCAGTCGTTCAGGGAACGCTAATGAACTATGATCGTGCACAATCTTTTGTCTTACCCCGTCCAACATAAATCTCAGCGCCTTTGTTAGCCCTTTGAAGTTTGCCGGGTTTCATAACCATTCCACTCTAATAACTATGGTAGCATCTACTGACAACCTGGATCCTTGTTACTTACACGTTGGTGATTGAAGAAAGTCTTGAGTGATATGCATGCCAGCCCCATGTTTGCAAACATCTGGAACACTTTGCTTGCTGACCCTCCAGTGACAAGTACAGCCATGCATAGAAGAAAATTCCCAGCAGGAATTCTTGTCCCTGTCATGTTTGGCTGACTTTTCCAAACCTGATATCTCCTCTTGCACTTTGAATTAGTGCATGTTGTTGTCACTCGTGCCATCGTCCCTACTTGGTGGGTTTCCACAAGTGGGTTATCTGTCTTACAAGCATGGCAGAACTTGAACAGCAGCAAAAGTTGTGCCAAGAAAACAATATATTTTGGCTGTGTCCTCAAATTATCATCTCTGATATAAACACTGTTGGTAAGAGAAAAAGATTGGCAGACTGGTGAGGGGCATGTTTTAAATAACAAACATTTGTATAAAATAGTTTATATTTGCCCTAATTCACAGCAATATATACCCCTGGTGATTCCTGGAGTGACTGCATACATGGTTAGACTTATAAAGTGGATTCACAGCAAGACTTAGTTATACAGTACTTATAGATATGAAAGAGTTTTTTGAAATAAATTTATTGGAACTTTGAGTCATGAACAGCTCTGTAAATTGATTTGTGAATGCTCAGACTGTTATTTGAAGCAAATATTGAATTATCATGACGACTGTGCATGCTCAAACCATTATTTGCAGCCAGTTATTTACAGGTGAATGGACCATTGAATCAGAACTTGATATTGGAATGAGTCGAATCATAATGCTTGGGATTGGTGGGTTTGTCTAGTCATGGGTGCTGTACCATATTTTACCTATTGGTTTCATCATCAAGGTCTTCTTCATTCTCTGTCTCCACCTCTGTTTCTGTCTCTGTTTCATAGTACGAGTCTGATGAAGAGTCAGACTCTTCTCCTGTGGTCTCATGGTCTAATTCATCACCTTCACTCAGTGCACTCATTTCATCTTCATCGCCATCATAGGCATCTTCATATGGATTTTCTGGAGAAACATCACAGAGGTAAAACAAAACAAGAACGCTGACAATAATATTGTTGAAGGAAGAAAGGTTATGTTTTTGAACACTGGTATAACCAACTAAACCGCTGTATGAAGCTAATAGCAGCTGATGTTTTTAGCAAAATGTCAGCTGCTACTCACTTCCCATGGCAGTTAGCATACCTTACTTGACTTTTAGTTTATTATGCTAGGGTTTATATTCCCCGTCAATGCACATCAACGTGTATGCTAGTTTACAGAGCAGGTCAAAGCACATGTCCCATATAGGGACCCAATTTTTTCACCAGACACAGCTGGCAGTGCAGGGTACCACATCCAACCCCCATTTTTGACCATCTATTTCCCATTCTGGGTGGCCTAGTGGTAATTTAATACAGCAAATGAAACGATAATGTAAAACAAAACATGCAGTGCATTTGTTTCTAGATTATGCCTTTTAGTTTTAAGAACAAATTATATTGAGTTTTCTCTCCAGAGATGGCTGGCAGCAGCCCCCCACCCCCTACCCCAAAATGGGTCTGTCGAGAGGGCATGTATTTTGACCTGCTCCTTTATACAGGAACTACAGAAACCGAACTACACCCATCGTACTTTTTTGAACACTGAAAATGTCATAGTAAGTTCAATAAATTATTTTTTTAATTACCTGGTGTGGTAACAGATCCTACAGTCGAATGCTTATTTAATTCTTTCCTGCACACTCGTAATTTTCCTCTTACGGTAATCAGCTGATTTCTAAGCTGGCGATTTCTACTACTCAGCTTGCCACACTCGGTACAACTCTGTGCCTCTGTTTGGGTGAATGAATCCTTTATCTAATAAAAATGGAAGTAAAGTTTCAGAGATCCAGAAGTAAATATTTTGTTTAACGTACCCCTGCGAGCAGAACCTTCTAGTACTGTAGATCTATGCCTATGGAGTTGAAGAAGTTAGAAGGTTCTGCTCGCAGGGTAAATTTCACGAAGAATGCGATATATCATATTGTTGATTATCGCTTTTAACATACCAATAAAGGGAAATAAAATCAAAAATACTCACCGGATCTAGTACTGGTAGTGGTAGTAGTGGCGAGTCTATATCATTGCCATCACAGGCATCAGCACTGACACTGACAGTGACAGCAGTAGTTTGTTGTTGTTCGACTTGCAATTGGTTGCTGACTTTGGCTTTAGACCCCACAGAAAGAGACTGGATCCTCCTTTTCGCATTTTTTAAGACCTGTAATAAAATGTTAACAAACAATATTGGAAGCCTTCTCAATATAGTTGATCCGTGAGTGTTTCTAGCTGATCAAGTATCAAGATTTGTTCTCACCATTCTCCGGCTTCTTTCACTGCTGCTAGTGCCACCGGCACCGCCATGAGTTGTCTTTGCCACCGTTTCGGCATGAAACCTTGGCACTGCCGTAACCCCGATTTCGTCCCGATTAAGCCTTCGTATGCCAGGTTTCTCTTGTGCTTCAAGTTCAACAAAGTTGAAGCGTTCCACGAAGTCTTCTTTGTCGAAGTGAAGCGAACAGATCGCCGAGACCTTCGTGGGCTCCCATTTCGCGCGCTTTTGCTTTACAAAACTAATCCACTTCTTCCTCCTTTTCTTTGCCTCTGGTCTTTCATCATTCAGAAAAGGAATACGATGAAGTATTATCCCTTTCTCCAAGTTTGGGAAGTTGGAACAGCCACCAACAACACATCTGCCCGGCATTAAAGACCAAAACGTTTTACTTGTGTTACAGTGAATATAGAGAAGTGTTCGAGATTGTGAAGCTGCACGTGAAGCTGTGATACCGCGTTGACGTCACAAGCTCGCTAGTACCAGTCTTCCTTCTGCTCGGTTTACTGTGAACAAAATGGCGGTTTCACCGACTTTTGGGTGCCTTTGACCGTCTGCGAAAAATCGAGAAATTTATGAAATCGATTTTTTTCTTCGCAAGTCGTCCAGAAATAGTTTCAAGTTTAAAAAAAAGTAATATCTCGCTAAGGGTTAGAAGCACTTTAATGCTTTATATTCATTATTTGGCTGAATTACTCTATCTTTGTAACACGCTTTATATACTCATAATTAAGCTTATTTACAGGACTAAATATTTTTTAGCATAAATTTATAATTGCATGAAAGGCCATGGAAAAAGTTAAGGTGTCTGACAGAGCAGCTGACAGCTGTTTAGCTAGGATGAGTTAGTATAGTTTCAACCATGCAAATACAGATCTTGGGTACAATTTTAGAATACCCGACCACTAAAACTTGGGAGTTGAAGCTACTACTGGCTACATGTACATACATACCTGCCATTGTGTGGTGTAGAGATGGCTACTTGGCTTGTAAAACACAAGCATGCCAGGTAGAGGGTATGTGTTCCTTGCTCAATCCAAGTGTGAGTATGGCCAAATTACAAAATGGTCTAGGTACACAAGTGCAGACACAAAGAGACTAGCTGAAGGTAATATTGTAACGGTTTAGATTAATTATTATTCAAGAATCTGGCAGTTTTACAGCAAGGTTCTCTGCCATGTGAGGCTTTATCATCTGTGCAGCACCTTTAAAAATGTTATCCTCTAAACTTCACAGGCTTGGAAGACAACATGGGAATATGTGGATGGAGTTGGATCAAAGACTCATTTCCATGCCTTTCGATACAGTAAACACCCGCATAAAAGAACAAGTGGATTAAGAACCTTCAGGCTGAAATTTGGTCAATAAAGCACCATCTATATAAGAACCAATTCAGTCTGACAAATGAAACATGTTCTTATGTAAAAAAAATAGGGTATCAAAAATTAGAAAACAGTGGGGCTGATCTAAGTATGTGTGCTGGACCATTACAAACACACAGTATTTGTTAATTAATACAGTTACAGTAGTTAATATTATATAGTACAGGCTAGTTTTATGGTTTCATTTAATAAAACAGTGATTGCATATTAATTAAACCTCTCAGTAATCTTGATCACTGTAACTCATTTCCTGAAACAATTTTAAGAACCTCTTAAGAACATCTTCAGCCTGATTTCTCACTAAGCACCCGATATATAAGAAACGCATCAGCCTGAACCCCAAAATCACTTGTTCTTTTATGCGGGTGTTTTCTGTATTCAGAGTTATTTTGTCCTGATCTTAGGAAATTCGTAAAGAACGCGGTGCATCAACAAGTTCCGAAGGCTACATCAGTCATCACAGCGTTCGTGGTTGGAAACTGACAGGTATTTTGAAATCAGAATTTATTCAATATTTCAGGGTTAGGTTTTAGAAGGTTTCTATGAAAATTTGAGAAAATGAATTATTAATGATCTAAGTTGCGGGGTATTCTATAATTATTCCGCCATGTAGCCACTTAGCCAAGTACTCAGCCACGTAGTCATGTAGCCATCTCTACACTATACAATTGTATGTATGTAGCCAGTAGCTATGACTCCCAAGTTTTATTGGCCAGGTATTCTAAAGTTGTTCCCAATTTAAGTTTACTGTACATGCATACACTAATTATATTTAGCCATGAATATGTGGTATAATATGTTATGTTATACCATGGTCGCCTTTAATTCTTTTGTTCTCCGAGGCACATTTAAACCACTAATGACACTGAGGGAAATTTAGTCAGGGCCATTGTCTTCAAAATTGCCATCATTATGCATGCAGGGATATTCAGAAATAATATGCATTGTCTTGAGACAATGCATATTTCTAAATTTCCCTGCATATGTAATGAGGGACATTTGAAGAGAATGCAGGCTGGGCATGAGAGGGTCAAAAGCATCAACTCCTGCTCCCCTTCAGCACAAGTAGCCCTGCGCTTCCAGGTGAGAAAATCTAAACTGACCTGTCCTCATCATAACCTTCAATGTAATCCATGTGGGATGACCTATTTCAATCTGCACGTTCTTCTCTTCATTTCTCAAACCCGCTTCTTCAATGTGGGATACTTAAGACAATAAACGTGACGTAATTAAAATCCTTGCATGCTCTTTGAATATTGAGTCAACTGCATAATTACATTGTATTGTAGTGTTATTCTTCTCAAAAACATGATTGTCCCCAGGGGATGCCAGAGTCATTCAATCAATGGCACTCAGTCAAGCATTAAACAAAACATTTTCAAAAGCAACTCAACTACAACTTCTTTAATTTGGCAGAGAAAACTAAACTTCTCGGAGATTTGTTTTGTTCCTTGGTGATCATAGTATAACAAACTTAATAAACCATGGCATTTCGGGTATTAGTGATTTAAATTGCCCCTCGTGCCTTGGGAGGATTTGTAAAAGTCCCTCAGCCTGCAGCCTCGGTACTTCCACAAATCTTCCCTCGACTCGCAGGGAAATTTGTAATAGTAATAGCATAGTTTGTAGTGGTATTTAAGAGAGATTTCAAAATTCTTGTAATTTCAAGCGGCCGGTGAGTGAAATTACAGGGAATTATGAAATCTTACGAGTAGTATTTATGCCAAATATCATGTATACAAACCATGCTATTTAATGTTTATAATACGAGCTAAGAATTTTTTTAGGCAATCCCCTCACTGCTTGGTGTGCATACATCTAAAACCAACAAACTCATATCATGGAGTCATGCTCAGACAGATAAATTAGCTACTGACCCACTCCAATATCTCGTGTTCTGCACTAGTGCACATCCATGAGTTAAAAAAAGGCATGCAAAACAATAAAAAAGTTAAAGTCTTGTGTGATTCCTTATTGGAGATCCCACCATGCTGGTGATTTCTTGTTCAAGGACCCGAAAACTAAACTACATGTACATGTATGCTCACAAAGATTTTGCAACAGGTATCTCAACAACATGATTCTACACTTTTGTAAATTGTCAGTTCTGCCTATTTGCTTGTTTTAAGCTTGCTTTTCCAAGATTTTCCCTTTGCACTTTCGGGTAAACATGTCTGGCATTTTTTAAGACAAGATCGAAAAGACACTGCATGGTAACATGATGTCCAAATATGGCAACAGCTACCATATATGGGTTTGTAATACTTACATGATCACATGTATAGTAAACTGAGTTTTATATACATGTATTATATAGCTTTTAAATTTTTAACTTAATTTTTGCATATTTCAAATCTAGTATATACATGTCTCATTTGTATAATTATGTAATTAGTGTAATGATATTTAGATTTAGAGAGCTACAAGTTTATTAGTGTAATTAACACTATTACGTACTACCCTCGGTAAATAAAGCCGTTATTATTATTATCACATGTAAGTATAACAAATTATGCTGAAATACTACTGCTCTCAACCAATCAAATGACAGAAATTTCTTAGCTTGTATATTATAAAAATCACTAATACTCCTCATGCCATGGTATAACTTATAATTACATGTATACATGTGTTGGTTCTGCTCATTTGGGATCCCTATGGTTTAAGTCTTGTTGTACACATGATGTCACTTCATTAATTGCATGATATATGGTTTAAGTATACTTAATCACTTCTTCTGACCTACATTTATATACATTTGTAGTTCCCCCAAGATACAAAAATACTGTATAACATGTGGATACCACCTTTAATAGAACACATGCAATATCCCAGCATAGATCCTCAGTTGGTCAAGTCATTAAAGGTCAGTCGGTCTAGCTTTCTTAATCTTCATGCAAAGTTACAACATTCTCGCTTATGTATAAGGGACTGGTCATAAAGTATGGGGGGTGGGGGTGGGCTGGTAAAAAAGAGGGGGTGGGTCACTATTTTTCAACATGGAAAAAGGGATGGGCCAAGAAAAATCATGCACTACACCAGGGGTGGGTCATGCCTTAATTTGCTTCAAAGTGGTCTCAAAGTGCAGGAAATGTCATTTCAGAGGTCTTAGATTTCCAAACTTTTCAGGTGAATGAGGGATAATTAGAGGTAAACAAGGGGTTTACAGCCTACGTTTGGCTTTGAAAGAAGTCTCCACATGTTTCTAATGTTTCCCTCTAGGATGATATAAATGGTGGTTGTGTGTGTGGGGGGCTAATCAATTCTGTGCAACTGGCTTCAAGGGTGGGGGCCATGAAAAAACGATTTTTAGGAATATTTGATTTTTCCAGCCCACTCTCCCTATACTTTATGACCCTGAGTCCCTAAGTGCCCCCTTACAATAATGTATTGTGTTTTAAGAAATGTTCCTAAACTTTAAAATGTTGGGATTAGCATTAAAACCTTTGAAATGCATGATTCACAAAAGTGAGACTGAGCTCAGGTAGCTTATTTAACGTGCATATGAAGCGAAAATTAAGTTGATCTAATGTTAAAATGCTTTCGAAATGAGTAATAATGACATTTTCTGTTTGTCAACATCTCATCTCATTTCAGAGATATTCAGGTTTTCGTAATATATGCAAATGAGATGACCTATGACATCATTGTTTGCACAGCCTGGAGACAAATTACCTCTGCAAATATTGAATAAAAATTACTGAAACTTTGCACATGTATGACACTGAAAACTACACATCATTGTGGAAATTATGGTGTTGCCATGGAAACTCTCATGGCCCCATGCCCCTTTCACCTTGAACATAAAATTCCAATTTATTTCCTTCCTACATTGTTCCAAATCTTATTTTGGACCCACACCAAAAAAATTGTGTTTGCCAAAAAAGAAATTAGTGTTATTTGTAGTGGAAGCCTGGGGCCAGAGTGTTTCCATGGCAACATCCTAATTTGCGTGTGTGTTTTCCATAGTACCACATATGTGCCAGAAACGTCAGATGTGCCAGAAACGTGCCAGAAACGTCAGATACTGTCATTTTCTCTTTAAATGAAAAACTGGAAAGTGTTATTAATACATGTATCTCTTAAAGTGAAAAGTACTCAATTATTTGCAAGTTAATACACACTATGCATAACTCGCGCGGTCACAACACGAAAAAGAGGCCAGTAGGTCCTCTGGAATGTTGAAGTTGAAATGCTAGCAGGAAGTGTGAAACGTGTTGAACATGATTGTTTAGTTGAAAAATGTTTCTTTATAGTACAACCAGCCAGGCGCATAGCAAATTAACGGCATTGTTTCACTGAACATTCCTTCAGTGCATTTCACAATCTCCCCGGGCGCTTCAATTTCAACATTCCAGAGGACCTACTGGCCTCGTTGACATGCTAGTTACCAGGACTTATGCATAGGGTCTATTGAGGCATATATATATATATGTTAACACAAAAGGAGCCTTTGTTGCCAAACAAAGCCCTTTTCGTGTTAACGTGCTTCATATAGATCTAGTATGAATTATGTGTGCATGCATGCAAGTACTTTACACTTAATTTGAGTTTTTGTTTCCTTTTAAGGATTCAAAGTTTGTGTACATCGAGAGACGTTGCCATTTTGGAAGTGCAGGTATTGCTTCATGGCTGTTCCTGTGACAATATTTAGGGCCAAACTAGTTGACACGTTTGGAAAAACAATGGATATATCATTAGAAGGTATATTAATGGATATCTTCTAATATCTCAAATAATGTAACTTTAGTTGCTACACACTACAGTTCATGTATCTACTCTGAAATTATAACCTTATTATGAACATAATTTTTTTTGCCATTGATTCATACAAAGTTTCATGCCTGAATATTTAATTAAGATCATATATAATTGTCTCATTCCACGAAATTTTAAAATACATGTAAGACAACTGTGGCTAGCTTCCTCCACAGGGCAGAGGGGTCATTTCCTATCTGCTATCATTATACCACAGGATGCCCGGTTTTCTTAAGCCTCTTCAAAAGCCTCTTCTAGAGATGCCTGCATAGGAGGCTAATTACTGTGGCAGCTATAAGGCAAGATGAAATGGACAAGGGAGCTGGAATTTCTTTTTTATAGGGGGGTCTTAGACGGTTCCTGGAATTACGATATATGTTGATTAAACCAGCCAATTGGCCGGTAACAAAACGAGCAGGAGACTGGAACCGAGTTTATCAGAATTACTCTAATTCTAAAATGAAGTTCATCACATGATAGAGCATGTTGAAATTAGCATGTGTGCCAAGTTTGATGTGATACAAGTGAATCTTGACTGAATTATAAGCAATTGAAATTTCTTTGTCCCTCCAAAATTTTACAATGAATGTATGGTTTGGAGGGACAACGTTAAAAAATAAGAGAGTTTGTATGGGAAAATTGACATATTTGATGCCCTCTAGCATCGTCAATATTGAGCCAAAGTTCACCAAACTTTCTAGACAAGCTAAGTTTGATCTGTTCTTTTGGAAAATAATGGTCACTTTGACTAGTTGTTAATTGAATTAGTTTTACTGACTCGGTTCCAGTCTCCCGCTCGTTTTGTTACCGGCTAATTGATGTCTTCTTTTATTTTTGTATATGTATCATAATATGTGTATGTAAATTCTAGCTTCTGTTATCAGTATTTTGTTACTATACTAGGGTTCTGCAATACAGTGGTATCAACAGTGAAATATCTGAACAGAGCAACTGTCATTTAAAGTGAATCAAGGCCCACCTTAGTTACATGAACCCAGACCACTTTATGTTGCATTCTAAACTGTTTCTATGGTTTCATAACCGAAACAAAAGGTCCAAACAGGACTGAATGCGTCATATCCTTTTATTGTTGCGTTACTACGATCTCATACTCGGTACATCTGATCTGAATCATGTCTGGTTCAATTCATCGAGTTCATCTCAACACAGCCCGCCACACCGCACAATCCCAATGGTATGCCTTCCATAAGGTAGTTGGTTCGAATCCAACAGGGACATGTGGTACGCGACTGTTAGCACATCTTTCATACATTTCAGTGCCAGGGCCCGGTTACATAAAACCTCCTCTTAAGTGTTCACTTTAAGAGGGACACTTAAGAATCCGTTACGGGTACACTTACAGGTGTTGCATGAAACATATAATGTACTTCGTGTTCTCGTAACTGTTCGAGTTGCGTGTTGGTTTACGGGTTCATTAAGGCCACACGTAGAGTGAGTGGTTCTTATAAACAAATACAGTTAAACATGCATAAAGAATTTAGTACACTTTGTGTCATATTATATATAATAGAGGTTCGGTGGGTTAAGTGAAAAATATAAATATTGGAATACTACTAACAGTACTTAAATTTTATTTCCAGAAAACAGTATTGAAGAAATGATGAATTTTAAAGTATCAGTTTACATGAATCAAGCTACTTATCGCTATCGCGTGTTTCTCTTTATACAGCCTAATCTTTAGGTCAAGTAACTGTACCTTCTT
Source organism: Actinernus sp. WN-2022 (assembly GCA_030867875.1). Classification (NCBI taxonomy): domain Eukaryota; kingdom Metazoa; phylum Cnidaria; class Anthozoa; order Actiniaria; family Actinernidae; genus Actinernus; species Actinernus sp. WN-2022. The sequence goes on along the minus strand of JAOWCC010001729.1, from coordinate 4,083,330 downwards.
TGTAAGAATTCTCGTTAATTTCGTGTTCCTCAGGGCACGGTTCCTGAAAGCCAGATTAGCGCTAATCCAGAGTTAATTACCATGACAACTAATATGTTTTGTTGAGAGTTAATCCAGGATTAGCGCTAATCGGGCTTTCAGGAACCGGGCCCAGATGCTTTTCGTACAAGGTAAATTAAATCTTGTTTATGTCTTAAACCTATAACGTTTTTGTAGATTATAAATAGTCAATAATAAACTAAATCAATTACGGTTGGCGACAAATATCAACGTTTTATACTAAAGACGCATAATGCGTTTAGACGTATTTGGGCAAAGAAAACTTTGTTCGACCAGTCGCATAATGCGTCTTGTGCCCGTTTTTGTGTCTACTGCTTCTTTGAAGCCAGTAGACAGCCAGTAGACACAGCTGTCGTGCTATGTCAGTTAACACTTCCCATCGTGCTTTGCGACAAGTTCGAATGACCTCGTTTCCAGGACTGGCAAACGCGAAGAAGTTTGATTCTTACGATTTACAAATACAGCTTTCAAAATGTGTGTCAAACCGCTGGAATGAAATGTTATGAAAGATGCTTTCAAGTTTTAGGTCCTTTCGGTCGATATTCTCAACAGAAGGGCCGATCACACCTGCATGATCGTTCTTAAAGATACCATGACCTTGCACACCATTTATTTCTGGACTTATCCAAAATCTTAAAACAAAATCGTTTTACTCATGATTAGTACCAATAATTAAGCTTACATACTTGTTTTAACTCGTGTCCTTGAAAGCCATTTTAAGTTTTTCTTATAATTTTAATATGCTTTCAAAATTATAATAGACCCATTCAGCTTGACTTTTCCCTTGACTAAAATATTTTTGTTGTTTTATGTATACCAAAACGAAATGTATTGAAAAAAAAGTACAATTCTCTAGAGAACTGTCACGTGGTCTGAAATGGGCATCAAACAGGCAAGCTGAAATATGATTCTGCCGCTGAAATAATATGCTATACCGTTCTTAGGCTGCAAGCTCTGTCAACTGAGAAGTAGTGGATAACAGTGTACATACTGAGACAAAATCATCCATGTTCTAGGGGTTAGGCTGTTTGCTCTATTTTTTTTTTGTCAAAAGAGTGTGCTCAATATTTTTTGGGACAATTTGCGTAATCCCAGTCAACAAAGGTCCAACCTTGATGCATAACAATTTCTGCATATGTAAATAAATTTTGCATTATTCCATCTATCTTCTCACTCTCAGCATCTCATTCCTAATAATAGCATGCAGTAAACACATGCAGCCATTGGGTGCCTATATTTATACTAGACGAACTAAGAATATGCAATAAGTTTTCTTTTCCCAAATACGTCTAGACGCATTCAATATTACTGAAAGAACTTCAAATATTTTGGGGCAGACTTCACCGTTTGCAACCTGAAATTACCCAAACAATAGCCTAACCCTAAAACAATACAAACATTACCCTAAAACAATGGAATTCTTTATCAGTGAAGTCCAATAGGATACGACCAGTGAAGTCCAACTGAATATTTTATTAAATCACGTTATGTAAAAATTCGTAATTATTCCAACCCATATAATTACCCGAATATGTATTTATAGGTTAGTGTAATTTAATTATCCTTAAATGGAAAACAAATTATAAGAACGAGTTTAGAAACACTTCAGAAGCAAGTCACAATACGAATTTGAAGTATCATATAAAACAAAAAGCAAACAAAATGAATGTTTTATATGATACCCTAAATATACGGGACATCCAGAGGTCCCGTAAATTTACGTGCGCTTTTCCACTTACGTTCAGGCCTTAAAAGTTTTATGCAACACGCGTAAATTCTGTTGCATAAACGACACTTACACCTACGCAAATCTTAAGAATGGCTAAACACGGTTCCAGATGGCTACACATGGTATACGTAGTTGGCTGGGTCTGTAAGTAAGGACTCCTGAATCTTTTTTAACTTTTGTACCGACCGTGTGGGCTTTGCTAAGCCCCTTGTTTTCCCACATGGAGCACGGGTTTTTCGGCAAAGTCCCCAGTACTAGTGAGGCAACAGGAGTTAACCCATGCAACGAATGTGTTAAACTGACTTTCAAAAACTCATGAATAATTAATGAGTATTTTGTCCAATCAGATGAAGCAAATCAGTCACGTGCATGCTCCTTTATGCCTGATAAAATCTCATCATTCTAAAAGGCCCGCGGAGGGATTTGAATTCTGTCCCAGAGGGAAACGGGGTTAATGATTGAGACAATGGAATTCCTATTGATGTTTCAGCTTTCTCATTGAATTGCTAATTAGGATGAACGTTTTATATAAAGAATACTAATGAACATGAAATTTTATATAAAGTTTCATCCTAATTAAGAATTCACTGATAAAGACCCAAAGATAGCAAAAAGTACACGGAACATAAGGTACCTAGATAATAATTTTTGCACTAAATTTACTAATTTCACAGATAATATTTTTTTAAATGAAGTTATCCAACTACCATTACTTGTTTACCGAGCCACTGTTTAGTTCCAATTATTAAACCAAACTCAAAGCCGTAAAATAATAAAAACGTGCATTAAACTTACATATTTTGTGCCGGAGTCTGCCGTCATGTCAGTCACATCGCTGTCCAAGTCTTGAACTTTATCGAGGTAAACCACGACACCAAATCCTTCAAGTGCAGGTTATTCTTGCATTGCGAAACGCCGCTTCAAACAACATAGTATGGTAATTTCTTCATGTCATTTCTCATTTGCATGGCGTTGTGAATACAAAGGTTCAATGGTTCATTAAGTAACAATTCCCTTGAGATGTGCTTCTTTCTTTCATTGCATTCTTAAAGCGTTTTTGAAGCCGTTTAAAACACTCACAGCACGTGTTTTATCAAGTCTAAAAATTCGCCCTCGAATTTTTAAACTTGATAAAACACTGCTGTTCGTGTTTTAAACAGTACACAAAAGAAGTTATAATAAAAAAATCATCGCGAGGATAATTAATATTCAAAGTTTGAAAAGTGTACGATTCAAATGGAAAGATGAAATCACCGGACTCCCATCAAGAAAAGGCCCTTCGCAGGCTATACTCAGCGTAGAAATGGAGAGCGGGGGACTCCCATCAAGAGGAGACTCTTCGCAGGCTATACTCAGCGAAGAAATGGAGAGCGGGGTGAGACTTCCAACAAGAAGAGGCTCTTCGCAGGCTATACTCAGCATAGAAATGGAGAGCCGGGTGGCACTCCCATCAAGAAAAGGCGCTTCGCAGGCTATACTCAGCGTAGAAATGGGGAGCGGGGTGGCACAAGTGGTAAACTCTTCACCTTCGATTACCGTTCGCGGCGCCATATGTGAATTGAGTTTGTTGGTATCTCACTCTTGCTCCGAGGGTTTTTCTCCGGGTTCTCCTGTTTTCCTCCCTTAGCAAAAAATAAGCTAAATTACAATTCGATCTGTGGTTTAGCCGGGTCCTGGTTTTTATCAGCCCATGGTTGTTTCAGATTCCGCTAAAATTCAGATATATTTTTTAGACTAAATAAAACTGGATGGCAAAAATGCCATATTGTCTGAGCCACATACTAATGATCCTGTAAAAAAGTCTAGATGGTAAAAAACGACAAGAAAATGGTCGTGTTTCACCATTTTCGACTTTTCATCTAGATCAACTTGACCAAGCAAAACTAATGCAACCTTAAATTTAAGTAACCATCTGCTGACACGGTCGTATTGTCTGAGCCATGTATAAGGCTCAGACAACGACATATGCTTACTGCCCGGTTCAATGTCCACTGGACGTTTAAACAACATCATATCCCTGTTCAGCTTAATTCTTAGTAGATATTCAATATTCGGCGTTGAATGCACTGCCATCGTAGCGTTTGTTGCTGCAAACAAAATTCGAATCGATTGCATATTAATTGAGATACACAAATTTGAAGTGAACCCGGAAGCTATAATTGCACGAAAACCAGTAAATTAATGTTAAGTAGCAACCCCAACCACCAGAGTTAACCCCAACCCCTACTAAAACACTATATATTTCTTGCTTTCCAATGACCTTTGGTGAAGATCTTGACATAGGACGGAGCTACAACATACCAAATGATCACGTGACTAAACTGCGCTGTTGCTTAGCAACCATTGGTCAACTTTAATCAACATTTTATCCCCGTTTAGCTAAATTCTTAGTAGATATTCAATATTCGTTTGAATATACTGCCATCGTAGCGTTTGTTACTGCAAACAAAATTGGAATCGATTGAATATTAATTGAGATACACAAATTTGAAGTGAACCCGGAAGCTATAATTGCACGAAAACCAGTAAATTAATGTTAAGTAGCCACCCCAACCACCAGAGTTAACCCCAACCCCTACTAAAACACTATATATTTCTTGCTTTCCCATGAACTTTGGTGGAGATCTTGACATAGAACGGAGCTACAACATACCTAATGATCACATGACTAAACTGCGCTGTTGCTTAGCAACCATTGGTCAACTTTAATCAACATTTTATCCCTGTTTAGCTTAATTCTTAGTAGATATTCAATATTCATTGAATGCACTGCCATCGTAGCGTTTGTTACTGCAAGCAAAATTGAAATCGATTGAATATTAATTGTGATACAAACAATTAAAAACGAGCAACAGAGCGGAATACGGTAATAGGAAATAGAAAATATGTTGCCTATTATCGTTTTTGGTACCAAAACGAGCAATAGCGGAAAACGGTAATAGGAAATACCGTTCTGGGCTTCCATAATTGGCTTAATTCATAGTAGATGTTCAGTGTTTGTTTGAATGCACTGCAATCGTAAATAAATTGTGTATTAATTTAGATACAAACATTTGTAAACCTGTGAAGCTATAATTGCTCTAAAACCTGTAAAATATCACAAAATGCTGTGAAGGTAGGTTATTTGTGTTAACACATAGTCACCCTACGACTCTGTTTTCAAATTTAAAGATGCATCGGAAACTACATTATTAAAGGTTACGTTGATGCAATTGCTTTTGGAATCGGGTGAAATTTGATCAGGGATATATAATGGAATGAGACTCAATGGAACGTTACAAAAATCACAGAAACTGTTTCGAAGGGTGGGTGGTTGACTTCAAAAACATTATTCGGATCTTCGAAAGGTTGTAACTTCGTCAATAATATCTAACCGAAACTTAATCATCATTTTCTCGGAGAGACGATGATGTTCTTCATAGTGATGTGCTAGAAGCCATCAAAATGCTAAAATATGGGAACTAGAAGGGACAGACGAAATCCCGGCAGAAATTTTGCCGCAAGTGTCGGCTTGATGAGGAGGAACAGGCAAAGATTGTACACAGACTGAGCTATGTACGGGGGCGTAGCCAGAGGGAGCCCGGGCCCTCTCCCCTTTCGTAAAAAAACGCAACTGAAAAGTAACGTCACTGTAACGTCAGTTACCGGGAGTCAGTGAACAATGCGACAGTCTTACTGGAAAAGGTTGGTGACTGAAAACTGAGATGTACCTGAATAGACGAGATTGGTGCAAAAGACCGCGTTATCTATGTAAAAGAGTACTGCAGTCGCGAAATTTGTGAGTTTGGTGGAGTGCCCTCTCCTCCCCCCCCCCCCCCCCCCCCCTATGCAAACTGCTGGCTACGCCCCTGAGGCAAGCAAGGCAATATACGAGGATGGAGAATGGCCGGAAGACTAGTTCTTGAGAAGTGTTCTTGTACCGTTTTAGAAGAAAATCAATACAAGCAAATGCGAAGAACACCACACGATAAGTCTCTCGTATGTATCCAAAATCCAACTCAAAGTTCTGGCAAACAGACTAGATCCCAAGGCGGAACTGAAGCGTACATCGACAATGACCAGTTTAAGTGAGTGCATCGAACATGGCCAAGATCTGCATGCATGCTTCTTTGTTCAGTGACTACGAGAAGGGTTTTTCTACAGGTTCTCTGATTTTCTCCCCTCCCTCAAAAATCATCACGTGAGTCGATTGTCTTGTATATTCAACCATATATAAGCCATATAGGTATATATACCATAGCGTTCACGCAATGTAAAGTACATTTGGTGAAAACCGAAAACGCACTGGATTGTGTAACGGGTCCACATAAAGATGTTGTTGTTGTAGGTATGTGCCGCGGGATAGGGTATAGTTTTCGAGGTGCCGGACCGTTAAATAGGGTCTCATAGGGTTTATCATCCTTAAATAAAATATCCCATCCTTAAATTGGGTACGTTTTTATTGTTCCCCTAACTCTTGACATCGTGCATTTGCTCAACGTCCGCTAAACGTAACAATCCCTGGCTTCAATAAACGTAAAGCATTACACAGACTGAGAGAAATAAAAACGATACGTTCAATAAATTTTGAGTATTCACTTGTCCCTTAAATAGGGTCTCATATTTTAGTTTCAAGCCTTGAAAAGAATACCTATTTTACGATTTTTCACACTTTTAATTTGGGCCAGGGTTTCGATATCTCTGTATCCTAAATTTCTGGGAGTATAGCTCCCTGGGAAACAGGCCCATGCACGTCAGGTGTAAGCTGCCATAAGAAATACAATATTTCTTTTAGTTCTTTTATAAATGAGGAGCCGAAAATGTTATCGACATTACAAGACAACCTTGTTTAAACTACTCACCATATCATTGATTACTCAACCTCGAGTCCAACTTCAATGACAAAATTTAATTGTCCGAGTCCGAGCGCATTCGCCTTTTCAAAACAACTGAAACGTCACATACTGTCAGAACAACACTCATAATTTCTATATATCATTATTATCTCTCTAATTCTCTAAAATTAACTCTTAAACTCCTTTTTTTCCTCTACCTGTTATAAACACTTAACTAAATATGGCTGGGGGCTAACTAGAAAACCCAGCGGTTAACTTAGCCCTCAGGCTCACACATTTCTTATTATTTATTATATTACTCTTAGTCTATCTCCGTTCTCTGTCTGTATTTTATAATTATTGTATAAAAAAAATCTGAGCAAAAATAAATTGAATTGAATTGAATTGAACATCGAAGGTTTCGGAAAACATCACTCAGCTTAATCAGTCAGACTGAGCTTGATATTCAGTAAAGCAACAGAAGCAATCAGGAAGGCTGAGATGCCTCAGTCTGAACACACTGGCAAATCCAAAGGCGCCCGTTCTATTGACCCTTTTTATATATGGTGTATATTTAGGTTTATTTACAGACACTGGTCGATACAGTTGGGTAGCTGATATAAAAATCAACCGTGAGTTGAGCGTAGTTAAACTGAATAAGTGTCTAAAACAGTTAATGTATAGTGGGGAGTGTGTGAGGAGTAAAAGCAGGCCTCCACCAGCTGTAAGCTGTAATACTCAGCCTGCTATAACAAATACAATATTTAATTATTTATTTTATTTATATATCGATAAAGGTCCGCTTTATAGGACCCTCTTTCTAGTCAAACTGTAACATTTACAGTTTGACTATAAAAAGGTCAAAAGCCACAATTATAATATTTCTATAAACAAGGACATTATGATCAGACTTCAGTCACAAATTGCTGTTATGGAAGGAGTACGGACCTAAATTGTATATATAGCCGTGTCCATTTGTTTAAAAACACTAATACTATCCACGGAAGCCTCTAGCCGGAGATCGGAGCCGAAACCAAAGAATCTCAATAATCGAAGTATAAATAATAAGACAACTTCGGTCATAGAACATATAATTTTAAGCTTTGATATTGTTCGCTCGCTCAGCTCTAGATCTTAGTCCAATTAGCGACGATCCGATTTTCCTTCCTCGAATGCTTATGAGAATGTACTTTCGCTTTATAAAATGCCTTATTTATGGTAGTCTCCTTCGCCGTGCTCATGGAAGTGGATCACCTTTGCCGATACGTACGAGGAACCTCTGTTGAATATTAACGACCGCAACCTGGGCTGCCTGTGCCGCAACCAGTCACGTGGTGGTGAGGCAAGACATATGATGTGTCCTGTATCACCATAAATACCATGGTAGAGATACAGAAGTTTGATATGTTTCTTAAGTGCTCTCTCGGCACTTTGCGCTGGCGCGCATACCGTAGTACAGCGGTAATACTTCAACAAAACAAGATGGCGGGAGCGCGCTGGCGCGCATACCGTAGTACAGCGGTAATACTTCAACAAAACAAAATGGCGGCGATACAAAGGAGAGCAATTACGTAAAATACTCAGGGAGTACTACTCTGCACCCTGTGGCCTGGTCGGGAATCGGATTTAGCATAAGATCCGTACGGCCCCGCGCGCGCTTTCCTTTCAAAACCATTTACAAGAGTCACGTGATGAGGGCCGGACGTGTATGGCGTGAGCGGGAAATAGCCGTCCGGCCGTGCACAATTTTTTCTTGCTGTTTTGCGGTTTGATCTACAAAAAAATATGGTCATATGATAAAAAGCCTATTGACTGAGTTAGGTTGGGCCGAACGGGAAAATATTTGGCTCTCGTTCATTTTTGTACGTACGTCATGACTTCGAGCCAAATATTTTCCCGTCCGGCCCTCCCACTCGGTAATAAGTACCAAGCCGTCTTGCCTGGAACAGGGTATGTTTTCGTTGTTTCTAGCCTGGAACAGGGTACCTTTCTTGACATTTTGTCAGGAACAGGGTCGCAAAAATGCATTTTTTTGGCCTGGAACAGGGTAAGGGTTTCAAGGGCTCACGGCACACGTCACCCCCCTCCCCCTTCCCCCCTCCCCCCCGGGCTAAACGGGCGTTCGAACATGCGATTGTGCAACAGTACGCCAACATTCTTGGTTCCAACAATGTTGGAGAAACATCTGTTGGATGAATTTTGGATAAAAGTTTGGAACACGTGTTCGACTAACATTACAATCCAAGAATGATTTATTTGGCTGTGTATAGTTTTGGGAAAATAAATGATTCTGCGACTAACTTTCTCAAGGGAATTCACAGGGAGCCCACACATAACGTTTGTATTTGATTTTATATATAGGGAATGTATGAAGATTAAGTTAAAGGAACGAAGTATTGCAAAAACATACATATTTGAATATAAAATAAACGTTAATTTACCTTATCTATTGTGGTTTGTCGTCCTAGTGGCTTAAAACGTCAAATCTTGGCAATTTATGAGGGTTTTGAGTTCGCTGTTCCCTGTATACTAATAGAAAGAAAACGATGAAAACGGTCCAAACTCCGAGGCACTTTTCACCCGGAAAATCGCATTGCCCGGCCTTCCAAACCCATGGCCATCACGAGGAAAGAGGATAGATTTCCCCTTCTTTTCATACCGACCACGCGAAAATCCATGTCCATGGCGAAGCACTTACCCTGGTTACCAGAGCTTCTAATAGAGGTCATCGGCTAACGCTGTTGTCACCCAATTCAGATCATGTGATGTAAACACATTACTCTGGAGAATTGACTCTGAAAATTAATTTTATTCAGATAGGCATGACTGCATTATGATTTGTGTAGGCTCCCTGTGGGCAACTATACGGTGGCCCACAAGGGCAAAACAAAACTTAAAATCAAAACAATACTCAGTATATTTTAAGAAAACGAAACAAAATCTTCCGAGACAAAACAAAATATTTCAAGGCAAAACAAAAGATTTCGAGGAAAAACTAAATTCCGAGGCAAAACAAAATATTCCAAGGCAAAACAAAATTTCGGGAGACTGGGGAACAACTCCGACAAGACACGCGATCACGTGTTTGCTGCTGCCTTGTTTCGTCCGCCATGTTTTGTCAGAAATGTGGTCGCTGGATCCGCAAGGAGTTCCAATTTTGTCCTGGCTGCGGCGTTTCTCCTACTAACGATAGCCCACAAGCTTCAAGCTCAAGAATAGTTCGCAAGTTAAAAACAAAAGAAAGAACACAATTTGTCGCCAAAAACCCTAAGGGCAAGAAGAGGCTCAAAGTGGATCGAACGGCAACTGTCATCATCACTATTGGAATCACAGTTTTCTCGAAAGGCACAGTGAAACCCATTAGAGGGAAATCATTACCTCTAAGGATCAACAAGTCTGCAACAGCCGAAACTTTGCGCGAAGAGGCGTTAAAGAAAAGAAGAGCGTACGATAAGTCTTTCCGAAATGACCGAATATACAAACTGTGCTATCCGGACGGAAGTGAAGTTGTAAATTTGCCTGGGAACGACGAGCGATTTACACTGGAGAAGTACAAGGAGGACTTGGGTAGTGCGTATAACCGAATTACATTTCTTCTCTGTCCCGTACAAGAAGAATCAGACAACGATCAAGATGGCGAAGATCAAAATAGCAAAGATGAAGATAATGAAGATGAGAGCATGCTACCTTCAAAATCAAAGCCTGTAGACTGGTTACAGTTAAGTGATGACTTTGATGACTCTGAGAAATATGACTCTGGTGAGCTTTTGGATGATAATGAGTTGCTGACTTCCATCTTTGGAAATAGTGATGGCATTGAGATTACAGATGTTAAGGAAGGCAAGCAAAGTGAGTCAACACATTCACTGGTTTAGCAATCTATTTAGCAATGAATGGGCAATTCCAGAAGATACCTGTAATCCCACCACATGCACAGTCGGCATTAGACCCCCATAACATTCAGTCGCAAATACATACCTGTCAGCTTTCTGGCCTAATGTAGGAGTCTCAAGATGGACCCCATCTCCCACATAAATGTTTATAGAATTTTCATGCATTTACTGTATTTCTACCAATTTTCTCATATATTACATTTACTATACAATATTACTGCCACAATATCCCCAATGTGCGATTGAATTAGTTGACAAGTATGCAAATAGCAAGGTTTTAGTTGCAAAAATGAAGGCCATTTTTGTGTACCTTCATTACCGTAAATACTAGATTAATAGCCGCCCCTCGAATTATCGCCCCCTTCGAATAATCGCCTCCCCCTGGAAAATCGCCAATCTATCCGGTTTACTAGAAAGCTTCGATACGTTTTTGGGGAAACCGAAAAGCTACAGAAGCACTACGTTTCATTACAGTTTTTTCTGTGGTGATGTCCATATGCATGTATTTAAATCTTTCCTTTATTACTCGTAGCTCTTTAATGCAGGGTTTCAATAGAAGCCGGCAGCCAGCGAATCGCCCCGGCTGTCATTCAAGTATTTACGGTATCTCAAGTGTATAGTTATTGCATTTTGAAAAAATAAGTGAATTCTTCCAAATACATTTTTCATTTGAGTTTCATGCAACAGCAGTTGTGTGACCTTTGATGATCCATACCTCATTAAAATGCATGGTTACCCGAATTTTTTCTCAGATAATAAAAGTTCTAAGTGGTCTAGAAAAAGCTAGTCTCATTTTGAGAAATGAAAGTTACTTTTTACATTTAGTAGGCATTGGAAGGGGTCCTAACATGATTTGGTAGAAGTATTATTTGTGGAATGTTAAGTCTGACTATATCTTTACTGTATATTATTTTTATAGATAGTAGCAACAAGAGCAACCCAAGTGCCGCAGAGAATGAGAGTGTTCAGTCTACTAGAGTCATATGTGAAATATGTCATGGCACATTTCCACTTGGGGAGTCATGCTTAATATGTCTACAGAATGATGAGTACCAGCAGTCTTTAATCAACGACGCTCAGCTACAATCACAAGCAGCAACACAGGCAAACATGGGACAACCTGCAAGTGAGGAACAACCTGTTGACATTGGCCAGCTGAGGCATCATCGGCTAGCTCGTCTAGGACTTGTTGGTGAGGAGTCCACTGTAGAACAGGAAAACTCAAATAGCCCAGGAGAAGATATTTCAGATTTTCAACCTGATATGCCAGAGGCAGAAATTATTACCATCCGTCGCACCCAGATAAGAAAAGATCTGATAGAGTATTTCAAAGATCCTAGTATTTTGAATAGAAGAGTAGAATTTCAGATTATAAATGAAAGAGGATTGCCAGAGGCAGGGGTGGGTATTGGTGTTATTCGTGAAGTTTACAGCATGTTCTGGAATGAATTTTCAAATTCTTTGACAATAGGCGAAAGGGAACGGGTCCCATTTGTCCGGCATGATCACTTTATTGAAGAATGGGAGGCAGTTGGTCGCATCTTTGTTAAAGGCTACACATCTGTTAAGTATTTCCCAGTATTCCTTTCAAGGGCATTCATCTGTTTGTGACTATTTGGCACTGTTACTGATGACTTATGTCTGAGTTCTTTTAAGAGGTACCTTTCCCAGTTAGAAGAAGATCTAATTGAAGAAGTTCTGAAAAGTGATGACTCTCATGATCAGGAATTTAAAGATTTCCTTGAGAGGTTTGAATGCAGGTCACTAGTGAAGAGGGAAAGTGTTGTAAAGATTCTTGTAGAAATTGCAAAGCAAGAACTGATACAAAAGCCACATGTAATGCTTGCTGCATGGCAGCCAATTTTAAGGCAGGGTTTGAAGCCATTCAAAGAGTTTCAGTCAGTCTCAGCTGTACTGGAATTTTATGCTGCTCTTATACCAACACCAAAGAAAGTTCTTGATAGTTTATCCAGTAACCCAGTAACTGAACCTGAAAGGAATGTTTTCAAGTACCTGCAACGATATGTTAGAGGTCTTGATTCAGCCCAGCTCGTTAAGTTCCTTCGTTTTACAACCGCTTCAGATGTTATGGGAACAAACAAACTTCAAGTGTCCTTTGTTCAGACAGAGGGCTTCAGCTCTTGGCCGATAGCACACACGTGTGGCCCTCTTTTACAGCTTCCTTCAACTTACAATAATTTTGTGGAATTCAGGGAGGAATTCACCAACATCCTTAAGCATGACGACTTAGAACTAGACATTGTATAGAACTTTTTCAACTGCTCCCTTCTGGAGATTTACTGTTCAACCAGGTTGGGGCAGGGCTAAGTTACTGCATACAGAGCACTTTAGAAGCTGATTATTATGAAACTTAGTTGTGTTTCAATCATAACTGTTGACATGTTGATTTACCGTTGCTCACTGATGTTATTGTTACTTTTTCATGTTGGTTAGTTTTATTATCAGAAGTAACGGATAGCATGCTGTGTTATGTTAGTGAACCTGATTAGCACCCCACTATTTCAGTAAGGCTGAGATTGTGGCTAATTTCATCATTATTTTTTAGGCATGTCAGTACTCTGACAGGGACAGTACAGAATATACAGTCTATGTAATTTGTAGTTGGTGTTTGGAAGAGAGTTATTGTTATTAAAACAAGTTCACGTTTACTTTTCCTTGATTTTGCTTTGTTCTGTGTGGCCGTTAGTAGAGGTTCTTCTAAGGGATCCAGCAGTAAACCAGTAGCTGTGTCTTATAATGGCTAACTGTGGCCTTTCCCAAACCCCATTGCGGCCGGAGCGTGTACGTACGGCTTCTGACAATTGTATGAGTCACTTCCGTGAATATAAACCTGACATGAGTAGGCTCAAAGATTCCTATATTCAGTATGGGTGGGTTCTCATTTCTCTTGCCCTGCTGGCACAACAATCCTAGGTGATGAAGTGCGAAGTCACGCATCAGCAATGTCCAAAATAGTTTTGTAAAGTTCTAGTGCTTCTTCACAGGTATTTGGCATATTCAACTGTGTGTTTTCCATAACATATTCACAGTACTCTAGTTCCACACTCTTCTCTTCGACATATGTCAAATTTTCCCGAAGAGATTGCACTTCATAAAGAGAAACTTCGCTAAGTAAATTGTCTTGGCCACCATGAAGTTCTGGAAGTAGAAAGAGCTCATTTGGTCTGCCACCAACAGTGCCATGTCTAGAAGGTCTGATCCGATGCGTGTTCCAGTGATCTTTAACTACATTTATGTCCTCCCTCTTTATGAAATGGCTATAGATTATACCCCTGATTGCTGCATAGGCTGAGCTATGTTTACTGGGCAATAAAAAGACAAACACCCAAGGTTTGCTATGTATGGCTATGAGCAAAGGCCCATAGCCGGTAATGAGATTTAATAAAGAAATAATCTACAAATATTCACAAGATTTGCATCAAAGGTTTAACCCAGTAAAGGTGAGGGCAAACAAAACGCCAAAAGCATCATGATGAAATAAATGATGCTGCCCCACCCCAGGCAATGCAGCAAGCAGAGAAAATGTTGAATAAATCATGAACAGCAGCCCTTGCTAAACTGTTCAGCTATGTTCATGTATTCTAACACTGAGGTAAAACCAACAAAAGAAACTAAATGTATTAAATTGAAAGTCAATTGAAAGAAAGATAAGACTGCTGCCCTTGCTAGACAATCTTATCAAACCTTCAATTAAATTAATATTACATTGAAAGATAAGACTGCTGCCCTTGCAAGACAATCTTATCTATCTTTAATTAAATTAATATTAAAATGAAAGTTAATTACATACATTAAAAGAAAGACAAGACTGCTGCCCTTGCTAGACAATCTTATCAATCCTTTAATTAATTAAATATTAAATTGAAAGATAATTACATAAATTAAAAGAAAGATAAGACTGCTGCCCTTGCTAGACAATCTTATCAATCCTTTAATTAATTAAATATTAAATTGAAAGATAATTACATAAATTAAAAGAAAGATAAGACTGCTGCCCTTGCTAGACAATCTTATCAATCCTTAAACTACATTAAATTCAAGAAGATAAACAAGGAATTCTAATGTATTTCTGGAAAGCATTACTCTTCCAGCGGCCTAACAACCGAATCTGTGTATCGGTCATTCCCTTATCAGCAGCATGAGAGGCTGCACCTATCCTAAAACTGTGCCCCTTATAACGAGAGGGGTCCAACCCACAATGCTTAATTGCTACAGAAAGTAGGTCTGAGAAAAAGGATCTGGATACTGGAGTCCCATCAACAGCCAGAAAAATAGCACCCGGTTGATTGCCTCGCAAATAGAGGTAATCTAATAATATCTGCACAGGACAAAATCCTTGTTGGCGGTTGATCACCAAAGAAAATGGACGCTGATTGTAATGATGCTTAAAATCCGAAAATGTGATTTTAAAAGCAACCACTTCCTGGGCAGAATCAACAAGTTTGATGAGCTGATACAGCTGTAGGGGAGGCCCAGATCCTTGTTTTGAAGAAGAGGTTATTTCACCAATCCTTAAAAATGCAAAAAATGCTAAAGTGCACATACCTTTAAATAAATTAATGTTATACTGGGAACCTGCAATGAAAGGGGCAGTATCCAAAATTCTGCGAAGTATCTGTGGTGTGATGGGCAATCTGGTATCCAAACGAAAGCCCAGCTTTCCATAGCCTTTAAGCATTTGGACAATATAGAAAACCTTGGTAGGGTCAGGAAATGATGCCAATCGGTGGGTATAGCCTATTGCTGAAACATATGTATTCACTGTAGAAGCAGCATATGTTTTGTCATACATGAAGGCTATAAAAAGAGCCAGTGTTGGAGGCGCTATGGGTAATGTGAAATCAGTATGCATAAATGCTGATGCAAGGAATTGCTCAAAAAGTTTCCAAGCTCTTCTGTAGACAGGTATTGATGATGGCTGAAGACTGGATTGCATTAAAGTTGAAACTATGGCTGCCAATTTGTGGGCTGCAGGTGATGTGGAACTGGTGTTGGACAAGGATTCATGTGAGCTGGTGCCAGCTGTTTGAAGGTCTGAACCTGGAACCGAGATAAAGAATCGGCCAATGTATTATCAATGCCTCTAATATGTTTTGCCTTGAAAACTATGTTTAACTTCAAACAAGCCAGCACCAGCTTACGAACGAAAAACATCAAGGATTTGTCTCGACAAGACTGCTTATTTATGACATGAACTAAAGCTTCATTGTCAGTAAAAAATAAAATACATCGATTCTGCATTTCATGACCCCACAAGTACAAACTTAAAACTATAGGATAAAATTCTAAAAAAGCAATGTTTTGATTTAACCAGGCTTCAGGCCATTTCCCATAGCACCACTGACTACCAAAGATGGCCCCAAAACCAATAGCACCTGATGCATCGGTAAACAAATTCAGTTTTTGTGAATTATACCAGAAATCATCCCGAAAAAATGATCTGCCATTAAATTCTGATAAAAATGACAACCAGAGCTGCAAATCTTCCTTAACCTCTCGAGTGATCCTAATGCTGTGGTTAGGTGCATTAACACCAATGGTGAGGTCTATTAGTCTCCGTAAAAATGCACGACCAGGGACAACTACAGAACAAGTGAAATTCAACAAACCAGTCAAGGATTGAAGGTCACGTAACGAAACTTTCTTACGGTGCATGAATGCTGAGATAAGTTGAATGCACTTATCAATTTTATCTTTAGGCAAACGAGCTTCTAAAAGCACTGCATCAAGTTCAATCCCTGCAAACGACAGAGTGGTTGCAGGCCCAAAAGTTTTCTCTGGTGCCATGGGAATACCCAAGTAACTACACAAACTTAAAAATAATTGTAACTGCTTTCGACATAATTCTTCTGTCGGGGCAACAATAAGAAAATCATCAAGCAAATGAAGAATATTGGGTATGTTCAATTTATGACGAGCAATCCACTCAATGGCAGTACTGAAAGTTTCAAAAGTTTTGCAAGAACTAGAACAACCCATAGGCATACAGCGATCATAATAATACATGCCTCGCCAGGAAATCCCTAACAGATTATAATCTTCAGGACGAATTGGTATTATCCTAAAAGCACTTTTGATGTCTGTTTTTGCCATAAAGGAGCCATGACCAGAAAGTTTAACAAACTTAATAGCATCCTCAATAGTGGCATAATGGACACTGGTATTCTCAGGAGATATACCATCATTTACAGACAGACCTCGTGGAAAAGACAGATGGTGTATTAGCCGAAATTCACCAGGAGTCTTTTTAGGTACTATTCCAAGTGGTGAAATCCGAAATAAAGGAAATGGAGGTGATTTAAATGGGCCTGCAAGCCTATGAGAATCTAGTTCTTTTTTAAGCTTCAAATCAACAATTTCAGGGTTCTGAATAGCTGAAAGTAAGTTCTTTGCCATACAAGAAATACGCTCACCATCAAAATGTAGTGGGAAACCTACAGTAAAACCGGAAGAGAGAAATTCCACCTCTGAATGAACATAACCAGATAAGAAATAAACAAGCCTATCACTTATTATAGGAGTTGGAAGAGTGCTTACTGGTGATGTATTGGGACTTAGCAGCTGGGATCTGTTTGCTGGCAATATTTTGTGAGCCACGAAAATTGCACTGAGAAGCTCTATGCATTCCATCACATTTAAAACATGAATGCTTAAAAGCACAACCAGAACATTCACCACCTTTGTGGTATCTATAGCAAAAACCCCTAGGAATCTGGACAAATTGACCTGGTCGTGTAATGCCCTGGTTGTGATTTGCCTGTTGTGGCTTCTTATATATGATACTTTGGGACTTTAGCCACAATTCCCCATGAATGTCCCCCCATGGCATTAGGCTAGCTTGTGTTTGGCGTAAAAAACGGAAATTCTCATCATAAAATTGCCAGTTGAGACCCCTTGCTGCCAAATCCTGAATGATATCTCCATATTTCATGAGGGCGGGGGCCTCAGAAGAAAATTTACGGGTGTAAGCACCAACAAAAACATGAAAGGCGTTCATCCACATTTCAATGCTAGCAATCCTCTTTGGTTTTGACATTGATTCAAGGCACAATGATGGGGTATTTCCGCCCTCAGAATTCCTTAAACTCAATTGAAATTTCTCATCGTAAGTAGGTTTGCTTAGAAGTGAACCAAAATCAATGTATTCATGATTCCATATCTTAGCTTTAAGTTTAGCAGAGACCTTGGAATCAATGGGCAGACTGACAGAAGAAAAAGGGGTCCATGGACGAGAGGAGGAAGTGGGTAATAGGCTCTCACCTGCCAGAGCAGAAGTTGTAACAGCAATGGAATCTTGGATGATTGCTGCAGATAGTGAACTGTGTCCTGCCTCATGAACCACATCAACTGGAACTTCAGTAGAAGGCAATGGTGCAACAGGAAGAGGGGTAGAGCTTGTTTGGGTAAGAAGAGGAGCCAGACGTTTAGTCACCTCAGTTGTCACCGTTGATATCAATTGCTCAATCAGTCCTGGTGGCAAGGCTGCTGGAACTAATCCTCCATTTGAGGTGGTTGCTACAGGGCAATGTTTTCGCTTTGGCCTTCGAGAACTGTATTGTAAATTTCCTAATTTCATACTTAAGTATTTAAGTACTTAAGTATTTCCCAGCGTATCTGAGGGTCTAGTGTTTCCTCGTTTGAAAATTGCTTTAGCACTTCCAATATTTTCTCATTCATTTCTTTTACATAATGTAGGTCTTTACTTAATGCATTGTTAAATTTCCAAAAGGACGGGCCTCTTTTACCAACATCAAAGGCTGAGATATTTAAAATCAGCCCCGAATGGTCAGTAGCAGGTGCTGGTATAACATCGGTGTTCTCAATTATAGGTTGCAGGCTATCGGATATAAAGAAATAATCTAAACGTCTATGCAGTGTTTCATGTCTGGAGCTTTTGGTGCCTTGTGCCTTACCTCTCCAAGTAAATCTTTTTAACTGTGGATTTCTTAATCTCCATATATCCACCAAGTCAAGTTCAGACTTTATTGCCTCAATTTCCTCTACCGAGCCTAATTTTATTGATGGATTCCCACCTACCGATTCTAGATCTAAATCAAAAATGACATTAAAGTCACCACCCCATATTATATTTGTCTCGGGAGGACATTCAAAAGTATTGATTTGACTAAAGAGATTTTTAAAATAAGCGATTTGAATCTTTTCAGAATTTGGCGCATAGGAGTTTATTAAAAGGAAACTTGAACCTTGTATCTCTACTAACATTATAACAAAGCGACCATTTTCATCAATGCGCTTTTGGCATATTTTATAATCTAGATTTTGGCCTAGTAAAATTGCAACACCTCTACTGTTTGAAGAGCCGTGAGACATGACAAACTCACCTTTATATAACTTCTGCCATTTCTGCTCAATATCAGGTGTTGAGTGAGATTCCTGGATGAATGTTATTCCATTATTGCCACCGTGTTTTTTTGACCAATTTAACATTTTCCGCATCTTTTTTTGTTCCCTTAGTCCCCTGACATTAAGCGATAGTAGATTGAAATGTAGGTCACTGGGGACTCCCTTGAAATATATTCAAATTACGAACTTGATGCGCCTTTTTCCTCCTGAATACATTAAAACAATACAACATAAACAAAATCAGAACAGAGATTAACATTTTACCCGTGAACTGTAAACCGTTTTTTTTTTCCCGTTACTTTTTCTTTACTGCCATCACAGAATAAACCACCTCATGCAGATAATAATAGGAAATAAATATTCATTACTGTTCCAAGAATACGGTTAAAACCTCAGAGGGCACCGTCCAGCCCGAAACAGCTACCTTAGTCCGGCATTTGTCTGCTTTCATTTACTTCATTAGTATAGTTCCTCCATATCTGCTTCCTTGGAAATAATTTTTTGCCTGCCCCCTTTTTCCTTGCGTACGAAAATCTTGCCATCTATGGTGTAACAGCTGGACCACTTGTTCATTCTTGATCTTTTCCTTACCTCGGAGAAGAGCATTCGTCTGCCTGTGGTTAAATTCTCATTAATGTAGATTTTTTCTGCACCATTAAGTGATAAATGCGTGGCTGAGAAATCTTTTAGTTGATACCTAGATCTGTAAATCTCTTTTTTTTTTCGGTACCTAGCGAACTTCACTAATAATTGGCCTAATTTCCCTCTTAGACCTTAACCGGTGACATATATCAATATCATCTTCTTCCAGATTTACTCCGAGCTCCTCCGCCAAAGTGATGCTACCAACAATCATGATCCACATGTATATTATTTAAACAACCAACCCTTAGAAAAAGTTCACCATCATCCTTATCTTGGTGTCATGCTATCAAGTGATCTTAAATGGAGTGAACATATAGCACATGTAACCACTAAAGCCAAACAAACCTTGGGTGTCATAAGACGAAATTTTAGACATACATCTAAACAATGCAAATCTAGATTATATACTAGTATCATTAGACCCCAATTGGAATATGCAAATACTGTTTGGTACCCTTATCTTGAGAAAGACAAGTATAAATTGAATATGATTCAAAGATCTGCAGCTAGACTATGCTGTAACGATTATTCTAGGAATCCTGGATGCGTAACCCAAATGCTAGGTGAACTAAAATGGCCTTCAATCATAAGCCAAAACAAAGTAGCTCGTCTATGTATGTTTCATCGTATATACTTCAACTCAATTGATCTAGATAAGACATTATATTTAACTCCTATAAAGAGAGTTACAAGAGGCTGCCATGCAAATTCTTTAAATAGACCTCACTCAAATTGTAAAGTCCATGAGTTTAGTTTCTTTCCCTGGACTATTAAACAATGGAATAATTTGCCTTTTTATATTGTAAGTATAACAGATCATCTTAAGTTTAAGATAGCTCTAAAGGAACACCTTATTGCCTCTGGCGAGTGGTTTTAATAGGGGGTTATTTCTCTAAGACAAAGGGAGGGGGTCCATGTTTCTTTGTTCTAAATTGTTTTTTTCAAGAGGGATTAACGCCTCCGTTTCTATAGAGCCAGCCAACGGCAGAGCCTGTTTGGCGGCCCCCTTTGCTCTAAATTGGTTTTTGTTGATTTCTGTCGGCAAAAGTCCTTTGCTCTAAATCGCTCTAAATTGGTTGCGCTTTGATCTAAATTGTCTAAATTGGATAACGAGGTTACAAATGTCAAACGTACATTGAGCAGAAACATCACGGGATCGCGTTAATGTCACGTTCCGATTGTCGCTTATGCTTTCCACTTCGTTTACCATCAGTATACGGGTCCGATCCATAAAAAGCACGCGGCCACAAGAGATTTCTAGTTGAAATGCATCTTTAATAACCAAACTTTGAGTTTAAAACTTATATGCGTTTGTGCCATCGTGCTAACAGGCAAATTTTATCATCGCTATTCGGCCTTACTAAAACTGCTAACACAATTAACTAGACTCAAGATGGCTGAATGCGGTAGTTCACTGTCGGCACAAGAACATCGAAAACTCATACAAAGCACGCGGGCACAACAGAGATTCCCAGGTGCTGAAGCCATCTTCCAAAAGGCATTCAAAGATGGCATCAAATGTCTGACAAAACATGGCGGACGAACGTGATCGCGTGCCTTGTCCGAGCTGTTCCCCAGTCTCCCGAAATTTTGTTTTGCCTTGGAATATTTTGTTTTGCCTTGAAATATTTTGTTTTGTCTCGGAAGATTTTGTTTTGTTTTCTTAAAATATACTGAGTATTGTTTTGATTTTAAGTTTTGTTTTGCCCTTGTGGGCCACCGTACAACTAGTATGCAGAACACGGCTGTTTACATACCATACATCTTACCATAGTTAATAGAGTGGAATGGTTAGGAAACCCGGCAAACTTCAAAAGGGCTAACAAAGGCGCTGCGATTTAGGTTGGAAGGTGTAAGACAAAAGATTGTGCACTATCATAGTTCATTAGCGTTCCCTGAACGACTGAACTCACGCGTTTCTATTGGCTGAATGATTAACACATTGGAATTTCTATTGTCTTTTGTGCACGTTCAAGGTTGAAAAAAGCTAACAAAGACCTATAACAAAGAAGGTCGCTGGGTTTCCTAACCATTCCACTCTATTAACTATGATCTTACGGATAACTGAAAGTAGACAACGTAATTTACGATTAAATAAGCCAACAAAGATGATCAAAATAGTCGGCAAATATGAATAGTGTCTTCAGGATTCTACGAAATACAAATGAGATTATTTCAGCAAGAAAGCTGTTGTACAGAGTCTATGTTGAAGAACTCAAGTGGAGGTTTCTGCCAGAAACCCCCAGCGGATTTCATATACAAGAGTTGGCTAATGGTGAAAAAATGCTTTGCGATGTATTCGATGAGGAGGCACTTTGGTTTGGTGCCTTTGAAGGAAAACAGCTTATTGCAACTTCCAGAATAATAACTCGAGAAAACATGTTGCGAAAACTTGATATCGAACTGTACGATTCGAGTGCGAAGCCTTCCCTCTCAAAACTACAAGGACCATGTATCGAAGCGCAAAGAACTGCTATCAGAAAACAAAACAGAGGTGGGCGAATATTCTTACCCGCAGTGGTTCTGTTGAACTCGACTGTTGCCAAAAGAAGGGGATGCAATATTGTAACAACCGCGAATACAAAGTACGTGATAGATTTGTTAGAGAACGTTGGGTTTGAATGTCTTGATGATGAGTTTTTATACGGCGAAGGCGAAGATGAAATACCTGCTTCAGTGCTCTTTTGTCCAAGACATAAAATCGACAACGTCATTACAAAGCTGTAAAAAAGGAATTGAAGCGTATCAAAATAACACCTTGAGGCAAGAGGTTCGACGCCGTTTTGTCGCTGGTTGCGAGAGGTTCGAATCCTGGCCACGTCAGGTCTCATTCCACTTCTAATCAATGTTCGAAGGGGACGTGGCCGGAAGGACGTGATAAGACTAGCCTGCGTAGCAAGCGTTTCCGTGGGGTTTTTCGGAGCGAAGGAAGACTTTTTCGCTATTTGGCCGCGCGAAAAATGGGGCGAGAGCCATTTTTTGCTCTCGCCCCATTTTTCGCGCGGCCAAATAACGAAAAAGTCTTCCTACGCTCCGAAAAAACCCTTGGAAACGCTTGCTACGCAGGCTATGATAAGACGGGCTGCCGAGTTTTGTACATACTCAATCTTTTCATACTGAGTTTTGTACATACTGAGTTTGTACATACTGGCCCTTTTCCGCATGGATTAACATGATTATTAAAACAAGTCAATCGAACTTTGTAACCTTGCAGAGTTAATTGTTTTTACCTTTATTCCTGTCCAAGTCTCTACAGTGTGGGATCCGGAGAGCTTAAAGGGGCATGGTCACCGGCCTGGTAGTCATGCGCAGTAGGCGTGCATAAAGTACTAATTAGCATATCAAAATCTTCCCGGTTGAGCCACAGGCAGCCCAAGCTCTGTATTTGCACTGTGTGACTATTATTTCACAAAATTCTCAGATAAAGAAAATAAACTTACCTTAAGAGTTTGTTGTTGTCCTGTTGTTTCTCTGGGGTCTA
Organism: Actinernus sp. WN-2022; assembly: GCA_030867875.1. Taxonomy (NCBI): domain Eukaryota; kingdom Metazoa; phylum Cnidaria; class Anthozoa; order Actiniaria; family Actinernidae; genus Actinernus; species Actinernus sp. WN-2022. Next base: position 4,060,323 of record JAOWCC010001729.1, on the reverse strand, counting down.
GAAATGGCGGTTATGGGGCATTTCTCTCACTTTGGGTTTTTCTCTCTTCTCTGTCTCAGTAAATAAAGGAAAGGCTGCACACTCCAATTCAAACCACGAGGCACTTGAGGCCGATTTTTCCCACGAAAACCCATCCGATAGGCGTAATTTCCTCCGTCAGGTGAAAGGTAGATAGTTTTTCTTACCCCAGAAGTTTTCAGACTTGCGAAATCATTATCCTAACTCTTCCAAATGAACTCATTTCTTTGAAAAAGCCCTCTCATTCTTCGTCAGAAACTACGTGTTCGCTGCTATTCGGTCATGACCGTGGCAAACTCGGCTTTGTAGCCTGGTCTGCTGACAAAATTCCTCTTTCCGGCAGAGGGACAGTCAATAAATTGCAAGGTACTGTACTCTCTCCCCACGGGGTCTAACGTGCCGCCTATTGTACTGAGTAGCCAATCGCGTGGCGAAGAACACAGGTCGCCAAAGGGGGTTTGGCACGGATTTTCCTCGGGAGCAGTTACGAAATATTGCCGAAGAAATCCGACACCTCGTTTATTTCGCGGGGAGTTGGAGAAGAAAGTATTAGAGAGCTTAAGCAACGTTAACCACGACGGCAACGTCTAGGACGACGGAATGAAACAATAGCCTTAATTGCAAAATACAATAACTGCACGTGGGAATGCACGCAGTCACCTGCATTTCAACCGTTGTCTGGAAAAACAGAACGTGAAAACCCCACATTTTACGTTAACAAGAGAACGCCAACGTATAAAGTAAGTCACTCCGTTTTTCTTCGGCGTGAACGGAACTCTATGCTTGTAATATTTTTCGAAGATATGAATGTGAAAAGTAATTAAAGGCGAACGAAGGAAATAATAAGCATCACATTTCGGTAGAAAACATTTTTCTAGGTCCCGTCCTCGCTGCCGTCGCCGTCGTTGATGCTTAAGCTCTCTAATTTATTGACTGTCCCTCTGCCGGAAAGAGGAATTTTGTCAGCAGACCAGGCTACAAAGCCGAGTTTGCCACGGTCATGACCGAATAGCAGCAAACACGTAGTTTCTGACGAAGAATGAGAGGGCTTTTTCAAAGAAATGAGTTTATTTGGAAGAGTTAGGATAATGATTTCTCAAGTCTGAAAACTTCTGGGGTAAGAAAAACTATCTACCTTTCACCTGACGGAGGAAATTACGCCTATCGGATGGGTTTTCGTGGGAAAAATCGGCCTCAAGTGCCTCGTGGTTTGAATTGGAGTGTGCAGCCTTTCCTTTATTTAAGACAGAGAAGAGAGAAAAACCCAAAGTGAGAGAAATGCCCCATAACCGCCATTTCTAGACCCCAGAGAAACAACAGGACAACAACAAACTCTTAAGGTAAGTTTATTTTCTTTATCTGAGAATTTTGTGAAATAATAGTCACACAGTGCAAATACAGAGCTTGGGCTGCCTGTGGTTGAGCGAGCGTACGTGAGAAGGTCGCAAAGGGGAGGATTTGTAGTAGCATTTTGAAGGCTGACGGCCCTGTATTAGGGAACCACGTTGTAACAATGGCTTCAGAGTCGATGGAGGAAGAAGTTGAGTTGGATATGATAACATTTGGACAAATAGTTCTGTTCTTAGAATGTTGAACATGTTTGATTTGGATACTTTTGCATAAAATCTGATATCGGTGAATTATGTCCAAACACTGCACGAAAATCGAACAAAAAGTACACGAAAAATACTTTCTGATGCCAAACAAACCACAGGAACACAAAGAGCATAGTCTTCTGATCAACCGACATACATATGAAGCTGTAAAATAAGTTTCCAGGCCATAAAATCCAATAGTTCGAACTAGTATAAACACGCTAGTATTTTTAAATACTTTAAAAAGCTCAAAGGATTTTCTTCACAAGTAAACATTGTAGTGTCAAGCACTACACAATGCTTCCAAAACTGTAGGAAAACTCCCGTTTAAAAATTCCCTGAAGTCCAAATAACCACAGCAACAACAACAACAACAAATTATTTTATTTACACTCTTATATATACATGTAATATTAGCAAAAGTACTATAAATGAAGAGTGTCAGGATACCTGAAGTAGCTGAAGAACTAATCGAGTCAGGTATCCTGGGGATAAATTATTTACACATTTCAAGTACGGTCGAGGGACAAAGACAGCAGTTTACATAAATATATATATAAACAATATGGAAAAAAGAAAGAAGAAGAAGAGAAGAAAACAGACACACACTAACACACTACCTATAAAAATATGACTACAATACAAGAAACTATTATACAAAAAACTATTACGGGTGAGAAGACTAATAGCAATCTTTGACATAACGTTTTAAGAGGGGCTGAATGGGGGGGGGGGGGGGGGGGGGGGGGGGGGGGGGGGGGGGGGTTCCAATCAGTTAACAACTATTTTTTTAGCTATTTATCAGTTATCAGTTAAATTTTGCTGTTATCAGTTAAGTTATATAAAAAGACTACCCTAACCTGATTTGAATACATATTTGCTGGTATGAAATGAATAATAACCGCTAATTCAACATCAAACACTACATTTTGATAACTCTGATGTGTCATGTTTAATATTGGACTATTATCAAGTGGATCAAATCTGTCGAAAACCATCCGAAAAGCCAATAATAGCATGTGACGTTACGTCATTTTAATAAAAAAAAAATGAAATATCAGGTAACAGCTATCTCACAAATATCAGCTAACAGCTAAAAAAAGGTAAAATTCTCAGTTAACAGTAATATTTTTGGCCATTTCTCAGTTATCAGTTAACCCCATTCAGCCCCTCTTTTAAGGAAGATTTGAAGGCTTTTTTAGAGGTATGTGCTTTAAATTGATCAGCAGCTCACACAGGATAGTCTTCTGAGCAATCTACATTCATTTGAAGCTATCAAAATTGTTTTGGAGTTGAAAACCGATAGATCGAACTAGTACAAACAAGCTCGTTATTAATTCACAGACTGTGTTACGAGTAAACAGCGCGCTACACTAGGCTTGCAAAAGTGTACGAAATGCACCGTTCAAACATTCCCTGATTCCAAATAACTACAGCAGCTCACACAGGATAACCATGTGAACAATCGACATTCATTCAAAGTGATAACAATTGTGTTCAAGTGCATGACATCCGATAAATCGAACTGGTACAAACATACCGTTAGTTAACGCCACGCCGACTTCGTAGTTTTTTCGAAATTTTCTAGCTCATTTTCGAAAATCAAACAAAAAAAGGTTATAGAACTAATAAATATATACATCTAAAATACTGTACGAAGTTTGGAGGACTGATGGCCCACACAAGCTGTTAAATTGGACCAGATTATACCACGCTCGCATTGATGGCGGATAAGTTGAATTTCCCGTGGCCCACGGAATATTAACTAACTCGTCTCTACTGCGCATGCGTATAAACCGATGACCATGCTCCTTCAAGCAACGACGACGGGGACAGCAGTGACGACGGGACGTAGAAAAGTGTCTTCTCCCGAAATATGATGTTTACTATTTCCTTCGTTCGCCTTTAATTACTTTTCACATCCATTTCTTCGAAAAATATGATAAACATAGAGTTCCTCTTGGTGATGGTCTCTTGGTTCCGTTTACGCCGAACGAAAAACGAAGTGATTTACTTTCGACCGTTCGCGTTTTCTTGTTAAGGTATCAGGAGCCCTTTATGCGATCATTTTTGTGAAAAAAATATTATTGATTTTTTAGAATGTTCAAAGTGAATTCTACAGTTTAGTGAAAATAAAATTCCAAAACATTTTATTTTCAACGAGAAGTTACGGCGAAAAGAAATTACGGGAAAGCAGGCTGTCAACGGCTTATTAGCACTTGTCAAGCGCTGTCATGGAAATCGCGAAAAAACACGTGAACTTTTATAAATAAACACGAAACACGCTCACTCGTCCACAGGCAGCCCAAGCTCAAGTTACGAAAATATAAGGGTTTGTATGGGAGCGTAGCGAACTCCGTTTACTAGCCAGAAATACTGTAAAATATTTGAATAAAATGACTTACCTTGCCACTGTGATGTCTTCTGTCGTGTTTCTCTCCTTGTTGGGTAGTTTTAAGCTGATTTCAGCCGGGTTTTTTTTTTCGGAGTCCCTTCTTCCTAAAAATAGAGAAGGCTGCACACTCGATTTTACAACGCTCGACATCCAGAGCGATAAATCCCACTTCAAAAGCATTCAGAGTTCACAAAACCTCTACGAAATCCCGGCCCAAAGGTTGTTCCTTCCATAGAATGCCACTGTTAATCCATCCTGTATTATCAAGCACACACGACGACATTTTCTTTCTCGAACTCCGTCCATTTCAATTCCTAATCGCCGTCATAAAACTTTCACCGATACCACTGACAAAGCTGGCTGGCAGCCTAGCCTTCGCAGCAAAGGTAACCCTTCACGGGTGGGGGAGGTCAGATTTCGATCATCAAAACTACCTACTGGCCAGGGTACTCTTGTATGAATTTGACTCGAGGCTATTGTGTCAGCCGTATCGAAACGATATTCGAAATTTATACAGTATGGATGCCCGTTTGCTCCAAAATGAAATTCAATAAATCGTCAAAATATTCTTACCTGTCTCTTGTGTATTTCTTTCAGTTTCTGTATAGCTTCAAGCCAGTCCGTTCAATATTTTCTTATTGAGGAGTTACAGTAATTTGCTTTCCCTCAGTATAATTATTGGGAAGGTCGGCAAACTGTACGCCGATCAGATGCAGAAAATCGCCTCGAATTCGCATAAAAATCCCGTAGTTCTTACTTTTGAAATATAAGAGCCTTTTATGTTTATATCTGTAAAAACGGTTTGTTACCGAATTACCCAAAGTTCACGGGCTCAGCCGCTCATACATATATATCTTAATTTGAAAACGGTATTTCAACGAACGGTTCTATGGTAAAGTGATTTAGATCACGAGTGAGTGAGTCACTACGCGACGGAATAAGATATCATAAAACTGAGACACCCTTTTTTAGATCAATATTTCTACTTTAGGGGCCGACCATTTAACTCTTGAGGGGGGGGGGGGGGATGTTTTTGAATTTTTTTTTCCTGCAAGCGCGTTTTGGAAGGGAAAAAATGCATACAACAACAAATGAAGGAGAAAACAAATCCTGCACCATTGTTCAGGCGAAAATTTTTGTTTACAAAATTATTCCAACCCTCAAAGAGAGAGTTTGCGCTTTACAGACTTCCAGCAAAATAGAACCTGTTCATAGTCTAGTATTAAAACTATGTATTAGCTGTGGGGCACTACCGGTATATGCTGTGCCCGCTTTCATATTAAGCCCATGGGGTGCCTAGTTTGTTTTTAGGGCTTCCAGACAGGGGCTTTTTGGAAGGGAGAGGAGGAGGGGAGGATTATAAACTCATTGACAGCCTAAGATCAGAGACATTGTTCTCCTTTAAAATAACACTAAACTTTATTGAACATGTGCATGCATGTATGTGGACATGCATCGATGGATATAATAGACATAATAATATAGAAATTGGCACTTGAATATTTTAAAGCTGAATGGGCCACCCTGCTAAAATAAAGCATACTATCCATCCATCCAGTTTATAGCATTCGGTCAATCAGTGGAGAAAACCATAAAGCCATCACTTTTCAATGAAATAGCTATACTAGAATTTTGCTGTGGCTATACATTTTCTTAAATATTCAATGCGCTATTGGCACGAGAAGGAACACATCCAAAATAAAAATGTTCACCAACATATAAAAGCATTCGGGGTACTGCAAACCCAACTGAAAAATGTGAAGGGAAAAAATCCTACAGAAGGAAGTGTGGTCGAAAAAAAAACTTGCATACCAATTAAAACAAGAAGCTGCACGCAGCTTGAACTCCGGCGTATTTTTTGTAACGCGGACTATCTCAGATACTGCGTGTTTGCCAATTCAACGCACAATCAGATGCGAAAGTACGCACACACAGTTGATCTCATCTAAAATGAGTCAGAACACGAGTGAACAAAAGTAGAACACAAGCGACTTAAAGTAAGCCAGGGTACCCTAGGATAACACAGGTAGCCCAAACATACTAGGATCCAAATACTAAGATGATTTGTTCTAAAACTCCACATCAGTCAGGGCATGAGTGAAAACGAGTGCACAGCGATTCATAATTGCCTACTTCCGCGATATGCTTTACTTGTCACGCACAAAGGTTTCAATACGAGGCTCCGTGCTAAATTAAATTCATTCTTTTCACAGAGAAAATAATAAATTTAATAGGCCCTTTGCAGCTAACAGTCACGTGCTGATATAATACTTAATTAACGAATGAATTGAGCTCATGATTCCCATGGGAAAGGCGTTGCCATGAATACTGGAGAGCAAGCTATCTTTAATAACGCAGTTTTAGAAAGATCGGCAATTGATTGGAGGTGGAAAATAGCCTTTACAAACAGGTTTTTCTAATAGCAATACCGATCTCGTACAAGGCCTTGAAATAAATGAAGTCAGTTATTTTTTTGCTCTCCAGTACAACCACGTGATTTGTTAGCTGCAAAGGGCCTATTTAGCACGGAGCCTCGTGTTGAAACCTTTGTGCATGACAAGTAAAGCATATCGCGGAAGTGGGCTATTTAATTAACAAAAAAATATAATAAACAAATTTATATAATTATAATTGTTTTATCGGGTTACCTGTGTTATCAGTGGGGTACCCTATTTTTGTATTTTCGGGCTACCTGTGGTATTCTAGCTTGGCTTAGTTGTGTCGGGTTACTTGTATTTTAAGTAAAGTACCCTCTCTTTGTATTTTCGGGCTACTTCTGTACACATCGTTATTAGCTGCACACAGCCATATCACTGTTAGTACATACGCACAATCAGTCGAACTAAAGCCTAAAATCAATTCAATATCTATGCAAAGATGTATTCGAAATAAATAAATTGTCCTATTTAATTTTTCTACGTTACGCGTCTATGAAGAGAAAAGCTGAAACCTTCCTCGCAGCCTCCGCTCAGACGGCTCAAGTCTGTTTTTTTTTTGCTAAACTAATGGCTCCTAATTTCGAACCATTGTTTTCTTCGATTTGCTTTGAATTGAGTCACACGCAATCTAAATTTATCAGCGGAGAATCGAACCTTGAAAACTAATTTTCTCTGCAAAGCCGCGACAAGAAAAATATAATAGCAAAACAACTTCACGTAAGCTAGGATACCTAGGATACTGACCGGTAGCCCCAAAATACTAGGATCCAAATACTAGTAGGATCTGAAATATAACTCACACGAGTCAGACCAGGAATGATCATGAGTGCACTAGCGCTTCATGATTTAATTAATACAAAATCATCATAATAATAAAATAATAAAAATTGTGTTATCGGCTTATAGTTATTTCGGGTTATCTGTTGTATCAGTGTGCCGTCTTTGTATTTTCGGGTTACCTGTGTTGTCCTATTGTTATTAATGCGGTACGGTGACCGACGGTGACCGGTACGCCCTTACCAAAACTGCAGATGTTTAACAGATATATATCACAGATAACTGTCACATATATGTCGCATATATGTCAAATATATGTCGCATATATGTCACATATCTGCAACATATATGCTACATAACTGTGACAGATATCGGAATTTGATAATTTTATGCAGTTATATGACATATATGTGACATATATGCAGACATATATGTGACATATATGCAGACATATATGTCACATACATGTACATATATGTCACATACATGTATACATAGCTGTTGGGAATTGTTAAAAGTATTTAAAGTATGTCACATACAGTTACATGTAATTCATTCAGGTATATATAATTTTATTTTTATTTTCCTCATTCCAATACATAATTTGAAGTTGCCTGCATGCACATAGTTTTAACATAACTTTGACACACAGTACAAGCATGCATGCATGTACAAACACTATTATTTTATGGGCTAAAATAAATCAAATCTGCATGTACTATTTGGACATATAATATATACAGTATGTACATGTATACAGCTATGTGAGAAACATAAAATATGGTTTTATTACACAGTGTATAATTCTACCAAGAATGCACAAAATATGCACAAGAACACCAAATATGAGACTGTATTTGGTTAGTTACGTAGAAATGGCTTCCCGTCACCATGGTAATTCCCATTTCTCGAGCACGCATACAAAGGTTTTGGTTATTATTTAAAAAAACTTTTGTTTCATTGCAGAATTTATATAATAAACAACTTATTGGTCAGTTAAGCATCTAATACAATATTTTTACTTGTCATCCGTATTTATGCAGGAATAAAAATACACAGCCATATTAGATGCTTAGCCGACTAATAACCTATTTATTTGATATGTTAAGTCAAGGTTTAGCAAGTCAAAATGCTGATAATAAAACAATTTTGCATAATAAAATATAATTATCAATCTGAAGCCAATAAACATGCTGACACTACCATTTGCGAGCTACATTTTGTACCACTAAGCGTGAACATTTTTCTGTGTTTGTTTATGTTTGAAAATTAGACGTCTAACAGCGCAAACCATTTCAATTAACTTAACTTCAAACTTAAATTAGTTTCAATCTTGATGTTGGCAGCAACCTTTGATGTCTTCTACCATCATGAAACTCAGACTATGCCTATAGAGACAGTTGTTGGCTTGCATCTCTCGAAATTCTGAGTATCCAAAACTTGAACCAACATTTCTATGATTTAGCATGAAGCGTGAAGGCAATTTAAACCTGGCTGAAAAGTTTCCAAACCTGAATCCCATGCTGCTGAAAGTAAATGCAAGACATGTACATATGTCAAAGGTGGTCAACATTGCGGTTTGGGCCTCCTGATCTGTCTAGTTTTGAAACAAACAAACACAGAAAAGGTTTCACTCACTTCATGATTATGGATTGCTTGCAAACGGTAGTAAAACAATTTTAGGTACCAATATAAATATAATTATCAAGGCCTTGACTCTCAATATGAATCCTATAAAAAGTATATTATTTTAGCTGGCTTATAATACATTGTACCTACAGCCTTAAATGGCCACATTTTATCCTAAATTGTTGGTACAAAATAGTGGGTATTAATTGGTTAGGGTTAGGTTTGAATATTTTCTTTGCTTTTTCAGGGTTGCCACCCGTCAGGAAAAAAATCCCTGAGTTTTCATTGGCAATAGGACTGTTCAATATTCCCTCGTCCAAAACAAAAGTCATTGTCCAAACCTGTAGCCTACCCTCACAGATGATTTGAGGGACTTTTCCCTGACCGTGGCAACCCTGTTTTTTTTAAATACCCCTCCTTGCTCCACAGCAGTAATGTATTGCATTATCTTTCTGACTTGTGCCACTTTCACATCTTCAAAATTGGATCAGACAAATGCTGTAGATTGAGAAAATAAGCAATATTACTCTTTACTTCACTTACTTATAACCTTTTACATGTATGTTTTCAATGTAAAATGCATCATCATTAATTATCATTTGTTTTATACATGAATTAATATTTTTCCCTAGATATGATTTTGTGTGAGGAATAAGCTCCATCAAATGCTCGAGAGGGTTTTGGTAATCAAACGTTTTTCGACGCTCTTCTCGGTGTTTGATTTATTTATGGTTAAATGGATAATTACAGACCTGACTCTCATATATTATGGACATACAGTACAAGTCCAATAAAACTTCTAGTTCATAGTTATGAACAGCCAATTACTGCTATTGTATTGATTCTTGGTGAAATTAATTGATGATTTTCTGAGTTTAAGTTACATGTACTACCAATGTAAAAATGAAAGGCAGGATTCCGCCAATCCCACCTGGGATTATTGAATGTCCCACCTCACAAATTTCCACCCAGGTTTTACTGGCATCCCACCCAGGATTCCACCATCCCACCCGGGATCCCGTCATCCTACCCAGGATTACATTTTATTACATTATTTTGTAACAATCCCAGCTGGGATCTCAGCATCCCAACTGGGTTTGCAAAATCCTGTAGTATGGCATAACACACACAAAAGTTTAAATCATTGGCCTGATTGCCAGTAGAAGCCAGTGACCAGTGGCTTAATTTCTGCTAGCTCTCAGGACATACTGCAGCTGCCTATTTTCCTTTCATTTTTGGCATTCTACCCTATTATTATGACCTGTATGCATACATGGCCCCACACATGCTTGTCTTTCAAAACCATTTAACAAAAAATCATGTGACAGGGGCCTTACATGTGTGATGTGCATGAGCAGGCCAGAAAAAAAGCTGTTCTGCCAATGCTCTATTTTATGCTTGTTGTTTTGCTGTTATTAAAACAAACTCAAGTCAGATCATACAATAAAAAAACTTATTGACTAAGTTACGTTGTGCTGATTGAACAGAAAAATATTTGGCTCACTGTCATTTTGTACAGACATTAATTGCTGTGCTCAATCGATATGCCAAATATTTTTCTGCCCCGGCCCTTCCACTCAGTCAATAAGTACCTACATGTATTCTCCAGAAAATCTACCCTGCAAGCAGAGCTTTCTTCAACTCTCCACACACACACACACAAAAAAAAAAAAATGCTGCAGCACTAATTTTTGTTGTTTTCATATTGATCAAGCATGCACCAATATTTTTTTGTGCCCAGGCTCACTCAGTCGTGTCACATTTGTCTGACATTGTTGCAATGGACTCAGGTTTGGTTACAGCTAGCCTGAAACTCAGGCGGGAATGTACAAATGTACACTGTATGTGCTACACTGTCGTTAATTGTGTTCCGCCATAATTTTACATAAAAGTGAAAATTCTTCATGCATCCCAATGGTCGCCCTTTATCTCAATTTCCATTGGCCAAGAAAAATGAGATGGCCGGTAAACATTGTACATTTCAGATTGTTCATTTCCTATTGTTAATGGCTCTTAGCTAATCAAAGGTGCCAAAGTTTCAAAGAACAGGCCTTATCACATATTTAGAGTATTTAGCCAATCAGCATTCTTTCCACTATAAAGCCTCATAAACATCCATGTTACCTGGAACACGATTAACGACAGTGTAGCACATACGTCCCTTCCTGAGTTTTGAGAGATGGACAGCTGTACACAGGCTGCATTAACAGGCTTAACAGGTCCAGAAGCTTGGACAAAAAAATACAAGCAAAGTTGAAGAAGGCTCTGTTTGCAGGGAAGGGAAAATGCACATGTACATTGTAGCTGTCATTTACTGACCACCATGAATAGCCACCTCCAAAGAGAACATTATTGGTACAAGCAGAAAACCCCTGAAGAAAGGCACACTATCAGCTATAAAAGGCTACTAAAATTGTGGAAGGAAAATTCTAAACATACATGTATATAATCAGGGCTCGAAATAACGGCCGGTCAACGGTCAATGTCCGGCCAACTTTGGTGCTTGACCGGTCAAATACCGTTTTGAACGGACATGTTGACCGGTCATATAATTATTTGAAAAAAATTGACCTACAAATCGCAAAGTCATATTGAATTTATATTAGGTCAATGTTCGTCAGGCGTGCAACAATCAGTGAAAAGTATGGCCTGTCATGATTATCAATACCGTCCTTTTTGTTCACCCGACATCCAAGCATGTTCTAATTTAATAATAGTTGCCGAAACGCTAACATTTGTTAATTTCAACTGTCAGCGAGCCACATAGTTGGAATGTAAGGGAACATATTTTTATCGCAGTCCTTGCCGCTAAATGTAATTTCTTAGTTTTTCATTGTACTTCGCTACTGCACATATTTGATAAGCATTATTTGACATGCCTTCGATATGGTTGGCTAAAGCAGAGTGAGACCGATCAAGGGAAAATGATGCGAGAAATGAAATTCCTGAAAGACCTATTTCGACCCCTTCTCTCATCTCTATTCCCTCACCCTCCCTATTTGATGTCTGGGTGCGAATACCCGCTCTAACACAAAAAAACAAAAAAAACAAAAATATCATTTTTGACCGTCCAAAAATTGGCAATGTCCGGTCAAAAATGTATTTGGCCGGACATCTTGACCGGCGTATGACCGGCCGTTATTTCGAGCCCTGATAATATACCAGGAGATTAACATAATAATACCATAGAGGACAAATTAATCCCTAATTTCAATAAAAAGTTTGAGGTTGGCATGAAAAAATCCAGGTTAATCAGGTTAAGGCCAGATTAAAAAAAATACTTGTTTAGCGTCCCCGCCCGACCTGAGAAATGTCCCCGACCTCAATTTTTTTTCTTCATAACAACTTTAGAAAGTGCAAATGTGCCCGCGAACACCAATTCTTGTTCCCAAACCCCTACGTGTACCACTTAAAATATGCGCCAGCACATTAAAAATATTTTAACATCAATGCCATTTTGTTTCTACAACACGAGGTCATGAACACGAGGTGAGTGAATAATGTCTAGTCAAGACAAAATAAACTTCACATAGAAAAAAAATAGAAAAACCTCCCTCCCTACCTGGAAAAAATAAAATAGGTGGATGCCAAACAAGTTATTTTTTTATCTGGCCTAATTACTGGAAAGAAATGTATTTTGTTTGGTTAATTAAATAAGTAAGAAAGTTTTATTACTTTAATACTTACAAAATTTCTTTGCATTCTTGTACAGCACTTTGTCATGAATGTTTTACTTTTTGACTTATCACCATGGCTGTGAGTGTGATTGTTTTCACAATGTTGTCTCCAGTTTCTGTTTCCTGTTAAATTGAAAGATGTGAGTGAAATTAAGTGTATCTAAATATAATACAGATCTATGCATTTATTTTCATGCACTTAATAACAGTAAAAAAAAAATTTTGATTAAAATGTGCTGGAAACCTGGCTGCAGATAGACAGGACGTGGAACGAGGAATATATACATGTATACAGGGTTTCATATACAGTCTAGATTAGTGCAAAATTTGCTACACAAATGTTTTCAAACGCCAATGGTTAAGTTATTCATGAGAGGTTATATATATTCAATTCTCGTACATGTAAAATATGTTAGTACCCAGCTAGGTACCTCACAGGCAGCCCAAGCTAATGATTTGTACAAGGAATGTATGGGAATTTTTAGAAAAATCAGAAACTGTACTTAATGGTCAATAAAGTCATGAAATATTACCTGTGTGTTGTGAAGTTGATTGATCTTTGGTTTTTTAACGATTTTGGCCTGTTTAGACGATTTTTCTCAGATCTCACCTCTCTCTACCTAAAAAATAACAAGGCAGGTCACTCCAAGCCACTCGAGTCGCCAAATCGACCCAGAAAATGCTTTCTCAACGCAAATTCACTTACCGAATGGCCACAAAACCTCGACAGCCATCTTGTACGATGTTTTCCCCATAACATATATTTCGAACGGCGAAAGCAAGGCAATTTGACCACGGAAAATATCACAAAATATGCAGCCACTTTGTCGCTAAAGTCGAGTCAGCCATTCGTGTGACCACCAAACCGAACTGCCGTTAACTTGATTGATCTAAAATGCAATCTCATTGGCCGGTGGTGGTCACGCGGACGCTTCCAAAATATCCCGTACGGGTTAGGGACACAAACATATGCTCGCGACAATCTCTACACACGCCGGGTGACAGGGGAGAGATGTACTCGAGGCTTTTGTCTTGCATCAACCAATCACAGTAGCGTTAGAGGTAAACATAGGGAAAAGTGTCTGGGCTGTCACACGTATGCAGCTGTCACGAATATGTGAGTGTCATTTTTTTGCGCACTTGTCTTTGCTGCTTTCTGCTTCATCTATTTTCAAAGTTGGAGCCTCAAAGTTCAAACTTAATGAGGTCAATGATTAATTTATCCAGCGATGCAAAATGTAAGTATTTCGACGAAAATTTATCCTAGAACGACTGTTGTAAAAATCACGCCTACGACCTACCCTTGCTTTCATTAAATAACTTACATTTAATTTAACGTAATTACTTTTACAATAACATACTATGTACACTAGGGTTCTCAACCAAGAGCAAGCTGACGTAGTATCGTTCGTAGCCAATGGACACAATCTTCTGATCACAGGTCAGGCAGGAGTGGGAAAATCTAGAGTCGTGGTTGCCATCATACAGCACTTTCAAGCGAGAAATGTAAAAATTGGGGTTGTTTGCTCTAGCGGAATCGCATGCACAGTATACACAACTGGTACTGCATCTACCGTTCACTCCTTCTATGGTTTGGAAACGGCGAATTTACCCTGGAGACAGGTGATAGAGAAGTCAAAAAAAAAATGGTCAATCGTACAGCGATTGAGAGAGGTTGATGCGGTCATTTGGGATGAAGCGAGTATGTCCAGCGCGCGGACTTTAGAACTTGTGAATGCACTGCATCACGAGTTGTCGCTGTCCCAAAACAACTTCCCTTTGGGAGGTAAGCAGTTTATAATTGTGGGTGAATTTTTGCAGCTGCGGCCCGTTCCCAGCCTATTCGATGATGGCGATTTTATGTTTGATTCTCCAGTATTTACTAGCGCAATTTCGCACTGTATTCAGTTGTCTAAAGTAATGCGTCTATCACTTGACGAACACGACTTCCTGTTGTCTCTCAAAGAACTGAGACTTGGAATTTGTTCAGCTGCGTCACAACGTTTTCTTGCAACGTTGTCCAGAAATCTTGCATCTCCAATGATTGAGGAAGCAACGCATATCTTTTTTAAAAAGATCCCTGCCGAAATACATAACAGATCGAAGATAGATCAACTCCCGGGACCGCTTGTTCGTCTGTCTGCCATTCATGATAACACCACCAAGGGTATGAAATGGCCAGGCCAAGAAGTTCTCCTACTAAAGCCAGAGTGCAGAGTTATGTTGGTTTGGAATCTGTCTGGAAGACTGAAAAATGGAAGTATGGGTGTGTTCAAGAGGGTAGTTGGCGACACAGTAGAAGTTTCCTTTGGTACAGAAGGAACAGTACAGCTCAAGCGACAGACTTGGATAAATAGAAACAAGCATGCGAATCACATTGGTTCAATTAGTCAATTTCCACTTATCCTGTCATATGCAGTTACCTGTCATAAGTGTCAAGGTTTAACCTTACCATGTGCTGTTGTGCATTGCACAAATGAATTTGTCCCAGGCCTAATCTATGTTGCAGTGTCACGAGTAAAGAGCTCAAGCAACCTCCAGCTGGTGAATTTCAAGCCAACACAACTATTAAGACCTGCCACTGATGTAGTCAACAAGTGCACAACAAATCTTGGACAACCGAAACAAGATCTGACCTGTTGTCGACATAAGATAGAGGAAGAAGATTTCTTCGAAGCTACAGATACCTATCAAATAGAAGAGAATGATGGAGATGAAAACTTTCAAGTTCCTGTTGAATTTCTAGACAACATCATTGAATCCTACTTTGAAAAGCCAGAAATTGAAGTTCCTGATGAACTTATTGTTATATATGACCATTTATTAAGACATGATTCGGAACTATGCAAACCTCCTCTAGGATTTCTAAACAACAAAGAAATTCTTACAAACATGAAAACAGAAGACCCACAGACGAAGTTTAGTAAGGACAAGAATCAGTTCATTGAAATACTTTTGTCAGAGGAAAAGCAAGATAATGTTGAAATCTTTGCAAACATCATGTGGTATCATTCTTTCCTTCTAGTGGAAAGTTACCTTTTAGAGAACAATGAAGACATATCTATGAACATTAGTAAAGCCAATTTTACAACTATAACTGCACAGCTGCACCAACTCTCTGGTTCCAAAGAGTTTCTGGAATATGTTATTGGACTTACTAATACAACTGACCTGACAGATGTGCACAAGACAGTTGTAAGTGAATTTGCAGGGACCATTCACTGGAAATTCATGTCCTTTTGTAAAGAGACTGTTATGAAAGGACAAGAGGAGGAGGATACAAGGCCAGTCACAATGAATGTGGAAGAAATGCCCGCCGCTGCAAGAGCTAAGGTGCGACATGTAGGTGGATGGGCAGTTCATAAAGAAATTGAAAGATCGAGGAAATATGTGAAGTCCAACCTTTACACAGAACAAAGTGACACACTCGAAACAGTATCGAAACACCATAACATTTGCGAGTTATTAGAGGAGTTTGTTGTTGCTCCATACTCTAAGCTTGAAGAACATAGCCAATTCCCTGAAACCCTTCAGGTGACAGAACGGCGCCAGTTCCGTCGCAGAGGACTCATTCACATAAGCGATAAAGCTTATTCCTTTTTTATGTATCTTGAGGGACTTCGTGTCTCCCTGCTTAATGATTCTAAGCTCAGAAAAGAGAAGGATGGGTTGGTGGAGAAAGCATATCAAGCAATGCTCGAGAAAGAAGAACTGAAGTCCAGATGGGAATCATGCTTTACAGATGAGGCTGTGCCTGTAGAAAAGGTTAGTGAGTGTTCACTATTTATTGCTTGGTGGAAGGGGGTCGGCATTTCATCTGCCTCTCTTGTTAAACTTTTATGAACATACCACCCCACCACCCCCCCCCCCCCCCCCCCCATGAGTTAAATTAAAACTTAAATGACCCCAAGGAAATTGTTCAAAACTTTATTGACACCCCCCCCCCTCCCAAAAAAACACACACAAAAACAGGAAAGATTGATATGTGAGAAAGGATGCAAACTGCATATGCATATACATGTACATGTAATTTATTAAATTTATTATTAAATTTTCTAGATTTTTTGCATTTTCCATGATATAATACCTTTGTCCAGTAGAAAATATATATATATATATATATATAAATATATACATGTATTCTTCTGAAAATCCCTACCTCACTTCTATGGGTATGTGAAATTGTATACTGTTAATTCACGCATCATACTGCATTCTATTGCATTGTATTCATAGGCAGTGGAATGGTTTTGAACTTGGGGGGTTTAGGGGTAGAAGGTTACATATGTGCCTCCCCCAAGCCATAAACAATGAACACTCCCTTACGGCTATACAAACTTAAAAAGTAAAAGAAAAAACATGATTCAAAAAAAGAAGAGAAAAATGGAGGTTAATTTTAATCTATTTCACAGCAACCTGTAGAAGAAATGTATAGAAATATTATACGACGATACTTGAACATGGGTGCTGCCCAGTACCTGAGGGACTACCGCAGAACACACAATCTGAAAAAGAATGCTGAACTCAGGAAAAGGGTTTTGCAAAAGAGACAAAAGACACAAGAAACTAATGACAGTGTCTCATTCAAGGTACTGTTATATCATGTACATGTATGCAATTTTTTTTATATAATGAAGGCTTGCAGTGTGATGTCAAATAGACACAAAGAACTAAAAACTAAAAAAATTACAGTCTAGCTACACTGTATATATTAATTAAAAAATACTGGATAGAAGTGCCAGTAAATAAAGTTTATTTTTTATATAATATTCTATTCCAACTAAATCCAATGAATTGATATTATGCACACTGAGTACCGTGATCATGGTCAAAGATAGGAAAAACCTGCCTGCTTCCAGAACCAATCAGATTGTAGAAAATTTTGTTTCTTGTATTACACTCAGTTGATATGTCTATTTTAGGAAATCCTGAAAGACAGAAGTGAGAGGAAAGTTGACTCACACAGGCGACTTACAAGCTTCATAGTAAAGTATGATGTGGAGGCTTTGGGAAGAATATACAAGCGCCAAGATATCATTGTACTATGTCAGGCTTACAACGTTAAGTTTAGCATGCGCTCAACGAAGAAAGTCCTTGGACTTCATCTCATGCAAGCTGTTCGACTCCATGGACATATTCCTAACACTGAAATATTGGATACAAGAACACACCTCGCTTATGCAATAGCAGAGATCAGAGACAGTGGAGAAGGCCATGGTATTGTAATGCGATTACAGACCACTACGTAAACTCTCTGGGTAAAGTTAACTGATTCTATTTTCAATAAAGCAATACGTAAGAATCTTGTTACATGTATTACAATCAGTACTTACAATAGTCAAACCGCGCCGCCATCTTGGACAAAAGCCTTAAACCGCTGGTCAATAATAAAACCAGATAACCGGCTCAACTAATATCGGCTTCGTGCACACGGGTCTGGAGCATAACAGTCTTTGAACACAACTATATCGTAAGTACATGTAGATATATAACTATATAGCAAGATTTTTTAGGCCTTGTCGTTTCTTTGAGAGAATCCAAGACCCGAATCACGTGGATTATTCATTACATAAAGGAAAAGGAATCCGAAAGTGGATTATTTTATCGTGGGAAATCATATATGCCGTTCGCGCGAAAATGGCGGGAAGCTATCAGCGAAATATTATTTCTCTCTGCGAAATAAGTTTTGAAATATAGGCAAGCCACTTCTAGTTTATTCTGATCGTCGAATGTACTATTCTCAAAGCGAAATCGCATGTACATTTTTCAAATCCTGAACAATACTGAACAACAACAGAAATGTTACACATCTGGAACTCTAAAAAAATTAACTTGGGATGAGCATTATACATTTTGTATACACACAAGTCAATGTACCTCCTTCCCCAGACTGCAAATAAGTGGGATTTTGAACCTGATGAAATGTGCTTTAGATTTCGCCCATTGGAGCATTGTTCCACAGAAAACACAATGCTGACCCGTAGAGAACATCACAACATGGTACATACTTTAATTGATGCCATCTGGATAGGAATGAAAAAAATAGATAAATCATAATAATTTATTGTGGTTATCGTGAATCACCCAAGGATATTATATTTTATCCTGGCTAATAAAGTGCTTTGATCCTGATTTTTTCCAAAAAACCCCACTAGGCTGTTATTTGCATACATGTGTGTATACATGTGCAGGAGTTACATTGACTTTTGCAGATACATGTACAAGCTAGACTGCATTCCTTATTAGCCTGAACCGGGCAAAGAGCAAGCAGATAGGTTGGTGTTGTTTTTAGCTTTTCCAGCATTACTCTTTGCACTGATGGTCGTTTGCCCAAAGCGGATGGAATTTTGTGTGGATTCCTGTTGGTGGTATGTTGGGTTGTTGTTCTGTCCATTACAGGCTCTAATTTGACAGAAGTGGTTTTCCACACAGTCTTGATTGACAATGGATGGTTGTATTTTCGACTGAGGAAACTTTCCTAATTTAATTGCCACCATAGCTTGAAACCCCAAACACATCGATTGCAAGTCGAACCACAGTTTATGAGACACAAAGTTGTTGTTGTGCTCTTTTGTCTCCTCTCTCCACTTGAGCATGAACTTGTAAAACGAATACAATTGACGAAGACGATGATCGCTAGTTGTGGTGATGCATAGTTTGTCGTTGAACAGTTGGACTAACTGGCTGGTATGGGTCAACAGAGTGATAACACCATCCAAACTAGATTTATGTTGAGATGGCAGATCCTCTTGATATTTCTATATAAATAATGAGATTGATTCAAGTAACATTTCAATTGATAGTCGTATTTATATTAAAAAGTTGTTATTGTAACAAAACTAAAAGCAAACGTGCATGTTGCTTCCCAGCAGGGAAACCCATCACTGAGTGGAAGAAAAACATAAGAAATCAAAAGCTGTTGGTAACAAGCAGACAAGGGTTTTAATTGATAGCCATGCAGTACATCAAATTTTACAATACATGGCAACTTTTCAATTAAGAAAAACATGACGTTTTTCAATAGCAATTTACTAACATCGCTGTCTCTCTTCTCCAGCTCTTAAGTGAGCAAAACTGTATGGCAGTGTATTACATGGATATCCTTTTCGTTTAGGCCCAACTTTTTGTATGATGTGAAATAAAATGAAAACCAAGACATTTGTAAAAGGTTATTCTGATTATAATAGGAACAGCCGCAGTAGACTGTTTGCAATTTTGCTTTGATAAAAATTGACTGTTTATGGCTGGAAACATTCATTTTCACCAGACAAGAAGACAAGAACTTTAATAGACTCCATGAAACCAGAATTTAAATAGACTCCCATAATTTCTTTTTGTTTCAGCTTTTCTATTTCTTTGATCTCTGACAACATTTTTGATATAAAAATGTTACTACCGGTATGTGTATTATTAATTACCTGTGTAAGAAATAACATCTTGTCATCCAAGACATCCTCTGCGAGGTGATTCCTCATCTTTGCTGCTGAATCCAATTGAAAATGTTGATGAGTCAGCTTCTCGTGGATAGATAAGCTTGAATGCTTCTGATCCCAGTCATAGGCGTTTCTCAGTTGTTGCCAGACTAGAGGTTTTCCCTTCAGTTTCAGACATCTTGGCTTACCCTTCAGGTTACTTTTTTCAAGGTTATTTCGAATCTTTTTGATGTTATGCTACATGTATAATACAATATAAGAAAAAAGAAAAACTGATTAACTTTAATTATTGTATGTATACATGGTATACATGTATATGCCACTTAATTTGCATCTTTGAAAATCGTAATTTTTGCAAGAGATTAAAATATGTATCATTAGGTGAGTTTTGTATTCACAGATGAGTTGGATTGAGTGCTCAATGAATACTTTTAAATATGGGGCAGAGCATTCATTTGTAATGCTAAATATATTTTAGCAAATTATTAAGTAAACATGACAGAACCTCAACCACTTAGTAATCATTCCAGCTTATACATGTATGTAATACAAAAAAAATCAGCTGGCTTGTATAATTTACAACCCAACATGGTTAGAAAGTGTCTTAACCTTTTAATGTGCATTATTTAAGCTCCTGCAGTACATTTAAGTTGCAGCTCTTATTTTTATTATTGATTTTTTTAAATAATAATCAGTTCATACATGCATGGGCATTGGATATAATTGGATTTTAAGCAAAGAACGAACCTTTGGGTCCATTATGAAAATCATTATCCCAAATGTGTATCTGTGATGCGTTACAAACATCTTCTCTGCTGGGTCTATATCTTTGAAATGGATCTTGATGAACTGTCTGTTCACTTCTGCACCATCCAAAATGCACCAATAAATTCTGAAAATGACAAACACATTGAAAACTCTCATATGTACATGTATATATGCCATGTTGAGGATGGTGGCCCCTAATACAAGTTTTTGTTTTCTTTTTATGACAATGTTGGCATTTTAGGTCACGTATAGAGCTATCAAAATCCCCCCAACAATTGTGGATAACCATGCA
This sequence comes from Actinernus sp. WN-2022, assembly GCA_030867875.1. NCBI lineage: Eukaryota > Metazoa > Cnidaria > Anthozoa > Actiniaria > Actinernidae > Actinernus > Actinernus sp. WN-2022. Next base: position 4,039,301 of record JAOWCC010001729.1, on the reverse strand, counting down.
TTTTTAAGATTTCATCATCAATTTTTTTTTATGAAAAATATATTTCTCTATTTTCCAAGAATGAAGCGCACTGGCAATAGGGGTCACCGTCTTTAATTAAGTGTGGCCATTTTGACAACACTGAAATTAAATTGGGGGGCTTCCCAGGAGATTTGGGTGGATGTGTGCTGCTGGGCCAGACCAACCCTTACCCTGTACCAGACCAAAAATTGCTATATTTTGCAACCATATTCCAGGCTAAAAGTTATAAAAATATACCCTAATCTAGACTAAAACCAATCTCTCTATTTGAATTTCGGAAAATTAATAACCTGTTCCAGACCAAAACGATATCTCCCTTCCGAATTACAGAAAATTGAGACCAGTGTACCAGATCAAAATGGAGGACCCTGCAGTTCCAGACTTAAATGCTCAAAAAACATTATAAGTCCCTGTTCAGTGGCATATCCTTGTATACTTTATACATATATAACTACAATTTGACAGGATTGTTGAGTAATCTTATTAAATTATCCTGCAAACTAAAGTGTCAATATCCAGCAATCTGAGTTGGAGGTTCAGTGCCCATGGCTGCACACAGATAGTGTTTGATAGCTTGATTGTCTTGTAATAACAGCTAAGAACACTGTGTCATATGTGGTGGTAAAAAGAGTTTATTTTCGATTTAAACTAATCAACTTACGTAAATCCTTCTTCCAGCAATCTTCGTACACCTTCCCAGAAGATGAAATAAAGATCGCTTGGAGAACACGTGCCAGAGGGAAACTGTGCCAGGGGAAACCGGAACCCACAGTCACTCAAAAATACAATTTGCAATACTTGAGTTGCCAGTTCTGGTTCAGTGTTACCTGAAAAAAGTTTGCACACTGTATATTATTTTATAAATAGCATATTGCATTGTTCAATGCAATTACAGTACGTTTATCATTTAAACTCCGGATCTTTCATAATGCCTCTAAAAATGTTGGTATATGTAATGACATTTGTGATGTCATTAATTTTACTACATTTGTTTCAGTTAAAGTAATTCCTTTATGCATATGCAGATACTAGGAATAAGATGGGGTTTGACTAGAATACAGTGCTTTATTTCAATGTATATGGATAATCATTATTGAGGGGAAGGGATTGGAGTTGGGTTTCTAAATAACTAGAAGTGTTGTTATATATTTAATTAATGGTCATAAATGAGAGAATGTAAGACCAAGATTAATAAGTAATATGTAAAGAATGAGAGGCCATGCTTTATCGGTAGATATAGATCCGAGCCAGAGATGAGGATCTACATTGTATATCACCGATAGAGCACAGACTCAAATTCTTAAAATGGACTTTTAACAAACTCATTAATAATTCATAATGCAAACACAATAGAAATCACGACTGTGGACTTCATCGGATACCCAGGGGCAGTGAGTGGGAGATGGGTAAAAAAGAGGCAAAGGGGGAGGGGAGAAGAAAAGTGAAAGAAGAGCCCTGGCGATAATTGCTGTAAATACCAGTGTTAATTAGGGTGTTTAATCTTCATTATTATCTGATCAGATAAAAATAAAACTTGACAAGTATGAGGTCACTTTCCACCAAAACTAAAGGTCAGACAAACAGAGCTAACGAAGCGAGTACATGTAGGATGAACAGAGCTAGAAGCGTATATATATATTATATATATATATTTTTTTTCATAAACTTAATTATATAAAGAAATGTGAAATTCACACTTCCACTAGATTGCTGCCGAATGTGTGAGAATAGAGGGCGATTATATTTCTATTTTGGAAAAGATTTTCAATGAAAAGCTGTGTGAGAGGATGATCAATAAGACTTATGAGTGGTTTTATAATATACATCGAACGTCTCTATGTATACAGTCATGTCTTCAGTTATTTTGGGTATATGACTTATTTTGACCAAGAAAATTGAAGCAAAAGTTTATGTAAATGAAGCGATATCTATATCACATTTATAAACAATCTCCACGGTCATTTTTCCTATTGTGTTTGTGTTATGAATTATTAATAAGTTTGATAATATTTTTTATAACTATGAGTCTATTGTGTTGAGTTAAGCTTCATCTGTATTAAATAGGATGTATACTGTGGTGTTTGCCCACTTAGTTGGTTCATCATTTTAATAGGTTGCTGCTTCTATGTTTGCTTCAAATTATTCAAAGCTTTATCCCGATTCCCCCTTTTCTCCCAGTAAGTTTATTGAAATAAGCCTATAATAATTATGGTTGCTATCATTTTGGATATTGTAATACCTACCAGTCAGTTGAGACATGATATCATGTCCCTCACCAAGATTAACAAATCCCACCAAAGTATGTTTACCATCTTTAACAACCATTTCTAGATTTTCCTGTAATTAAAAAATGGCTACCTTCGGTTACATATTTTGTAAGAAATATAATTTTATTAAAACACAAGAGCAGGTGAATAATTTGGACTTTAGAAAATTAAAGGCTTTCAGTAAGGTTTTTATTATTTATTTCATTGAAAAGTCCATAACTGCAATATTATATACATATAAAATTCATTTACCCTTTGTTACATACCTGGATTTTCATCTCATCAATAACAAATCCACCCCAGTAATCTTGCTCTTTCAGTCCTCTTTTTTTTGCCTCCTGTGCACACCATTTGATAACTTCTTCATTCCACCCAGGTCTTTCTGTGATTTTGTTCTTGTAACACCTACATTTATCAACTCATCAGTTCACATCATCTATCAAAAATCTAGACTCATAACATTATTAGAACAAGTAAAACAAATTGGGTCACACATTGATGGTTTGGTCACATTGGCATAACAGTGATGTCAAGAGCCTTTGTATTTGAGCTTCCGTGGTCATTGCACTTACGACTGTCAGTTTAGGAGTAAACAGTGATTGATAAAACATCAGTGCCTTATATCAGTGATATAGACATGATGTTTTATTGATCAGGTTTATATCAACCTGATTAGTAACACATTAGGTCTTTATCACTCATATAGATACTGGTGTTTTATTAATCAGTGTCTATACTGGGGTATAAAGAGGACATCATGTTATGTCATTCAGCACACATTATTGGCTAGTACCCTTATGCATTATTAATGAGTTTTAGAATTATACGAAACTAACCTGATTCTCCGGTTGCTTGGAAGCTTGATAAAATCACGTAGAGTCTCCAGAACATGAGGGTTTTTACAGTAGAGATCTAGGCATAGTCGTATGATCCTTTTATTGATTGGGAAATAAATGTGTATGTTAATAAAAATTGTTTATTCAATTAGAGATTATGAGATTATATGCACTAAACTATATAAAGCTCTAATTGGGATATTTCTATTTTTAAACCGTAACATTTGCCAAAATATTCCTTTTATCTGATAAATAGAAATTGTAGCTAACTAATACAAAAAAGAGAGATGGGCAGTCTTGGAATTACAGACAGAAAGTTGTATGTTGTTGTTGATGTTTTATGAATCCTATATATATTGAGAGCCAGTTTAATTTATATACTGTTGGAGCTTATGTACAGTACCCCTGTAGGTAATCAGTCATCCCCTTGTATGCAGGGCGGAGGAGCGAAATTTCAAGTGGATCATTGAGCCCGTATGACCAAACTATAGTCTTAAACTGACTGAGAAGTAACTAGACAAAATATTTATTTTGCAAAAAAATGGGCTGCACCGTCCCCAATACCCACCCACGTAAATACTCTATGAAATGTATAGTCCCTTGGGAATAGAAAAGGGATTCTACAGTATTCGGGAGTACCTTAATGTGTATGCACTTACTTAGGATGCCATCGGTAGCCATGGGGTGATTCAGTGCTTAGCACAGCCTTCTGTTGCTCCCACAGACATTTCATACCACATGGTATGTTGTCTTGAATGACGTTTTTGAACATGCTTTCAACATCGTCATGGTCTTCATCTTCAAGAGTGATGGTTGCTTTCAAAAATTTCTCCCTCCAATATTCTTCTCGTCCTTTGCATTTTTTCTTTTCCGCCTTTTCAAACTGTAGTTTTTCTTCTACTTCAATCTTAGACATGTATCTGTGGTTACAGCGTGAGTCGAATTTGGTCTGATTTCGTTTTCTCTTTCTTTTCTGGTTGTCAACTTTAAGAAAGTGAGAGCAATTGGCACAATGCGTGTACGAATCAACGCTAACAAAAACTGAACAACGATCAGAGAAAGTTCGACGTTCCTCTTTACCAGTTTGTAGATTTCTTACAACCCCAGAACTGGATGGCAATAGAGTGGAGACCTCTTCGATACATGCAACACCCGTGCATAACTTGAGTCCATTAACGAATTTCAATACAATTGATACTTGTCTATGGAGTGGCAAATGTCCTACAATATCGACGACGCTCAGTTCATTATGAAGATCGAGTACACAGCCGTGAGAGATGACATTGTACGTAATTTCACCATGTGTATTCTTCTGAATTGAAACTTCAGTCGTCACTCGTTGCAGATTGATATCCCAATTCTCGTGTCTAATAAAACTGATTCGATCCTTGTTATCTATGACTTGACTCCATCCAAGTGGGACTTCAATTTGTTTCTCGCTGTCGTCTCCAGCAACATTTGGTGATAATGACTCGTCATCATATCGCCGTAAATGCGAATAACAGTTTTTCAAAAGTCCCTTGACTCTCTTTCTCTGGCTCTGAACTTTGTCACCCCAAATTTCTCTGATTATCTTGCCCAGGCGTTTAGCGCTCAGATGATTAAATACATTTTCTTTCTCGCACAACGAGTGTTGCAAAATATCGTCTACAGTCGTTAATTCGTCTTTCATGCATTCGTAATAATTACTAATCATCCTACGGAATAACATAAAGTACGATCGTTCCTTTTAATGAAATAAATGTATTAAAAACAACATTGGGCTAAACACAAATAACTCATCTGGGATGACATTTACATTACAGGGCTACTCTCAGTCCCAAGGTTTATAATATGTTTTTACGTGCTCACCATATCTTCCAACGCATACGATCTTTTGATGATTGGGAAAGTTTTTCTTTCGATCGGAGGACGTTTTCTTCATGTTGAGCTGCTTGATTGTCTTGCCTGGGCTTAGAAAACATTTTAGGAATCGCAAGGATTTGCACGCAGAACCTTTAAACCTTTAACTTTAAAGTGCAAGAAAGGTTTTGTTTACATTTTTAAATTTACCTCTAACGCTACTGTGATTGGTTGATGCAAGACAAAAGCCTCGAGTACATCTCTCCCCTGTCACCCGGCGTGTGTAGAGATTGTCGCGAGCATATGTTTGTGTCCCTAACCCGTACGGGATATTTTGGAAGCGTCCGCGTGACCACCACCGGCCAATGAGATTGCATTTTAGATCAATCAAGTTAACGGCAGTTCGGTTTGGTGGTCACACGAATGGCTGACTCGACTTTAGCGACAAAGTGGCTGCATATTTTGTGATATTTTCCGTGGTCAAATTGCCTTGCTTTCGCCGTTCGAAATATATGTTATGGGGAAAACATCGTACAAGATGGCTGTCGAGGTTTTGTGGCCATTCGGTAAGTGAATTTGCGTTGAGAAAGCATTTTCTGGGTCGATTTGGCGACTCGAGTGGCTTGGAGTGACCTGCCTTGTTATTTTTTAGGTAGAGAGAGGTGAGATCTGAGAAAAATCGTCTAAACAGGCCAAAATCGTTAAAAAACCAAAGATCAATCAACTTCACAACACACAGGTAATATTTCATGACTTTATTGACCATTAAGTACAGTTTCTGATTTTTCTAAAAATTCCCATACATTCCTTGTACAAATCATTAGCTTGGGCTGCCTGTGGGTACCTAAGCAGAGGTTCTATTGCTGGCTTTCACTCAATCCCCAGAGATTCCAATGACAAAGGGCATGGCGGCCATGTTGGTGTACCTAACAAAAGAAGCTAACGAGGAATCTATTGTTAAAGGTACACCAACATGGCGGCCATGACGTCACGTGAAAGCCAGCAATTAAACCCTTCGGCCGTCTCTTCATCTCTCTCAAGCAATTCTCCCAGCAAGTCCTCTGGAACCAGGCCCAGGGTAAAATGCTTGCTAGGGGATTAAAGAAAATCGCTTCGTACTTTCGCGATTCGTGTAAAATGATATAAAACCTGACCTCTACCAATCACTTCTTTAAAATAATCACTATTCAAGTTGAAACAGTCTACTGACTCTACAGATTGTGCAAGGGTTGAACCCACCCGCCGACCCGGTACGGTGTTGAAGCCTTTAAATACACTCTACCGTTTATACAAATCACAACCAAATCACATAAATTGAATGATCCCATCTTACCTCCTTTGTCTTCTAAGGCTTTCTTCACAGGCTTGCCTTTTCTTGAAGCCATATTATACAGATATTGTGAAGAGATCACACGTACTTCGTATCGAAAACCGTTGATAAAGTAAAACGGAGCAAAATGCACACAATGCAATGCGAACTTTGCAAATCAATCCCATAGTGCACCAATACATCCCATAATGCAATGAAGCCTTTTTGGCAGCCATTTTGAAAACGAATTCGGTTGGAGTGAAACAATGTTGGATATGGATTCCAAATGGAATTGAAAATGAAGGTAATCAAGGCTTGGAAACCGATCACTCAAGAATTTAACATTTTAGTGATGTATTTAAGATAATATGGCGGAGTATTGGACCGATTCCAGTACCAATGAGTCGGAGAGTGGCTGGCTGAAATTATGTGTTGTACAGAATAGCCCAATCCGTTGTACATCACGTAACGTTCGGACTGGAAACTCAATCTGCGCATGCGCGAGACGAGACCGAAAATAACACGTGAGAACCTCGATCGGGAAGAAAAACTATGGAGTAGATCGAATGGTGGCGGTTTCGTTTTGGGCTGAGCATAATGCCTGATTAGTGTAGATCGCGTTGAACCACTTGAAATTAAGATAAAAAGAGTTCATATGTGAAGTTAAGAAGGAATTATTGTATATCAAACACGAGCATCCAATGCTAATATTAGCCTGAAGATGGAGCTTCAAATTCAGGCGGCTGTTAAAGAATAATTCAAACTCGATTTTCGATGGAGGAAAGCACTTTTCCTTGATTTTTCCGAGATAATCGAATGTATTACTCGAAGTCTACAAGTTCTGTTGTTTCAACTGCTGTGGTGTACTTTTAATGGACTTTCTTTGGAAGTAAAAGTTTTAGGAGCACAAAACTAGGACTCACATGGCCGTCCGCCATTCATATGGACGAAGAACGATTCAACACAGAGAGAAGGGAAGGGACTAGCTAACCCTTTAGCGCATTTTTCGGTAGCTTCCAGCTGGCATATGCAATCCAGTAACTCCAAGAGCTTGTGAGGTGAGTAAAACTGTTTTCATTTTGCTACACGAATGAATAATTTGAATAATTTGAACGATAATTTGAAGGGATACAAAATGTACACGTGTTGTGGTTCATGCCTTGGTTTCCATGCCTTTATGCATGCTTACCAGTTTCAGATTCTTTATTTCACTCTTGTTACAAGTGAATGGATAATCCGACATGAAAAATATGATGACTTGAGTCTAAATTACAAGCGATTTATAAAATTATTGTGTATAATTACAATTATAGTTGTGTGTACGGGACCTCGGGGCCGGGATAGAGCATTCGAGTTGAATTGACAAAAAGGCCATGCACTACCTTATCCTTATCAGAAGAAAGATAGGAGACAAGTTTACTCAAAAATATTAAATTACAACTTCCTGTGCTTTATCTTTGGTTTAAGCTTCTGACTGGAAGGATGTACTGCCATGAGATGGCGCTTTACATATTTACAGTTCTCTCCAGTCTCTGTAAAGCACTGACTGCGCCTCTTCGTTCAGCCATTCTGGTGTTGAAGGTGCTATGTAGAGATTCTACCCCATGCTCCCCCATAAATGCCAGTCCTATTCTCCATCTCTGAATGAACGGGGCAGTATGATCTTCTAGTATATGTAACTTCGGGAAGATACTTGCTTCTGGCCAATTTCCTCGATAAAAGGCCATTAGGGCATCAATGTTACTTTCTGAAAGGAAAAAAAGCATGATGTGCATTTGAAATGCAGGGTTTCCTTAAAATTCCTTGTTCCTCTCTTTAACAAATAATATGCATTAATGATTGATTAAAAATGGTCTTACAACTTTAAGTAAAGGCTCAGTGACATAATGAAACAAAATACAAACCTGGCTAGCCAACTACTGTTGATGTAGCTTAACTTTTACTTTTAAGAAGTTCATTTTGAAGCTAATAACTATAATAATTATAATATAAGACCTGTCCTGTATAAGGTATACTTACGCAAAATGTGTACTTGTTGATCAGTGAAGACTTTTGCAGAGTCATGGTCATTGCGGCAGGCCGCAAACAATGAAAACACAGTACTGAACTTGCTGGCTATGATTTCTGCTTCTGCTGTCAGGGCAGGAACTTTTTCCTTTGTTATTCTAACACAACTGTTAGAAAGCTTGTTGATGTTGACATCCTGTTTGAGTTAAATAAGAGATAAAAATTGTATGAGATAGAACTTTAAAAAGTTCATTTAAAGCAGTGTTATAGTGGAAAATACAGTTGATTTCAAGAATTACATGCATTTGCATGAGCTGTAAGTTTTAAATTTTAATACCTATTGAATTGATAAAACCTTTAATCCACCTCATGATTATATTGATATGACTGGATTAAGAACTAAGTACAATAGTTGTTTAATTATATTTTTTGACCATTTGGTGTTGATCATTTCTAGTTGGACATGTTATCAGGTCTTATCGCTCTTCTAACCTTACAGCACTTGTGAACATGATTTCCCACAAATGTACGGCTGAAGTAGGCCTGCCTGGAGACATTGATGGTTTGTAGAACCTTCTCCAATTCCATTACACAAAGCCCCTCAGCCCTTGGAAGGTTTGCAGCCACTCTCTTTTTTTGTGCATCATCAATCTACAGTAAAAATAGCAGAGTATTCAAAACATTTGTAAATAGCCAATTAACATGTTAATCATAATGAACTTTACTGAACAAAAGAGGGAATGGTAATTATAAATACAATAATCTATTTGTGGTATATGCCCTGATATTAAGTTTTCATCCACATACATTAATTATCTATTCTGTGAAAAGAACAGTTGGCAAAGCTTGAAGGAAACTTTGAGCTTTGAGAATCAGATAATGTCCAAGGTCAAAATTAATATCAGGGCATATTTTGATGCCAAAATGTAGGTTATTGTTGTTATCATCCTTCAAGTATTTTCTTTGACATGTGATTATATGCTCACAGGGGGAAATGTATTTGCTGATATTTCCCACTTGTGGAGAAAAATATTGGGTCAAATGATGTATTTAACCAATCATGCGCGAGATATTTGATGGGCTACAATATTATTACAGATAACCATCATAACAGTTTTGAAAACTGCCACTCAAAATATCATGTCCTCTTATTGAAGTGTATCTGACAATAATTACAAAGCACAGGAATTCAAAACAATGATTTATAGCAGGTACTTTGCAAAAACTCAATATTATTGGTGTTGGATCTGAGTTAAACATATGTATTACCTTGACATATAAATATTACTGTTAGTTAATAATTCATAACTATAAATTGTAATTACAATGACAACTGTTACAATATATTTTGATAAATCAAATCAGTAAGTGGTATGCACATACACTGTACTGTCACCCATATTAAAACTACCTTAACAGCAGCTTCTTTTCTCAGGTTGGTGATTTCGTCTTTCGCACCTTGAACAAATGTATTACCCTCACTGCACTGAATGGCTACAGCAAGTGCTTGTTCCTCTAGGGAGTCTGCTGTGATGTTGTTGTCCTCTGCCATTTTCTCCATCTGCTGGACCTCTTTTAGGACAGCAACATATTCACCAAATGCAGTGTGGTCAATGTCCCCAGCCTGTTTGCTCAGATGTAGTGCAATGAGTAGATCATGGACATGGAACTCTTCTTCCATCATCGTGAACAACCTGAGAAAGATGCCCAAGCTTAAGTGCAGACCAGGAACCACAATCTGTAAGTAAAATGATAACATGAATTACTCTATATATTTACTAGATTAAGCATAGTCTGTTACATGTAAGTAGAACTGCAGGTTGCTATTTCAATTAGAATTAAATGTTCATGTAGTTTAAATATTTATATTTCCCAGTGATGATGATGACTTATTTATGTGTACAATCTGCATGTGCTAGATTTAAGATTTAGAAAGTACATGTACCTGAGTTAGGGGAATTTCAAACAGATACTCATCAATGACATTGTTGAAGGTCTTTGCTTTCTGGATGTGGCTTCCAGCATCCCTGAACCTTGTTAGATCATCATCCAACTCTTTTAGAGACCTCATACCAATGGCCATTTGTTTTCTTTGTACAAATGATATTGCCATTTGCTGTTTTGTTATGAGGCACCACAGACAGCAGTGTCTTCCTGTAGTAATGGTAAAAACTTTGTGTACAATGTACAGGGCCTCTCTGAAAAACGGTTTGGTGTGGTGATAATAATTATTATAATTATATAATTCTGCCAAGAATGCATGAAATATGCACAAGACGGCACCAAATATGAGACTGTATTTTGGATAGGTAGAGTCAAATGGCTTGCTATCACCATTTTGCACAAGGGTTTTGGTCAGTTATGGATGGTAATTATAAATGTCATTTCTTGGCAGAATTTATATACATGTAATAATAAACAACGTACTGGCTATAAGCATCTAATATGGCTGTGTATTTTTACTTGTCATTTTTACTTGTAAAAATATACAGCCATAGATGCTTAGCCAAGTAATAACCTCTATTTATTAGTAGTAAATATATAGCTGTAGCCTGCGTAGCCAGGTGTTCAAAGGTGAGAGAAGAAAAAAAGGCTTGCAACAGCTCTATTGTTCTTTGCATAAACGCCTCCCATCTTGGCATTGACAACTTGTCAAATTAATCAATCTACTACAAAAAACAGTAAAGTCCTTTTTCCCTAAATGATGGAGTCATCTAGACAATTGTCTAGATGGTAATGTGGTACATTTGTATTCTCAACAGTAAAGAATGCTGCTGGACTTATGCTGACTTTATGATTTTGGCTACAATTTAAAGTGTTTTTAGTCTCAAAAAGCAAACATTTGATCAAGACAGGTACTAATAAGCCATAAGCCAAATCATAATAAAAAGCATATTAAAAGTTAGATATGTTGGAACATACTGTTCATTTATACAGAAGTGTTGACAATGCCACGGCATGTCATATGATTTCAGCCAATGGGAATTTAGCCAAGGGTTTTGGTCACTGAATTCACAAAGAACAACAATAGGGCTGACGTTGCAGGCATTCTTTTCTCTCTGTCAACCCATTCCCCTAGAATGTCTGGTTATGCAGGCTAATCTTGTACTACAACTTATACATAATTATGATACTACTTAATAGTAGCAATCAGTATTTTGAACTAGTAAGGATGCTTGCATTCAAAGGGTTAACGTTTTCTCACCTGAAGCTCCAGAGAGGCCCATCATTCTATAAAGGAACTCCAGGTCTCCAAACATAAACACTCTAATCGGTCTCTCCCTATGTAAAACAAAATAGAAAGACAATTAATTGTGGGTTATCTATTAAAGCTCAGCACAAGAGGGCCATGTTTTGGTGTCAATTGATAAGTTTGCTGCCAGTACAATAATATTATTGTATATGTACTTGAATGGCCAAGCCATTCATAACATTTAGCTAGAGCACTGTAGTTTGCTAAAAAGAAGTGTGGGACAGCCCCATACATGTACCTCCATCTCAGAAGCTGTAATTGCTTAATTTGTTCCCTGAACTGTTGTAGGGTAACTCTGAGGTTGACTTTGTTGTCGGATGCTTCGAATACTAAAAAGCACACAGTGTTGTCTTTCGAATTTGGTGCAGCCACATTGCAAAGTTGATAACACATCTTCATGCTACTTTGTGGCCTGCCTCCCTTGTCACCTCCAATCTTTATCCATACTTCTTCACCAATGAAAGGCCATTCTTGAAACAGTTCTGAGCTGTTAAACACAATATTAACAAAAAATTGGCTGTTTGCCTATTTAAAGGAAACTATATATTTTTAGTTTTTGAAAACATTGGATATGAGTATGAATCATTTTGGGTGCAGGTGCTGCCATCTTGGATCTGATCATTGATGTGTTTTTTTGCGGCCCTTATTGTAAAAGAACCCAATAGCTTTTATCATGTACATGTATCATGGCTTATACTCTTGTCTATTTTTATCAAAAACAAAACAATTTTTTCCATATTTTTCAACATATTTTCAACTTTGACCATATTGCCAACAATTTAACGGCAACTTGTTCCAACAGCTAGGGTTTCCTTTAAGTTCACATAACACAGCTGGTTATGTTGGTTATACTTGAATTTATGTATAAGTCAGGGGAGTGGCCATACATGTAAACACACTTGCAGTTTCATTGTTTAAACATACATTGTATCCTAAAGTGGTGTATTAATATAATGCCATGCCTTTCTAGATTGTCCAGATGTTGGAACACTCTTTCAGCCAAGGGTGTCACCCAGACACAGGATGCTGGTTGGAAGATCAGCCCTTTTCCTGATTCTGCAGGAAAACTCAAGATCACTTCGTCCGAGATCAGATCATCCCCAATCAACGTGTTAGCATATTTTCGTCGCTTGCCTTCTCCCTCCATTTGAATGTTAAATAGGCCATACCATCTGTTGATCATTTATGCTTTATTTAAAAAGTAGTTCAACTTTGTATCTTGGTAAAATATTATCTAATTATTATGTATATCAACAAAGTACACATGCAGTATGCACCAGAACAAAAGAAATATGAGACCATATTGCCTTATTGGGGTAGTGAAGATAAAATGGCTTTCCAGTTTCCCGCATGGTGCATTTTTTGTAAGATTTATATAATAACAACTTATTAGTCGGCTAACCAGCTGATATGGCTGTGTGAGTTTACTCATCAGCTGCATTTCTGTCATGAATAATAAAAATACACAGCCATATTAGCTGGTGAGCTGACTAAGAACCTTTAGATATCTATTTATTACCTTTTTATTTGTGATTCTAAAATTGTAACCTAAAGCATACACGCTTGAGGTAAAAAAGAAAAGGGTGTAAATGTATTTAACCCAGCCTAATCAAATTTATTTTTTTGATGGTTAGAAAATATCCCTTTTTTACAAGCATATTTACCTATTCAAAAGAGCAATTTTATTCCATGGCAGATCTGCATCAGCTTGCATAGCCACCGCAACCTCTGATGGTATGACAATCTTTTGCTTTATTCCGTCCAAGAGTTTTCGTCTTTCCTCTTGGCTCAACTTCTGAATCTCATCTCGCTGTTGAATTTGCACAGACTCCAGTGTTCCCCCGCAGACCCCTGTTCGAAGTTTTGCCAGCTCGTTGGTCCTATTGCGGATTGTTTTCTTTGATGCCCTCTCAGTTGGAACTATTGGAACGGTAATGCGAACCATGCGAATAGGCTGCAATGGAAGGTTAAAAAACGTGCGCAGCTCAGAAATGCAATATTCACAATTACTGGTATCATTCGGCTGACATGTCATTTGGAATTTGATCGATGAGGAGCATAAAATGAAGGCTACATACATGTAACTCGACAACAATAAAATAGTTACTGCTGCGTCTTTGGGAGCGTATATGATATGTTGCATAATTATTGCATAGCTAAACAGAGTGATATATGGCAATAAATTCCGCTAGCCTCTTAAATCAGCTTGGTTTTATTACGGTAACAGGCACATGCCAGCAGAATATCTTTAAGCTTACCCTTGAACTCCCGGATTTAAAATCGACCGTCCGTCCATCGGGTGCTAGGGCAGTCTTCATCTTAAGACCATGTGTCAGCACTTCTTCCATTGCCGGGGGCACTTGACCACCTATTGGGAAGCGCAGAAGATCGCTGACGTGTAGATTAGCATTTCCCATGTTCTCTGGGGGGCTGTTATTCTCCGGGGAAGGCTTCTTATGTTTAATTTCTCTACACAATCGCTCATGTTTGCTCAGGATGCCAAGGATCATACTCTCGCTACACCTACTGCACTGTACAGTGAGCTCGCATAGCATGCTGTAATGAATGCTAGACCCTCGTACCGTAGAACAGTCGATGGCGTCTTTACACACGGCGCAACATGGGGAGTTGCCGGCACCTATCCTATGCGAGCACCACTCGGCGAGGCAACTTGCGCAGTAAGCATGCTGGCATAACGTTATCACGGGGCGGTCAATAATCTTTAAGCATATGGGACACTTTAATCTTGCCAAATTGATGTTTCCGCCTACAAAGTCCTTCCAGATCGGGTACTTCTCTAAATTTAGAAAAAGAGAAGGCGGGGCATTTTTTTCGAAGTCACTGGTGACTGCCAAGCCTTGAAATTGTTCCTCACATTTTTTCCCTGATTCTGCACGAGTGGTATTAGAACAAATCCCTCTATTGCCTTTACTTTTCTGCTTGCGTCCGCAGCACATCCGGGAGCGACAGACGGGACACTCTGTCATTTTGGGGTGCGAAAACCACTGTTTGGTGACCAGGGAAAAACTGTACACTGTACCGCTTTTCTTTTTTTCTTCCCATTTTGTTAGAGTTCGGTAGCAGCCATTACAGAGAAAGGGTGGGTGAGTAAGAGGGTTGTCGACTTCTATGCCAGGGTGTGGCCGGAAGCATTCATTAAGACGTGCAGAATACTTACTCACTTCTCTGAAAAACGTTTTGCCGATGTCATAGAATTCTCCACATATCCTACAGTACTTTTCCAGGTTTTTCTGATGCGAGAGTTCACCACTAGACGGATATGTGGAGGTGCTCTCCGCCATAGTGGCTTAAGAAAAAACAATCTGGTTGCCCCTTTCCTAGGTACGATCGAACACGATACAATGAAAAAAAAAGTCCGCCGGTGTACGTGTCCACTCGCGCACGCGCGAGGTGCAATTTTTTCGCGCCAAACGTCTAGCTATAATTAGAATTGACTCGATCGATAGTTGTGAGTCGCCCGAGAGGAGATCGGACTCAAGGTTAGATGCTTGAGGTGTTATACTTTAAATTAAGTAAATATTTCCGAAGAACAACACTTCTCCTCGTAGATAAGATGCAAAACTTTGGAAGGGACTGCATGTGAAGTGGCGAACCAGGATGAAATGGTCAGTACTTCAAAACGTTTATGTAAAAGAATCACAAATAAAGTCCATTGTTCAAATGCCTGTTTAATGAATTCTACAGATATTATCTCTCAATAATAGTAATGTCGTTTATGAAGAAAAAATCAGATTTTTCTGTAATATGGTTCGGAATTCCTCGATGTAAATACAGTATTACGATGTTTCTCACAAGCAACTTTACAAAGTGGTCGCTGCTTTACCAGCCAGTTGTTTGTTATTGTCGTATAAAACCAACGATATATTGCCTTGTCTGACATTCTTACCTACTTAAGAAGCTAGTAATATGGAAGATACATTCATCGTAGACCAGTAAGGTGGAAAATTGACTGTTTTTTTAGCGTTTACCGTTCGACAAGGCAAGATTTCCTGGCGGACAAATCCATTTTAGAATGGGTAAACCCGCTGGGATATCGCAGGCGCTAACTTGAGCATGCGCAGATTGAGTTAGGAGTTTTTCCTGGGTTGAACGTTACGTGACATGTGGACACGAGTTTTCCTTGTCGTTGACATTCAACATCTAAACTTCCAATGGCACTTTTAAAGAAAATATATGAGACATTCAAATTGTATACTTCAAGCTCTCTCATCTCCAACTTCACGACTAATACTATTGGAGTATTGCCGCAGAAAAATTAAATGTGACATCAACATTTATGGTGCAGCTCTGCAGAGTGCAGGTACGGTTATTTGGGCTCTTTATTTTCACTTGTGAATGGTTCTTACATGGATCTCAAGTAAGAGGTTATATGAACACACATCCAACATTGTAAACGTTATTTTAAACAGGTTTATATTTAATTGAAGAAGGCAAGCTAGGCCATATTCAGATCGACTAGCCACAAAAACGTTTTTACATGAATGCGAGACTGTAGAGCCACAGATCCACCCTAACTACAGACACTGAAATAAAAACTTAGGTTTCGTTGTACGTAAGCTAGCCAATGCATGGTTCTAATAATGAATATAGTTATTATTAATTTGTGCACATAAATATACATATCATTTGAAATCATGTTATATTTCATTTGCTAATGGACCAATCAATGTTAAGCCCGAAGGAGGAGGGGTGGGGATTTGACAGGCAGGGCTACCCTTTGACATACGTTACCTGCCCAGGGTGGAGTTATTTATAGGAAACAAGGACGGGACTGAATTGCAGAATACCCCCTCCAGTGGTTCATTAATAATTCATTTCTCAACTTTTTAATACAAACCTACTAAATAAAAAAAATAAAAACATGTTCGACCCAAAATCAGTCATAGAATGAATCAATACACCTGAACTAAAGTGGAGAATTTAGCGCAGTTTTCAAGCGATCTTTTGAGTGGAGGGGGTTTTCTGCAACTATTAGCCTAAGGAAGACAGGGCAGATATTTGATATTTTTGACAAAACGTGTTGTCCCGAGGGTGGGGAATTTGATTTTTTTGGGGGAGAAAATGTCAAATTCCCCCCCCCCCCCCTCAGGCTTAACATTGATAAGTGCATAAATATTATACACTTGTACTTCTTAATTAGCCAAGGCATACTACAGAATCCAACAATAATATTATTATTAGTTTTTGTTGAAGTGCGACTCTGGAAGTTTGAAGTTGACTCTTTGAAAAATTGCCTTTAGCCAACCAATCAGAATTTATGAGACTGTCAGACTGTTTGAGACTGTCAGACTCTTTTGAGACTGTCAGACTCTTTTGCTCTGACGAAGGGCTAGCGCTCGAAACGTCAGCTGCTACTCGCTTTCCACGGCGGTTAGCATACCTCAATCGACTTTAGTTGATTACATACCAGTGTTTATCTTCCCCGCCGACGCAGACCAAAACTAGTTTTTACAGGAACTAGTTGCCTATCATGTTTGACTGATAGTCAGCTAAATATAAATAATACTATCCAAATGTGACTTGTAACTTCCAGGATCACACTTCAACAAAAACACTATTAACCCATACATGTAGTTCATTGCTCTTGTTTTTGGTTGAAGTATTTTTGTACGTTATATTTGCTAGTCCATCCCTTCACTTACATTAGAGCTACACGATGTATTTCATGCATTAGGATTTAATAGTCACACTAAACACTTAAATCATTTTTCAAGCCTCTCCACTTTATACATGTATAGGGAGTTTTGACAGTTTCACAATATTTGTTAACCCTAATGGGGAATATGGCCTAGCCCGTTACACCAGACATTTTTTACCATTATCATAAATTCGAAGAAAAAGAAACGTCTGCTTACCAGAGCGCTTATTATTTAAGCCTCATTGTGTTATGAACCAATCAGATTTTACCTTCTATATCCTGGAAAGTCACGTCCTGTAGAGGTAATGTTACATTTAAAAGGTTCTGACAATGACATATTTGCCACTGACCAATCACTGGGGACTGTTCCCATGCTCGAGACAAGACCAATTTGTACATTTCATATGTTTAGCCTCCCAAAGCTCAATGAATTTCAATTGAAAGCTACATGTATATATTTACAAACAGCAGAAATGAATTGATTCAAATTTTAGCTTTGGAGAATCTAAAAGCAGACAACTGATTTGGTAACATTATTGTTTTTATATATTTGCATTATGACACCAACCAGGTGAAAGTTTACAACTGTTGCATGGTACGGCAATTAAAAAATTCTAACAATAGCTCTCATTGGCCAGAAAAATAAAAGAAATATGCTGATGTCGTGCTTGCATATTGCAAACTAATTACATGTAAGCTCAGATAAACAGACGTTTCTTTTTCTTTGAATTTTACGAGAGTGAAAAAAACGTCTGGTGGAGCAGGCTAGGATTGGCCATGCCAGCCAAGATATTGGTTCTACATCATTATTCCCAATACCATACCAATCAGCCTGGTATCATTCTTTCAATACTTTTACAATTTTGCTTATTAGATCCCATCTTGGAATATCAAGTCCTGCTTTGTCTGTTGATCCTTGCAAATTTTCACTGGGGTTTTCTTTCACCATTATTCCTGATATATTTCCATTTTCGATTCGTTTCTACCACTCCATGGCCAGATTCCCCTATTTCAGCTTTTGCCAACACCTGTTCCAGCTTCTTTCAATCTAATCCCTGAAAAATCCCATCAGCCCATTCCCTTGTCCACCACCCCTAAGGCTGCACATTAGACTCTTGTTTGGGTGCGAATACCCACACTTAACACACACAAAAAAAAAAACACTGCCTGGCACTCCTTAAGCAGCACATTAGACTCCTGTTTGATGTCTGGGTGCGATTACCCTCACTAACACAAAAATGAAACTTTAGAATACACAGCCACTAAAATATGGGAGTCGTAACTACTGGTTACTTATACTGAAAGGTAAAAAGATAATATAGCCAGATAAAAGTCCGTATAGTATAAATCAAATTATTTGTTTTTGTTTTTTTACATTTGAAGGTTAAAAGTTGGGGCTTGGTTTGAATATTTCAGGGGAGTACAGAGCTGATGAGTATCTACTGAACTGGAATACGTACAGAACTCTTGCTTATCGAACTGGAGCACTACATGTAGCACAAAACTCTTACATGTATTTGTTGAACTGGAACAATTATATTATACATATTGCACTAATTGAATATTAACGAGTTTTAGAATAATAGTTATAACTGCATGGGTTTGTAATAATAGGGTTCCACTATATATATTATGTATTGCATTTGTATTTGAGTTCATGAGTTTTTCAAGTTTGCATTTCAACTGTATTCTTTTTAATTTTAGTCAGGCAACTGCACTTTACCGATTGGAGAACACATTGTATGTGTAGTACATTTGTAGATCCATGGCTAGATCAAGCCTAATTAATATGATTCAAGTGCCAGATAAATGTAGGTCCAAAAGAGATCCAAAGTTTTCAATGTCTAATAGTTGTTCTCTCTTTAATCTTTAATAAGAATAAATACAAAAGACAACTAGAGTTATTCAAAGATATAACAATATATAGATTAAACAAAAATATGTTGCATAATTATGTGCATATTCTGGTTATTTCTGTGAGTGATGGCAGTGATGGGTGTACAATGTACATGTAGTTATAGTATGCATTTTAACTAATGGCTGTACTGTTTTTTATCATCACTCTACATGTACAGTTGTTTGACATATCTGTCAAATAACTGTACTTTTACATATATGTCACATATATGTACAGCTATTTGACATATAACTGTAAGATAACTGCACTTTTGCATATATGTCACATATATGTACAGTTATTTGACATATATCGATGAAAACCAACTGCTTGTCTTGCATATATGTCACATATATGTACAGTTGTTTAGCAGATATATGTAGCATCCACAGATATGTCACATATATGTCACATATCTGTAGTTTTGGTAAGGGCGGTGACCGGTACGGTTCTATACTTTATGTGTTTTCGGACTATCTACAATCTAGATTTATCAGCGGAGAATCGAACAGGAAAACTAATTTTCTCTTCAAAGACGCCCAACACAGAAAAATTAAATAACAGAACTTAATTACGTCCTTTGTATACATCTTTGTATCGACGTTGGGTTGATTTCAGTTCCCGTTTAACTCGGACCGGGTTTTTTTCAAATCAACTTTGACATTGTTCGAAAGCTGAATCATTGTTTTTATAATCTATTTGTCCCGACGAACGTGAACTAACGAGAAAATGTGTGAATGCAAGCCAAGACTGACTTCCCACTCTAGTTACCTTGCGTGACCTGGCAAATTAATAGGTTTTCTATTAGGCTTTCACTATGCGAGCAAATGACGTTTCACCACAGTCTCGTTCCAGTCTATGGCGGTGCGATTTACTAAATAGCTTTTAGACCAACTTACTATAAATGCTCTTGATTGTATTTGTAAAAAGCTTAATTACCGGCAGAATTGTTCTTGTTACATGATTATCAATCTCAATGAGGGTTTCTTCAGTTTTCCCCATATTAACAGACATGTATAAGGTCTCTCAATACCTATATACGAGCGAATGGTTACAGTGAGAAACTACATGTAACTGCGATAGGCATAAAACACTAGGGAACATTAAAATATACAATATGTATACACATACATACAATATGTAACATTATGGAAACATAGTACGAACTACAAATAAATACAAACGCCAACCCACTGAAGCACGGGTACGCAAAGATGAGTATGTATCTATGTGAGTGTATATCAAACAGGGGTGCTTGTGATGGTGTAAATACATGTACAGTTATATTATCTCTAATCTAGGATACTACAAATACTAATTGACTTCAAATACAAACACAAACATCGACCCAGACAGCTACAGCTACAGACACAGAAACACACACATGTACCCTTGCAGCTGTACATGTGTGAGAGTTCCCTGTACGTCCGGAGCAATGTCCGGGTCTGTATTTATTTGAGCTCAAGCAGACACGGAATACAAGCTAATAAAATATAAAATAGTTCTTAAAATGAGGAGTACATTGAACGAACAGATAATGCATCGAAGTCCATATCATGGAGAGTGTTCACTAATTAAGTGTATTTGTTTTTCTACAATTATTTAAGAGGCTTAGTTATTATGTGATCCATAGTAATGGTACTAATTCTTTGTATATCTTATATATTAATTTAACTAGGCTTAATTTATACATGAAAAATAATTTATCCCATTTAGCGACTCGAAGAACATCTTGAGAAGGCATATGTCTTGGGAGATTAAAAATAATTCTGGCTGCTCTGCAATGTAAAACCTCTAAAAAAATAAAATTATCTTTACAATTAAAACACAATATTCTCCATGTACGCTCTGCGCTGAGTACTACTATCGTATGTTTTGCAATTTGTCTTCCAACTTAATTCGCTCACAATTTCCACTAGAACACCTAAACTAAACTAAATATACGATATAGTTAGATGACAAGTCTCAAACTGCATGTCGGACCGAAGTAGTTTTACTGGAAAGTTTAGCTTGACGGAACTGTGTGCAGTACACGGCACAAACTTTTCCATGTCCGCTCTGTTAACGCCGAATACTATTTAAATATCGTATGTTTTGCAATTTGTCTTCCAACTTAATTCGCTCACAATTTCTACTAGAACACCTAAACTAAACTAAATATACGATATAGTCAGATGACAAGACTCAAACTACATCTCAGACTCGGATAAGGGAAAACTTAGTGATGCAGTACAATATATATAAAGCCAAAGTTCCTGTTTGTTCGACGCAGTTCCGTTCAATACAATGTAAATTAATTATTACGAATCGATAAACTTCTTTAAAGAGGTCCGGCTTTAGTTTATTTCTTCAACCAGAAAATGAGCACAGCATTCGGGTATACACTAAAAACATCTTACCGGCAGAATTGTTGTTGTACATGGTCATCAAGCTCAATGAGGGATTCTTCAGTTTTCCCCATATTAACAGACATGTAACAGTATCTTAATCCAATAGAGACTCTCTAGCTACAATCTCAGCCAATATTCGTTGGAACACTGACCCCTTTCCCCGGCTTTCAATGTTGAATCCAAAATGTAGTCCAGTCAATCTATGAATTTTTGTAGCCCAAGTTCAAACTAATTGCAACAAAAGCTTTTAAGGCGGTTTTGGCTTACTTTTACCTTCATAAACATCATACTAAAAGTTCCACAAAATTCTCGTGTCGGAACAAGGTTAAAATGGCGGTTTTTTTCCCCCGTGTACCACAGGGTACCCACGCATTGTAAAAATAACAAATAACGGGTTTCTATTATTACGTGGAAATAGAAATAGTTTTTATCATGTTGAAAACATTGTTTGTACTGTCCTGTAAACTTGTTACTCTTTTCCTCGCGCGTTTTGCACAATTTGAGCTTTTTAAAGCAAAAAACGATTTATCCACAGGTATCCCATCCGGCGGAAATTAAGTTAATTTGTTTATCCCTATTTTAAAAAAGGATTTTTTTAGTATTCACGATTGAAATTGTGAAACAAAGCTATCACAGTCAAAATATGCTCTAAAGCAGCACAAAATCTAGTGAATAAGGTGCTAAAACTATCTAAAATTGATATCCAGGACTGCTCGTTTCTGCGAGGAACGCCTTACACAATCGAACGAGGTACTGGCTTGATAGCTATGAATGGAAATTCCAACAGCATATTACTTTTTATGGCGTTTTTCCCTTCTTTCTTTGTTAATTGGGCATGTAATTGCTGAAGGTAAGTTCATTTAAGCTTTTTCTGTATTTTTCCATGCACAATTTTGAGTGATAATGTATTTAAAGCGGCAAAATCACATCTTTGTTCGGTCACTTTTAGTTGAAGTTTGGAAGTTGTCCCGTTTGGGAATGGAATCTAGCTGCTGCATCTGTGGTGAAGACGTGGGGAAGGATGAGAGCTTATTTTCAAGCTAACTGAGAAGGGATGCCTAAAAATTAATCAAATCAATCCTGCAGTTAATGCAAAGCCTGGCCTAAAAGTTCACAAGAAATGCCGGCTCGATCTGCTGAGACCACGTGGGAAATCATCTGATACGAAATGCGAGGAAAATGCAAGCTCAGTCAGGCGGCGCTCAACCCACCTATCCTTCAGCTCTTCAGAGCATTGTTTATTTTGCGGTCAGCCTGCAAAGTACGATGGCAAGAAAAAAGGGCTTGACGTCATGATAAGCGTGAGAACAATAGAGTTCCAAGAATCCATTGGTAGACTGTGCAAGGAACGGAACGACGATTGGGCGATAGCGGTGCGGGGTCGTCTGGAATATCTTCGAGATCTTCACGCAGCTGATGCTGTCTACCACCAGCTATGTAGCAGCAATTTCCGAACAGGAAGGAATATTCCCTTACAGCATAACATTGGAGCAGAAAGTAGCTCAAAGAAAGCGAAGACCCAAGGACGACCTGTAGACACGGTTAAGAGCACTGCTTTTTCTAAAGTAATAGCATTTCTAGAGGAAAACGACGATGAACAGCCCACTATTAACGACCTTGTCGGAAAGATGGAGGAGTTTCTTGAAGGTGAAGAGGATCAAGCATACAGTTCAGTATACATGAAGAAGAAACTAGAAGAACATTTTGGAGAGAGAATATTAATCACAACTATTCGACAAAGGCCAAATGTTGTCACTTT
Organism: Actinernus sp. WN-2022; assembly: GCA_030867875.1. Classification (NCBI taxonomy): domain Eukaryota; kingdom Metazoa; phylum Cnidaria; class Anthozoa; order Actiniaria; family Actinernidae; genus Actinernus; species Actinernus sp. WN-2022. Next base: position 4,016,061 of record JAOWCC010001729.1, on the reverse strand, counting down.
TCATCAGAACGTCGCGTCAATAGTGAATGATTTTTATTAGAAACCAAGAAGCGAAGATCCCAATATAGAAAGGTCCAAAATTGTAGAGGCGGCAGCTAAGTTCATAAAGAATGAAATTAAGAGAGTGGATTGTTCAAGCGAGCATTTCCCAACTAGCTCTGAAATGTCGTCAGTTGAAAAAGCATTAGATTTTCTCCCCGCATTGCTCCAGGCATTTCTCGAGGTATTGGTGACTGGAAAGGATATGCAGTTAAAAATTGCGTCCCTTGGTCAAGCAATTATGCAAGCCGAACGGCCTAGAGCTTCAGCTTGGACTTGGAGTGCAGATGCACCACCAATTCGGCTCAAAGTTTCTAATTGACTCCTTAAATTCACATGGATTTTGTTGTTCTTACAACACTGTTCAAAAGTATGGACGAAGTGCAGCAGTGGCCCAAGGGATAGATATACCAGGATGGGTCCCGGGTCGTTTTATGCAATATTCCGCCGACAACGTTGACCACAACATCAGAACCCTCGACGGCGAGGAAACCTTTCATGGGATGGGGATAATCGCTTCCATAACCCCAGGAACGAAGACCAGCACTTTGATTCCGCGCAAAGAGGTGACATCAGAAGAAATAGCTAAATCTGGGCGTGTAGCTATTCGCGTGTATAATGGGCCATGTGAAGATGCTTCCAGGTTGTTGTTCAAGGAGATAAAGAACTTAAATGTAAAGGATAGCACTGCAAATCTCGATCTGTTATGGAAACTGACACTGCCACTTCTACGCAATCCTAAGCCTGGTTGGAACGGTATGATGCAGAACATATGTATTGGAACGCATCCTGGACAATCTACAATCATGTTCCTTCAAATGATTGACATGGACCCCACAGATATTACTTGCATATACTCCACACTTTCCTTTATCTGCGATCAAGCATCCCGCTACGAAGTCTCACCAATAGTCACATTTGACCAGCCCCTCTATTGGAAAGCCCTCACGATAACACAGTAGGAAGCAGAAGATAGCAAGTTGAAGTCTGTTGTTCTGATTTTAGGGGGTCTACACACAGATGAGCTTCCTCGGATGCATTGGCTATATAATGGCGGGTTCTGGAATTGAAGATATTTTAGAGTTGGTCTACGCGAAGAATACTACCATTCATATGCTCAGCGGGAAGGCCATAGCACGAGCAATTAGAGGACATTTCCTGGTGGATGAAGCACTGAATTCATTGATAGCCTGCAAAGCACTCAGTCTACCTGCACCATTTGAAAGGACAGATCAAGATGACGAGGAAGACGAAGAAGCGCAACCACCGCAACAGCCAGCAACGGACATCGATCTAGAACTTCTGAAGCAGCTGTGTAAAAAGTCTTTGGAAACCCCTCAAACATCTGGCCAGGAGACATCTTCCAGTTGCCTTGACTCGACAAATAAGAAGATCGAGGAAACGAAAGCGTCTTTGTCGGGTCAGCGTACTGCTGTTTTATGGCTGGAGTACATGAAGATGGTCGACATTTTAAGGAAGTTCATCAAAGGAGAAAGAACCGGGAACTGGAAACTGCACCTCCAGGCTGTTTATGAAATGTTACCATATTTTGCAGCAGCGGGACATAACCAATACGCAAAATCGGCTTATTTCTACCTTCAAATCATGCAGAACCTCGAAACCTCACATCCATCTGTATACAAGAAGTTCTTGGATGGCCTGCACGTTGTGCGTCGAAGTGATCATTTCTGGGGAGGTTTATCAACCGACTTGATTATCGAACAGGTAAGCCGTATTATGTATATAAGATCTTTTAAAAGGTTGCATTATTTTCCATAGTATAACCTTTGACTGGGGATATTAAAAACGATAAGTTAAGAAAGGCATTATAATGTTTAAAAATATGCTACTGTTATAGTTTTGTAACCCTTCTATTTGGTTACTAGGTGCTTATGAGGAGTATGAAGACAAGTGGTGGTCTCACTAGAGGAAGAGGGATGAGTGAAACTCAACGTTTGACTTGGGTCATGTCAATGCCAGCCTGCGCAGATATAAATCAGTCAATGCAAAATCTTACCGGAAGTTCTTTCCATACAAGCGACCAACATACCAGTAGTGGACCTCATAAGGAAGCTACCCGCGCAAGAATGGAACGCGACCACAGCGACCTTCAGAAGATAGTTGGTTTCTTCACCCAAAGAGACCCGTTCTGCGCAGACCCATCATTGCGAAACATTGCAACTGCTGTCGTAGCCGAAGACGGAGTGAATTGCAAGAAGGCAAAAGAAGTGGGCGACTCGATAATCAAGAAAATGGCGGGTAAAGATGTACATGAACACTCATTTCAGAAGAAATATCAGGTGAAAACCCTTGCATGCAAAACATCCGTTCACCTCAAAGATGGCAGCATTCAAATTGACCCACAGCTGCTTTTCCAAAGGCTCAGTGTGTTGGCGACAAGCGGCCAGTATGACAACCCTGGTTCATTTTTTGAACATGAAATGTCTAGCTACCCTGCAGCGTTGTTTGACACTTCTTTGCTACTGAGAAAAGCTGACAAGCCAGCATTAGCCGACGCTCTCTGGAAGATGACTGAAAGCGTGCAAACTCCATGCCTCAGAGAAACCCACTATGTTCTTGATGGCGGCGCTTTTATCCACCGAGTAACTTGGCCACGTGGTACAACCTACGACGACGTGTGCTCACTCTATGTTCAGCACATCCAGAGGAGGTACGGATCGCCCACGGTTGTTTTTGATGGATATGGAAATGGTCCCAGCACGAAGGACTGCACGCACCAGAGACGGGGAAGTTCGTGCTCGCCACCTGTGTTATTCCAGAGTGACATGATAGTACCATTGAAGAAGAAAGATTTCCTAGCAAATGAGGAAAACAAACAAAAGTTCATCAATCTCTTGTCAGAGAAGCTCCTGAACGCTGGCTGCAATGTAATCCAGGCTCCTGATGATGCTGACCTCCTGATTGTTAAAACCGCGGTTGAATCAGCAAAGTCGAACAGCACAGTCTTAGTTGGGGATGACACTGACCTTCTAGTCCTTATGATTTACCATGGTGACATCGATGGTAAAGACCTCTTCTTCAGACCGGAGCCCAGACAACGCAGCAAGACCAGCAGGGTGTGGAATGTGAGGGAAACAAAGTCAGCATTAGGTCCTGATATCTGCAGCAACATTCTCTTCATACATGTCCTGCTAGGATGCGACACAACATCGCGCATTCATGGTCTTGGGAAGGCGACCGGACTGAAGAAGTTCAAGGCAAGTGCGTATTTCAAAGACCAGGCAAGATTGTTCTCCGGGGATGCAAATGCTGTTAGCAAAGAGGACGTGATTGCAGCAGGAGAAAGGGCACTGGTGTGTCTGTACAGCGGCGAAAAAGATGAGAGCTTAAATACGCTACGTTATTCGCGATTTTGCCAGAAAGTTTCAACGGGCAATGCTGTTTTGCAGCCAGAGAACCTTCCACCAACATCAGCTGCTGCCAGTTACCACAGCCAGCAAGTGTTCCTCCAAGTCCAACAATGGAAAGGCATAGATTTGCCACCTCTCGAATGGGGCTGGCAGCTAAAAAATGGAAAATTCACCCCAGAGCGCACCAGTTTGCCTCCAGCACACGCCTCTTTACTGGAGATGATTCGTTGTGGCTGCAAGGGTGACTGCAGGAACAACAGATGCTCTTGTCGGAAGAACAACTTGAAGTGCTCTGCAGCATGTAGCGGGTGCAAAGGAGCTAACTGCACAAACGCACCAGAGTCTGATCTGACCGAGGAAGAGGATTTTTTAGAAACTATTGAAGTATAATCTTTGACCCGTTTTGATGAATATTTAGCTGAATAGCGCGAAGCTTTAATGAATCCAGGACATCCAACATTTAAAGAGAATAAAGTTAACCATACTTGTATGATAAAAAGGCTTTTAAGTATAAAGTAGCAGTAAATATGAAACAACAGTAAGAATTTTGCAGTAGTTTATTATTTCTCGGGTTGGGCTCCCTGTGGTTAGTCTACAATAGTAAAATTATCTACTAAAAATCTAAATAGTAGCCATTAATTGTATCCCGAATGAAATCCAAGCGAATTCAGCGCCTCTAGGTTTAGTTACACGAAGAAAAAACTTTAAATTGTTCAATTTATGCGTTTTTTCTATAGTGCGATACGCGGGAACCCTGTGGTAAAATAGCAAAAATAAATAATTCCGAATTTCAAGGTGTTCCGACCATGGAATCTTGTGGAACTTTTGATATGTTAAAAAGGTCATTTAGATGCTTCATATTTCGCTGAAAAAGCTTTTGTTGCAATTAGTTTGAACTTAATCCACAGATTGACTGGACTAATGGTTCTCAAACGTTTCATGGCTCACTCGCGACCGGCTCCAACTGCAACATTGAGGGAGGGAAAACATAGCCCTACAGTGTTCCAACATTATGTCAGTGATTGTAGGTTATTCTGTCGTAAAACATGCCTTAGCTGTGTAGTTGACCTGACCCAAACTGTCAAAGTTTTACCATTGACAGATTGCCTAATGTTTATAATACGGCCGGGAATAGATTTCTGACAATGAGTCATCGATCAATATCTCCCTGTCTCGTCTTGTCTGAGAGCTTTGACCTTTGTTATCTGAGCACGCCTGACGGAATCTAACCTGAGATTATAATTCGATACCTTTTATATCTAAACTGAGATTGTATTTCGCTTACGTTTTTAGATCTGTTCGGACAGCGCAGATGAATGTATTACGTTGTTCGTGTATTTTTGGGTCTATAACAGTTCCTTTACAAGAATCAGAAGATTAAAAAGTAGTTAAAAAGAACTGTAGCGCCTCCAAGTCTCACGTGTTGCTCATTTCACATTCTCACAGTGGTAATTATACGGTAATGAAATATTATGTGATGTAAACAGTGTAAAAGAAATCTATAAATTTAATGCGCATGGCTCCTGTTTTATCGCTCGATCACAGCGTCTCCGACCCACATTGTTAGCGGCAAAGGTCAGAACTGATCAAAAATTTTACAGGACTGAACATTAATAAAAACAAGAAGCTGCACGCAGCTTTAACTCCGGCGCATTTTTTGTAACCTGGACTATCTCAGATACTGCGTGTTTGCCAATTCAATGCACAATCAGATGCGAAAGTACGCACACACAGTTGATCTCATCAAAATGAGTCAGAACACGAGTGAACAAAAGTAGAACACGAGCGACTTAAAGTAAGCCAGGGCACACCGCGGCAAAACGTTACGCGCATGCGTATTTGCTATTTCTTGTCGGCGCGCGGCCGCCCCCAGTTTCCCGCGAAACTGAAATGAAACAACAGGCACATAGCAGTGATTTTAAAATTTCTGCTTAAAAGCATCCATTTGTGAACTAAGACTTTAACAGGTTGAAGTTTTCTTAATTTGTAATTCACTGTGAGTTTACTAAGTTATAAAATTATTTACTAAAAAAGTTGAAACCCTCGGTAATTTGTATTTGATAGCAGAGCCTTCGTTCTTTTGGCCAGCGGAGCATACCAGTTTTGCCGCGGTGTGAAGCCAGGGTACCCTAGGATAACACAGGTAGCCCACCAAAGGCGAGAGATTAAATTTTGGAGATTTCACTGCTCTCCAAAACACTGGTTTCCTGTGTTCTCAACACTAAACATTGGCTTAGCATTATGACAGGTATGTCAAAATTTTGATAATCCCCCAAGGAGTAGGTAAAATCTTTGATGGCCCCCCTAAAAAAGTAGTTATTTTTGCCTCCCCCCTCCCCAATAATTTAACCGCCCCCCCAAGCCATAAATAATGAACACCTCTTTTCTCAATGCTACTCTAGCTGTTTTGGGCTTATGCCATACAAGACTTTCATAATGGCCACCTCCGACCACCTCCTAATTTGCATAATTTGGAAGACCAATATGTAGGGGGAACCAATGCTACCACATGAAATATTACATTATAACTAGTAATTGTTTTGAAGCAATGTGGAAAATTGCTGTTGAGTTATAAGCATTTGTAATGCAGAAAAATATGAAAGAGAGGCTAGAAAGGTCTGTTGTTTTTCTCATACAAATTTATCTAATTTCAACTGGCTGTAACTTCATTGCTTTATAAGCTACAGCACTCAACTTTCACAAGTTCACAAATGTCAACATGCTCTTTCACATGGCAATGTTTATATTTTCTATACATGTGGATAAAGTACTGAAACGGGAAATCACATATGCAAATTAGGAGGTGGCCATTATGAAAGTCGTGTATTCTTGAGGCAGATATGTTTTTGAAGGGATTGCATGTTTGTGATTACAAACTCTTTACCCAGTCTTATAGCTGCGCCCTTTCAGGGAAAGCACGTTTTTTTATTGGAGAGAAGGAGTAGTGAATTTGCAACAATTTTTTTCTTAAAAGTCATGGTCCACTCCTTTTCTTCAGTTGGTAAATTCATGACCCTCCATTCAAGACATCAAGAAAACATGTGACCCTCCTTCCACCAAAAAACTACCCTTATTATTTTATGAACCATGTGTGAAAATTCTTACCTCCCTTTTCTAAAAAACAACATGCATTTATGATACAAGGACATGTGTTTTTATTATATCATCATTTCAACTCATTTTCGTATCTGATGCACATTTAATCTTTTGTTGTTTAACAAAAGTGAAATTCAGACAGATATTACTATGATGTAATTCATTGTTTCTAAAAAACCATTGTTGAACATTGACATGTTTAAATCAACATAGTAGTTTATTCAATATGACATAGCTTACTATTTTCATCAATGAGGTATTTCAGTACATATTTTTCATAGTCGATCTTATGGAATGTTAGTTCATGCCTCAGAGTCATAGTATACTGCATAGTTATTATACTTTTGAAGATATGCATATTGGCATATGAACTAAAACATTTTCCCATCATTCGTTAGACATTAGTATTTCATCTTGTGAGATGCACCAACTTTGTAGTTATTATGAATGTTGATATCTGTTGAAGATTTTAAAGTAATAAAGATATAATTAGTATCAAATACGTACAACTTATATTTTAACGACAGTCATCTAGGATATACATGATAGTCCATAAAATGCACAGGGGTTCTACAAATGATACTATACTCAGTTGAAAGAAATAATCAAATTAACAATCTTTTAGATGCATGTGGGTTTCCTGTGGTTTTATGATCATGTGACAATAATGTGAAATTAATGAAATCAATACAAGACTTTCATAATGGCCGCCTCCTAATTTGCATAATTTGGAAGATAAATATGTAGAGGGAAATCAATGCTACCACATGAAAGATCACATTAAAACTAGTACCGTATTTACTCGAATAGACGCCGCCCCCGAATAAACGCCGCACCTGAGTCATGAAAATTTAAATAAACGCCGCGGCGTCTATTCGAGTAAATACGGTAATAGTTTTGAGTTTTAGAGCAATGTGGAGAATTGCTGCTGAGCTATGAGCATTTCTAATGCAGAAAAACATGAAAGCGAGGCTAGAAAGGCGTCCGTTGTTTTTCTCATACAAATCTCTCTAATTTCAACTGGCTGTAACTTCATTACTTTTTAAGCTACAGCACTCAACTTTCACAAGTTCACTAATGTCGACATGCTCTTTCACATGGCAATTTTCATATTTTCTATAAATGTGGATAAACAACCGAAACGGAAAATCACATATACAAATTAGGAGGCGGCCATGTGAACTAGCTAATCCAAATCTCAACTATAAATTTTAAAACACCCAAATTGTCAACAACAGGTGCTCATTAGTTTAAGGTATTTAGAATTAGTCACTAAACAATAGACAAATATAATGTTGTTTCAATTTAGGGTTAAGATTTGGATTAGTTCACATGATTATTGAATAACAGCCAAACATCAACAATAGGTACTTACCAGTTTAGGGTGTTTAGAGCTAGTCACTAATTTCAGGTCTTTAAGGCTAAGTCACTTATAAAAGACTAATTCTTCTTCAATTATTGTCATGTGAACTAATTAAACACACCTTAATCATCGGTGAGCAGAAGTGCTAATTCCTGATTAAAGTAAACCCCGAATGAACCATCAAATGAACTTTGACTGAACCCTCAAATCAACAGTTTGCAGGGTTTACTTGCAGGGTTCACTCAGAGATTTCAGGGTTCACTCAAAGAGTTTGCAGAGTTTGCTGAGTTTGCTCAAAGTTTGCAGGGAGATGCAAGTACACCTAGGGAACGTGCGTAAACGTTCAAGCGAATTTTGGGGTGAATTTGTGTTCATTAAAGTGAACCTGAACGAACATTCAATTGGAGGTAAGGTTTGCTTGGTACTGTATTTTATCAAGAATAATGTAAAACAAACCTTATCATCAGCATCATTGATAGAGTTCTTGTCATCATCAACATTGTGATTGTGGAGTTGATGTATTTGCTGTTGTTAAAAGAGAAATAAGAGGTATTTAAATTACAGTATGTATGTGAATGATAAAATTAATATCTTTCATTAGTATTCACAAATTATAAAAAAAAATTAACTTGTCAATATACATGTAGGAGAGAATAGGTGCCATTTGTAATGCAAGTACTAGCAACAGGAAAACAATGTATAACTAAGGAGAAAACCATGGTACCCAAGTCATCAATCAAGCCACAGGTTAATCCCCAACATCTGTCACACTGGTTTAACAGTGGAAAAGAGATACTTATCTAGATCTTAAACCTTCCATAGTGGTGACGGGTCGGTGGTTCAATCCAGCAAGTAAATGCAAAGCAACTAAGGTAGAACTGAGCATGAGAACAAATTCGTCACATTATTTTGAAGATTCCGTTGCACATACACGTACACCAAAAATGAATACCGACTGCTCACCAATATAGATACATGTATTTGCAAAGCAATCACAAAATAACTTACCATGGGGGCAAATTCGTCACACACAATGACCCAATTACATGTACACAAGCAATTATGATAAATGGTCAATCTGCCAGTTATAACTATGATTATTAAATCTCATGTAAAATACTTCCTTATATTTTGTACAGAGAAACTATTACTAGCACATGTAAGATCTATTTAAATTAGTAATTAACCACAGTTTGCAAGCAATGTTGCAAATTACTGTCAAGTTCTTGGTATTTTAAATGTAGAAATAACACAAAAGTTAAACTGTAAAGGGCAACCGTTTTTTATAACATACAAGCGACACCTCGCGTATAAGCCGCATCCCTAACTTCAGCTTGATAAACAGAAGCCTGTTTCCCCCGAAAAGTTTCAGGAAAAACCTCATGTATAAGCCGCACCACAAAATTCAGTCAGAGTAGTCTTGTGATAGAGTTCATAAATGGCCGTAATTGAAGCAAAACTTCTTCATAAGAGATTATCATATCACAACAACAAATTGGTTACAACTTTCCTTGTTCTCTCTTGTGTATATTTTAACCTGCTGTCTTTAAATTACTTCAGAATTTTTCTGCTGTTGTTCCCCCATTCACCAACAACATAATGATTTAAGGAACTTCATTCCTTTAAAGTGCTACTGAAGCGAAATTTCATCATTAAAATTAAGATCTCACTTGAAAGTCCTTTCGAAATGAGAAAGAATAGCATTTTCTGTTTGTCAATATCTCATCTCGTTCCAGAGATATTAAGGTTTTCGGAATATGCAAATTAGATGGTCTGTGACGTCATAAGGTTTACACAGCCATTAAGACAATCACAAAATGAACAATATCTCTGCAAATAGTGGGTAAAAACAATTGAAACTTTGCACATGTGTGGTACTAAGGAAAATACACATCACTGTGGAAATCATGATGTTGCCATGGAAACACTCTTGGCCCCAGGCTCCTTTTACCTTGACCATAAAATTGTAGTTTTTATCTCTGTTACAGAAAATAATTTACTTTAAGCCACTCACATACAATGCTTACACTGTTCCAAACCTTCTGATATGCCCAACAGTAGAAAAAAATTGTTTGGCAAAGGAGAAATTAGCAAAATTGTTTTCCTCATTGAAGGAGCCTGGGGCCTAGAGTGTTACCATGGCAACAGCTTAATTTGCATAATGACATGTATTTTTCTTCGTACCATATGTGTGAAAAGTATCAATTGTTTTTACCCACTATTTGCAGAGATATTCTTCATTTTGTGATTTGTCTTCATGGCTGTGTCAACCTTATGACGTCACACACCATCTAATTTGCATATTCCAAAAACCTTAATATCTCTGGAACGAGATGAGATATTGACAAACAGAAAATGCTATTCTTCTTCATTTCGAAAGGACTTTCAAGTAAGTCTTAACTTTGATGATGAAATTTCGCTTCAGTAGCACTTTAAGCACATAAGAAAGTAAGATTTTCTGGCAAAACTATATCAGCATGTGTCTGAATCCGTGGTCTGCATCTTGGATTTTCAGGGAGGCCTGGGGCGAGAGTTTTCTCAAACGTCTGATCGAGCGTGATTGAGCTCCCAAATTGAACATGAACTCAATGAGAATTATACTTTATTTGAAACTTTGAAGGCTTCCAAGACCAATTAAGACTTTTAACAACACGTCTCAGAATCATTCGAAGAGTTAGCAGAGAAGACGACAGTCAACTGGCCAGCTAGTGTTCTTTGGAAAGTGAAGGAGAGGAGTTTGAGTAGAAATCTTGCTGACACAAGTGTTCTGTGAATTTAATGTGCCATTTCTATTGTTCATATGATTTTGTTTACGGTCATTGCAAAAAAAGTTTTCTGAAAACACTTACATATAAGCCGAACCCCTAACTTTGTGACAATTTTTCGTTACTTTCAAAATCTGAAAGTCAAAAAAGGTGCAGCTAATATACGTGATAAAATATGGTACATGGTTTTTCTCATACAACTTGCTTTAATTTACAGTTACTGTAACTTTAATTTATAGCCTTTCATTCATGCTACAACATTCAAATTCTACAGGTTTAGTATTGTTGGTATGCACTTTTGCATGGTAAGGATGTTGTTTTCTATACATTGTACATGTAGCTAAATTGTTAAACTACAGAGAATACATCCTTATGCATGTTGTATAGCCTCTTCAGTTAATTGCAAATAATGACTATGTTAACTTTGAGATTACTCACTTTTGGCCATTACCAATCAGTGCTCTTCCTTATGTCCTTTTCTACCACTGTATTCTCAATGTCACAGAATACGATTTTGCAGTTGGACTACAATATGGTTGGCATGGTTACCTTTCTGCATCATTGAACTACAATGTGGTTGGTATGGTTATCTTTCTGCAATGATACAAGTCATATGACAGCATCTTGAATGAAGTTTGATCACTTTCATGAGCAACCTTATAAGATGTACATTACTGATCAGAACTACATGTATATAACCTCCAGTGTATTTGGGTTCAGGTTTGCTTTTGAGCAAACCAAGGGTGTATGCAAGGGTTTTCTCAATGTTTGCTTATATTCGAGATCTAAGTGAACTCCAGTAAACTTTGTGATTAAAGCAAATCCTGAGTGAACCCTCAAACAAACTTTGACCAAGGCCTCCCTTAAATTGTTGTCTCCTGTATAACTTAGTTTAAGGGTTCACTTGAGCAAATGTAAGCAAACCAAGTGAATCTGAGAGTGAAGCCTATTAGGATTGACTTCAAGTGATGCCTATTAGGATTGACTTCAAGTGAAGCCTGTGTTAACTTTGTGTTCATTAATTAAAGCAAATCTGAATGAAGATTTAATTGGAGGTAAATAATGTCTGGTTGGTACTGTATTTTATAAGGAATACTTTAAGACAAACCTTCTGATCAGCATCATTGTTAGCATATTGTTGTCATCATCAATATTCTGATTGTAAAGTTGATGTATTTGCTGTTGTTAAAAGAGAAATCTAAAGAGGTATTTAAATGAAAGTATGTATGGCAATGATAAAATATATTTCATTAGTATTCACAAATTGAAGGGGACCGTGCAAGAACAACGTAAGTGACTTCTGATCAAATTCCAAATTCTTCTTGATATTCTTTGTTTTCTAAGAGAGAATTTAGAACTTGATCAAAAGTCACTTACGTTGTTTTTGTAAGGACCCCTTCAATTATAAACATCTTTGAACTGGTCAATATAGGAGAGGATACATGCTATTTGCAATACAAGTACTAGCAACAGGAAAACAATGTATGACTAAGGAGGAATCCATGGCACCCAAGTCACGAATCAAGCCAAGGGTCAATCCCCAGCACCTGTTGCACTGGTTTCACAGTGGAAAAAAGATACTTACCTACAATGTAGGTCTTAGACCTTCCACAGTAGGGACGGGCGGGTGGGGCAATCCGGCAGGCACACGCAAAGCAAGTTAGCTAGAATTGAGCATGAGGACAAACTCATCACATTTGAATACTCCATTACACATACATGTACACCAAATGACTACTGAATGCTGGCCAATACATACATGTATAAATTTGCAAAGCAATTCCAAAATAACTCACCATGGGGGCAAATTCATCACACAAGATGGCCCAATTACATAAGCTATTACGAAGTCAACCCAATATGTTGGTGAATTCCCCAGTTAACTATCAATTATTAAATCTCATGTAAAATACTTTGTTATATTTTGTACAGACAAACTATTACTAGCACATACAAGATCATACCTAAATTAGTAATTAACCACAGTTTGCAAGCAATGTTTCAAATTGCTGTCAAGTTCTTGGTATTTTATATGTAGAAATAACACAAAAGAGAGTCTGTAAAGGCCTACATGTACATGTTTTTTCTCATACAAATTGCTTTAATTTAAAATCACTGTAACTTTAATTTATAGCCTTTCATGCTACAGCATTCAAATTCTACAGAATTGCTATTGTTTGTAATATGCTCTTTCGCATGGTAAGGATGTTGTTTTTCATACATTGTACATCATTGTGGCTAAATTATTAAACTACAGAGAATTAATAAATGTGTTCTCTTGCTGAACTAACGACTTCTCAACTCATTTAAATGGACAAGGAGAATTTTGCAACGCTTTAGTTGATGAGGTAAAAGACGTTAAAAGCTGTTTAAACGGGTAGCTAACAACTTGGAGCGTTAAAATAATGGAAAAGCACTAATGTATGTTTTCCTGTGTTCGGTCACACATCATTATACATTAATGATGTACATGTATAGCTTCTTGCAGTTAATTGCAAATAACGACTGTGTTAATTTTAAGTGTACTCACTTTTGGTCATTACAAATCAATGCTCTCCCTTGATTTCCCTTTCCACCATTGCATTCTCAATGTCACAGAATACGATTTCGCAGTTGGCCTAAAACATGGTTGGCATGGTTACCTTTCTATGTCATTGGACTACAATGTGGTTGGCATGGTTACCTTTCTGCAATAATACAAATCATATTACAGCATCTTGATTAAATAATGTATCTACTGTACATGTGTCTAAGGTTTCTAATGATTATAAATTAAATAGCATTGTATTATGATAATTGTCAATGAGCCAAATGAGTCCAAAGGCGAGGTTGGCAAGGCGGCAGAGCATATAGTTTTGCATGCAGGGAAATCCCAGATTTATTGCATAATTCCACAATAATTTGCACATGATTGTGTTTGGATAGAGGCTGAAGGCCTAGGATTTCATACATGCGATGGGCCTTCATGGACTGAATAATTTGTTTTACAGCTCTAAATGTATGTTAATTGGTCAGATAGCTATCATTTTTAAGCGGAGCACTGTGGTCCTTTGGCATGGAGGAATATTTTAACAGGAGTTTTCATACAGTATTTCAGCATAGTGTAGCGCACTTGACACTAAAGAGAACAGTCTGTAAAGTTTATAGGGGGTTTCTAGTAGTTCATACTATTAGTTGTCGTGGACTGAAAAGTTACTTTTACCACTTCATATGTATGTCAATTGGTCAGAAGTCTATACTCTTGTTTTTTAGCCATTAGAAAGTATTTTTAACTTACTTTTCGTATAGTGTTTTGACGAGATTAGCCGCTGTGGCCCATTGAACTGTAGGTATATTTTAATGCGAGTTTTCATATAGTATTTTTAGCATAGTGTAGTGCATCACTAGAGAGAATTGAGTTGTCATGATGGAAGTCCATATAATTACTAGCGGTTGCTCTATAGGCTCTTAATTATGCAGTTGGTAATATTAAACACTTACAGCTTCATATGTATATCAATTGCTTGAACTTGATTAAATTAATGTGTTTCAATTAATAAATAGATACTGGTTTACCTCTTTGTGTGCTGGTCAAACATTGGTCGTTGGCACTTTACCTAAAGATATACCTAGTATAGCTATTAATGCAAACCATTTAATTATTGCATCAGCATCCTGATCATATTTATCACAATGATTACTATTGTTATAGTCATAAGTTTATTGTTACAATTTTGTTGAAACTGTTAATAATAATTATTATTTTTATTCATCATAATTATTTTTGCAATGTTACTTTAACAGCCTCATGATCAGAATAATATATACTTATTACAGAGTTGTTAAAATCATTAAATTGTTGAGGGTTGATATATACATGATCTAATAAACTTCCAGAAGAAATAAATGTTGGCACTTGTATAATTTGTTCATAGTTTAAAATATCATTCATCATGTATTTCAAAGGCCTGACTTCATTTTCATTAAAATAATTGATATTAAAATCTCCCAGAATTAGGTCTATTGCATGATGATCAAGTATCACTTTCATATTATCCACATATTGTTGCACATTTGAGCTCTGCTTTCGATATAGCAACAGAAATGATAATTCTTGTTGTTTAATGGTGTTAAAAATCAGAACTTTGAGACCATTTATGGATGGAAAATATTCCTGTTCACAAATTTCAATATTGTTTCTGTAACATAAAGCCAAACTTGAGTAAACATCTAAGTTGTCTTGTCTGTACAATGTAAAAGGTGCCAGATTATTTATAATTTGTGTTCCTATATCCGAAATGTGTAACTGTGTTTCCGTTAATAATAAAATGTCAGAGTTGAAAACATTACGATCATATTTAATGTCAATACTGTGCTTTCTAAGTGATCTAACATTTAACAGAGTAATTGATGTAAATGAGGCATCGTTTGTTGGTTCTCTGATTGCTTCTAGATGTAATATATGCCTAAGCCTTTCATATTCTTGATGAACCCTAGGATCTGCCTTGATGTGCCGATTCTCAATTTGTCCAAGAACATGTATACCTTGCAAAGATGTAGCACGACTTAATGCAACATATATTTGACCAAAGTTAAACGACCTTTGTCTGAATAATTCAAAGCTGATGACAATCTTTTCTACTGTTAGACCTTGAACCTTGTGAACTGTACATGCCCATGCAAGCTAAAGTAATTGGAAATTGTATTCTCTGTATTTCTGGTGATGAAGCTTTGCCTGACGTTATTTTAATTTTACTTAGTACTGGTACAATAGGAATAACCTTATTCGCTTTAGCAAATGAATCTTTACTGTTGTCTAATAATATATTTCCAGCTCTGTCATCATCAAATTTAATATAGACAATACTTGGTCTGTGACTCTTTTGATTAACAATGATTCTAATAACTGTGCCTATTTGACCATTTATAAGTCTATCTGAAATATCAATATTTGTAGTCAACATAACTCTGGCAGTTTCTTTTATTTGAATTTCGAAGTCAAGACCACCTGTTTCAGAACGTCCTCTAGATAGTATTTTCTTGATGTCTTGTGTTGTAACTTTAGGTGGATATTGATCAATAGCTCTAAGTATAAATAATGGTAAAGAAATATTCTGTAGAAGTTTGTTATTATGTTCAGTAACAGGAACATTTTCAGCCCAAACATGAAGAGCATCTAATGGATAATTGTCATCAGATGGCAAGACTGATCTCGATTCAATGCATCTAATGTCATCTTCAGTTTGTGTAGCAGTTCGAAATCTGTTAAGGAGCTCACTGAATTGTTCATCATCCTTTTGTCTCATTATGTCAGTTAGTTCAATCATTTTAAAGATTTGCCATGGATGACATATATTATAATTATCATTTCTGTAATTTGCAAAAATAGGTTTTTGTCTAATTGGAGGCAATTGATACAAATCACCAACAACAATAATACTTATTCCAGCAAACAATTGAGAATTTGGAGTTACAAAAATTTCCTTTAATCTTAAATGTACGTGATGTAATCTATTGTTAGAAACCATAGAAATTTCATCAATAATTATGAGTTTCAAATCAGATAGTGACAATCTTAGTAAAGTTTTCCTTTGATCTGAGAGTGCTGGTAGATTATCACCTGTTTCTTTTGGAATTGCTAGAGCAGAATTTATAGTTGTGCCACTTATGTGTATTGCTGCAACACCTGTTGGAGCTGTCAACAGTACTGTAGGTAATTCAGGATTTTTAGCTCCATATCTGAAAGTTTTTACAGCAGAATGATAAATTACTCTTATTAGATGGCTTTTTCCAGAACCTGCACCTCCTGTAATAAATAAATATATTGGATCTACTTCATTAGGTTTTAATGAATTTAAATTTGATATCTTATTTCTACACCAAAATAATACACTATCATATGCATAACGTTGTTTCTCATTCAGCGATCTCACAATTTCACGGAGTGAGTCATCAGTAATATCTGACGGTTGATTATATACAGTAAATGCTGGTCTTGTTTGTTGAGCTGCAGAGGTTGAATTAGGAAGTAAATCATCAGCTGATTGTTCATTAAAACAGTCATCAGAGACTAAATCATCTAATTCAATTTCAGAATGCATGTCCTGATTTTCTTGATCATTCATACAATCATAAGAATGTAGGTTCATACCTTCATGGTTTCTTAGATGTTGTAAAGCTTCCAATAAAGCTTCAGCATTTGGTTCAAATACTTCTCTATTTTGTTGTACAACAGTTTGCACTGCTACAGTACAGCCGTAAAATAATGCACGCGCAAGAACTTCTTTTTGCGTCCGCAAGCCAACAGGTTCTTGCGTGCAGCTTGCGCTTGAAATTACTGAACTAACGCAAGAACTTGAGACACGCAAGAAGTTCTTTCCGCAAGAAGATCAACCCTCAAAAAGTTCTTTCCGCAAGACGATAAACCCGCAAGAAGGTAAACTTTAGAAGACCCGCAAGAACGCTGAAAAACACGCAAGACGTGGCAATTATGAGAACATAATTATTGTCTGTGTTTTATGTGAGATCGCTAATAAGAAATGGAACCTTTGAGAACCATGAACATTTACTGTAATATCTTAAACTGAAGTAGAGATTAGCTGGATACCCGCATACTTGACTGTTTTATTAACTCGTCACAAAGAACCTGAAATCAAAACTCAAGAAGATTCGGTACGATCTCATGCAAATTATTAATCAGACAACACATTAAAATTTCCCAAAAAAATTATTCACCAGTGTATCGATTTGACAGAATAGACTCAAACCAGTTTTTACATCAGGCGGAAACTATTCAGATCCGTAAGTAAAATAAAACTTTCAAAACATTTGGTTTGGAAGGACGACAATATTTGGTGCGATCTCAAAGCAAAACAAACACTGCCGAGTACATTGATTATTCAAATCAGTTCGCAGAAAATGTCACACATTCAAGACTCGGACTTTGAAAACAGAGCCACATTAAATAAAAAAACCTCCATAATATTTATTTGGTGGAATTTATCATTTCCCAGTAAAGCTGAGAAGCTTGTGGTGCATTTTAAACTACAACGCAATAAAATCACACTTAACGCAAAGTTCGCGGCACTCGATCTTGTGTCAAAAACCAGACAATCAGTCTCCACGGCTGAAAGCACACGTGAACTCGGAGAATCGTTGTATCCCTGAAAAGCTGGCTTCTTGAATTGAAAACATATGCAATAGATGACTTAAAAAAATACTGAATGATTGACGGATCTATTAAAGTTTTAATCTACAAAAGCTAAAGTTTATCAGATGAAATAAAAACACCGAACTAACGATAGGACCGTGTTTAGTAACGCAATCCCACGCAACCTTTCTTTTGGTGACCCTCGATAATTATTAAGTTGGTCAATGGTGAGCCAGTAATCATAACGTTTTGGTGGCCATTAGATAGTCAATACCACCAAAGAACATTCATTATGGATTTGAAGACTGATAGCTTCAAAAGCTCAGTTTAATACCACCGTTTCATTGCTACGCAATAGCGTGAGACATTCCCGCCGGGACAGATTTTTGCCGCTCATCGTGATTTGCAGTCTTTAATACTATCGATATCACTAACTAATATCCTGGAACTCGCGGTAACTCAAACAATTTTTCACTTCCCTTGAGTGTATCAATATTTATTCTACTTGCCTGGTAAAACAGCCGAGTGCTTGAGATATATATATTCGCTTTTCGATTATCTTACTCTAGAAAACCTTTTGATGAAAGAGGGAAATAAAAGTCGGAGTTGGAAACATAAATCTTAGCATATGAAAACAGCCGCATCAATCCCGAGTTCAAAGAAGCGACGAGTTCTTGCGCTAAGACTTCAACTTCTTGCGTTTCATCTTCTTGCAGTAAGCTCAAGATATTTAGTTCTTGCGCTTCAGCCTGAACTTCTTGCGGTTCAGTAGTTCTTGCGTCTATAAAGCGCAAAAAGTTGGTTTAGGCCTTCTTGCGGCAGCTTGCGTGTTCTTGCGTCGTAAGAAGTTACTTGCGCCACTTCTTGCGCGTGCATTATTTTACGGCTGTACTGTAATTCACTGAATTTTCCTGCATAAGTCTGTTCTTCTCCTAAAAGTTCCAATTCATTTCTCCATGGCAAATAAAGTATAAGTAAATGATGAAAATATTTTTCTGGTTGTTTTGTTTTGTTTGGAGTATAGAATCTAATCACAGATTTAATTTTCCTACACTTCATTACTTCATTAGTATTTAATAAGATGATCTTCTTAGGTAATATTGCTGTCGTATTTGAGCTTGTGTGCTGTTCTTCAATCATACAATCAGTTAGAACATTTGGCTGAGCATCATTTGTTTCATTGTCTTTATTTTTATAATCTTTATAATAGTAGGCTGCAAACTCTGCTAAACATAATTTGTCAACAGTAGAAATTGAGCGTGGTCTGTTACTATAACGTTCAATGATGTTTGATTTAAAAATATCAGTACTTTCATCATCTAATTCGTCAATTTCTTCTTGACTCTTTCTGATGCGTATTAAAAATCTATTATCAGGTAAATCTGTGCTTACGTAAAGTGTTCCAGGAAATGTTTTTCTTAACCACAATTCAGGCATACATCGATAAACACATTCTTGTGCACTAACTTCTCTAGTATAGAAAGAAAAGCAGCACCTATTTTTCTTAAACCATCTCTTATACTTAAATTGCAATTGTTGGCTTCCTTTGCTGCAGTTATAATTGCTTGGGAGCATTCTGTTTCATCTTTTGATAAATAGGAACAAACATAAGTTACACACTTGTAGTGGTTATAGACTGGTTGTAAATCCACATTTGCTTTGAATCCTTGTATTCCCGCAACAAAATAATTATTGATAAAACAACTGTCTGTATGCCTTTTCAGATGCAGTTCATAATATGAATCACTTGAAATAGATAATGCCCAATAATATTGCTGTTTCGAAACACCAGCAAAAGCTAAAACCTCTTCTGGAGTGATACTTGAATTATAATTTGAATTACGTGGGTTTAGAAGTTCATCGATTTTCTCTTTTACAGCACTAAGAATTTCATTCCGTTTGAAAAGTGTATCAGATTTTTTGTCTTCATCTAGATCGTTTGACAAAGGTTCTGCTACAAGAGTTTTTTCTGAGAAAAATTGACCAAAATTAAATCTACATGACACATTTCTGTATTTTCTACATGTTTTAGAGTGAGAATGTTTTTGATAGGTTTTAACCAAGTCATACAATTCGGGCTCAGTGTTTACATCTGGCAGACCAGCTTGCAAATGTTCATCTATAAATGCTATGTACACTTCTTTGTTTTCACTTGTCAATACTGGGCAGTCAGACGTCCATATCAATGAATGTAAATGAGGAGAACCTCGCATTTGAAACTCAATTCGCAGTGCATAATATATTATGTTTCCAATAGGCTTACAATTACTAAGTAAGACTTCTTTAAAAAATGTTTCCACTCTGTATTGAAAATGTTTAGCTACAAATACAGGATTTAAATTCAGCATTGAACATCTTTCATGATACGATAAAGCTTCAATTTGTTCATCAGTCATATTTATGCCTTTTGTCCTAGCAATTATTTGAAATAGTTCAGGCCATCTAAGATCAGCACAGGATAGTGTCATAAACCATGTTGGTATACCAAGTTGTTGTACCATAGCTACAACTTCGTACATAAATCTCTGCCAATATGGGGGAGAACCTGGAAGCTGCCTTAAGAATAAATATGCTTGATCTTTCGAAATTAGATCATGTAAATAATCTGCATTTGATCTTATTTGAGATGCTGTTAGAATCTGTCCATGTACTTTTTTCAAAGCAATATTAATATTGTCTGAAACTTTCTTTTGCTCTGTAATAAATTGCGCAAAAAAAAGATATTCTGGGTTTGTAGCAAATCTTCCACTGTAGTGTAAAAGTCGTGCATTGAAGTATTTTACTGGAGTGAGCTTCATGTCTCTTTCTGCTGTATAACCAAACCTTCCTTTAGGAAATAGTGTTGGAAATGCCAGTTCCTCACATTGTTTATCAGTCATAAGAGATACTGGATGTTTATTTTCACCAGGAGCTATATTATATACTTCATTTCCTGCCGAAGAACTACTTGGATTTATTTGTTCACTAATTATAGGATAATCTGGAATGAGAGATTGCAAACACGTTTCACTAGTTGATGCTCTGTGTTCATTTAGTGGATCTCTTTCTTCCAACATACATGTATCATCTATAATCATACTATACTACAGCCATTATCAACTTCAGAATTGTTTTCAGTGGCCTGACTATTATTATTTACATCTTGGTTTTCTTCACACTGACCCAATGTTGTAAGACCTCTTTCAATATTATCGCTATCAATAATTATGTCTTTATACAAAACATTATTAATTTGAAGCCAGTTGAGAGCATTAAGTACTACCTGAGGACGTACTGCTTGGAAATAAACATGACCTCTAAATTCAAGTTTTCTCTTAAGCTTTAACATGATAATTCCAGATCTCTCAGGGGGGCGTGGCAAAATACTGCAAGTTTGTTGACAGTTAACTGGTACATTGCAAATGGCACCTTTGATTTTTCTTTGTTGTCCCTTTGGCATTATGACTATTTTTTCAAAAACTATCCGCTGTGCAATAAGTATCTGTTCAAGCTTTTGCAATAATTCCAGTTCAGGAGGAATAGCGTCCAAATAAAGATTATTATAGACAGCTTGGCAAGGCATTTTGTCTTTCAAAACTTTTGTGTGGCAAGTTTTACAAATATATTCTTTGTCATCATATGATTTTTTGCCAGTAAAAAGATGTTTGCATTTATATTTCTCTTCCTTCAACTGCACAACTGTTTTTCTATACAGTATTCGGTTACAAACTGTACATATGTAATAGGGACCTTCTCGTATTTTGACATTAAACACTGCAATGCAATGTTCTAAATTTTGAAACATGTTTGAAGACTGTCTTCTATTATTACTTGCTTCTTTCTTCTTGGATAGATTTATTTCCCTTTTGTCAGCTGGCATGTTGCTATATTCCTTTTTCAAATTGTCAAGACAGCATCTCTTTGTTGGTGGTTCCATGTCATCATAAGTTCTCTTTGATTTATTACGAAGTTCATCCTTTTTCTTAGGATCCATATCCTTGTACTTTTCTGCATAACTTGATAAGAGATTTTTCTTTTGGTTAGAACCCATTAAACTGTATTTTGCTGCATAATTTGACAAGAGTGTTTCCTTTTTCTTAGAATCCATTGAACTGTATTTTGCTGCATTATTTGACGAGAGTGTTTCCTTTTTGTTAGAAGCCATTAAACTATACTTTGCTGCATTATTTAACAAGAGTGATTCCTTTTTTTTCGGATCCATTGAACAGTATCTTATTACATTGTTTGACAAGACTATTTCCTTTTCCTTAGGATCCATGGAACGATACTTGGCTTTCTTATTATACAAGAATATGTGTTTCCTATTACAATCCCTTGCTTTATAATATTGTTCATTATAAAGAGTCTTTCTTTCTATGTTCATTTTTTTGGTTAATGGTTTCATCGCTGCATATTTTTCTCTTTCTCTTTTTAAAGTAGCTTGCTTTTGTGTGCCAGATATATGCTTTCTCTTAAATACTTGTTGCTGTTCAGTCTTTGTCAGTTGACATGTACATAATAAAAACTGTAGCCGATATTCCATTTCCTCACAATTAAATTTTTCTGTAAGAATGGTGCAAAAAACATTAATGACAGAGTTTATATCATTCACAACTTGGAACACAGGTATTAACATATTACTGTCAGAAGTCACATGTAATACAGCATACTTAAAAACATGTTTTCGCCTCTTTTTATACTGCTGAAATATACAACTAATACAATAATTTCTAATCCATAACAAAAAACCTGTATTTTCATTCTGATTATCTGAAATAAGATTCTTCAGGAATACATTGCTTGAAAGTGAGGTTGAAAGAATGCCTTGATGTTCTGCATTATAAATGACAGCAATACTTATATCATATATTTTTACCTCATTTGGTAAGTCAGTATTTGTTAAATATGTGTCAATATTAAGTGTCTGATAAAATGCATTGGCATGTTCAATTATACCTTCCAACGTATCAGAATTCCAATATGACGGTGCCTTTATAACAGAGAAACAAATGGAATAAAAAGATATTGGACAACATTGCTTACAAAGTGAAAAAGTTGCAATATTTGGTTCATCAGTAACATTATTAAAGACATGATCTTCATTAACTTCACTAGTTTCACTTTGCAATCTTGATATACAGACACCTTTAATCTCATAAGTAATATTAGGTACTTCTGCATATAAATTCTCAAAATACTCCAATAAGTTATTTAACGAAAATACCTCTAGCAATACACAGGTTCCCAAAGAGTGTGTCATGCCAAAAGCATCTCTTGCATGTGAATCAAATACTTTATATGCTCCACCTGGCATAACATATACAGCTACAGTACTACCTCCTATTGTCAACAAAAAAGAACTGTAATTCTGTCTCTGGAGTGATTCAAAAGCTCCATCTAATGATATCCAATAAGGTTTAAGTCTTCAATTTCAGAACTCAAACCATGTACTCTACCAGAGTAACTTTGACTGTATTGTAGTTCATAGTTTATTTCAGATATGCTAACAATTGCAGGTACATCAGTTAACAACAAGTAAGCTTGCCCAGATGACCTAGACAGCATTGTATACAACTCATTGCCAACACTCATAATCTCAATTAGGTTACTTGACGATACAATCAAACTTCGATGATTAAATATCAGAGCTGATAAAGACATCGCTACACACTGCCGTCCTGCATTTAAACTGGACCAAACATTATAATATCTCCTTGACTATAAGGAGCACGAATTGTTTTACTGGGGTCTATGATTGATGGACCAGGATTTGCTTCTATATCTTTTGATAGCATCATTGTGCAATGCTTGATCTTGTGGTTTAAATCTTTGAAAACATCGATGTTTTCATCTGTTTGCGAATTGGGTTTCTGTAAAGATGTGCCCGCATACAATTGACATTTTAATTTCGCATGCTTGTGCTTATTCCCGTAATCGAGCACTATACCTGTACGTATTTTTTTACTGTTCGTCACGATCAACGATGGTTTTCTACATTTACGCTCTTTCATCTTTTTACGGGTTTTCTTTTTCGTATGACGATATGTAAATTGGTTATAGCGATTATACGACCCTTCTCGTTGATCAGTTCGGCCACGGGTATAATTGTGTATTTTAGATGACTTTGGATAATCTTTTGCTATCTGTTTTCGAACTGCTCGTCTCAACTTTCTGCTCTTTCGTAAAACACGTGTAAGTTCTTTCATTGGAATACGGCTGGGTTCACGACAACGAATACGACGTGGTAGTACATGAATTCCGTTGCAATTTTCTTTGTCAATAAATTTAGCGTAGCGAGATCTACAACTACACTTGTTTGACCCAACATCACTTACTTCAACTGCCGCTTCTTCCGAAATACTTTCTATGAAGACATTCATATTAATTTCTTCTATAAAACCAGTTTGCCATTGTAATAACTGCTGTGCAAGCGTTACATAAAGATTTACGCATAAAATCATAATAATACCGCAAACATGGGACCAAACGACATACCATTTCAAACTCCAAGTCCAATTACTAAGGTTGGCCTTATTAAAATCAAATATAAAAATCCACAGACATAGTATACAAATCACCTTTAAATGTAACCACACCTTCATATTCATTCTGTCGACTTCGCAATTCTCGCCTTCGGCTTCGTCACGTCTTTTGCTTTGATGATTCAGCAGTTTATCAGCCGGCCAGTTAATCTAGTAGTAGTTGTAGTCTTTTCTCGTTCTTCTTGACTTTCCCTTTCAATCGTTTTTGACTTCTGTACGCTGACGAGTCTTCAACTTCTGTGTAATTGTAAGTGTATTTGTATGTTTCGCAATGAATCGCAATGTTTCGCAATAGTTCACTCTCAAGTTGTTGGCAAGAGACTGAATTACGGAAAATCAGAGATCTTCCAGCCTCGTTTGAATAATAATGTACAACAGAAAGTCACAAAATATGAAGTACGTACCTCAAACTATATATAAACTTCCTTCGCACACAATACAATGGCGGACTAAAAAGTTTAATGCGCACGCATAAGCTAGCAATGAACGCCGCATGACGAGTCTGAACATGTGTGACGCGACCTGTCAAAATTGGAACCAGTACCCTTTCTCTCCCCCAGTCCCCCATGCGTTTTCCCCACTATCTGCGAGCCTGGAACAAAAAGGCGGAATAGATTTCTAACAATGACTCATCGAAATCGATACCTCCTCGTCTCGACTTGTCTGAGAGCTTTGGCCTTTCTTATCTGAGCACGCCTGACGAAATCTAACCTGAGATTATAATTCGATACCTTATATATCTAAACGTATTTGAATACACTTAGCTGAGATTGTATTTCACTCACGCATTAGATCTGTTCAGGCAGCGCAGATGAACGCATTACGTTGTTGGTGTATTTTTGGATCTATATTAACAGTACCTTTACAAGAATCAGAAGATTAAAAAGTAGTTAAAAAGAACTGTAGTGCCTCGAAGTCTTACGTGTTGCTCATTTCACATTATCACAGTGGTAATTATACGGTAATGATATTATGTGATGTAAACAATGTTAAAGAAATCTATGAATTTAATGCGCATGCCTCCTTCTTTATCGCTCGATCACAGCGTCTCCGACCCACATTGTCAGCGGCAAAGGTCAGAACTGATCAAAAATTTTACAGGACTTAACATTAGTAAAAATAAAAAAAAGACACGGACTGCATTTTAAGACTCCGGCTGCTGACTAGAACTCAAGACTAGAAATTGGACTATCAGATGCGAAATTAGAAATTGGACTATCAGATGCGAAATTAGAAATTGGACTATCAGATGCGAAATTAGAAATTGGACTATCAGATGCGAAATTAGAAATTGGACTATCAGATGCGAAATTAGAAATTGGACTATCAGATGCGAAATTAGAAATTGGACTATCAGATGCGAAATTAGAAATTGGACTATCAGATGCGAAATTAGAAATTGGACTATCAGATGCGAAATTAGAAATTGGACTATCAGATGCGAAATTAGAAATTGGACTATCAGATGCGAAATTAGAAATTGGACTATCAGATGCGAAATTAGAAATTGGACTATCAGATGCGAAAGTATGCACGCACAGTCGCATCACGAAGCAGCACCAGAGTAACAAGAAGCTGCACGCGCCTTAAATGAGAACTCAAGCCTAAAATCAACTCAATGTCTATGCAAAGATGTATTCGAAATATATAAATTGTGCTGTTTATTTTTTCTCTGTTACACGTCTATGAAGAGAAAATCTGAAACCTTTCTCACAGCGTCCGCTCAGACGGCTCAAGTCCATTTTTTACTGGACTAACGGCTCCTAATTGCGAACCATTGTGTTTTCTTTGTGTTGGAGGTCGATATGGGAAAATTTGCTTTGAATTGAGCCGCCACACAATCTAAATTGATCAGCGGAGAATCGAACTTCTCTTCAGACGCGCAACACAGACAAATATAATTGCAGAACTTATATCTTTAGAATACATGTTTGTTTAGACGTTGTGAACAACACAAGTAGAACACGAGTGCACGCAAGTAGAACACGAATAAACACGAGCAACCGTCACGTAATAAGCCAGGGTACCCAGGATTACACAGGTAGCCCACAATACTAGGATCCAAATACTAGTAGGATCTGAAATATAACTCCACACGAGTCAGAACACGAGTGAACATGAGTGCACCAGCGCTTCATGATTTAATTAACAGAAAAGCATAATAATAAAATAATAAAAATTGTGTTATCGGCTTAGTTGTTTCGGGTTATCTGTTGTATCAGTGTGTGCCGTCTTTGTATTTTCGGGTTACCTGTGTTGTCCTATTGTTATCAATGCGGTACGGTGACCGGTACGGTGACCATAGTATTGGTACTAATTCTTTGTATATCTTATATATTAATTTAACTAGGCTTAATTTATACATGAAAAATAATTTATCCCATTTAGCGACTCGAAGAACATCTTGAGAAGGCATATGTCTTGGGAGATTAAAAATAATTCTGGCTGCTCTGCAATGTAAAACCTCTAAAAAAATAAAATTATCTTTACAATTAAAACACAATATTCTCCATGTACGCTCTGCGCTGAGTACTACTATCGTATGTTTTGCAATTTGTCTTCCAACTTAATTCGCTCACAATTTCCACTAGAACACCTAAACTAAACTAAATATACGATATAGTTAGATGACAAGTCTCAAACTGCATGTCGGACCGAAGTAGTTTGCAGTTTTCGCACACTAGACAGTACACGGCACAAACTTTTCCATGTCCGCTCCTGTTAACGCCGAATACTATATAAATATCGTATGTTTTGCAATTTGTCTTCCAACTTAATTCGCTCACAATTTCCACTAGAACAACCTAAACTAAACTAAATATACGATATAGTCAGATGACAAGACTCAAACTACATCTCAGACTCGGATAAGGGAAAACTTAGCTGATGCAGTACAATATAAAGCCAAAGTTCCTGTTTGTTCGACGCAGTTCCGTTCAATACAATGTAAATTAATTATTAGGAATCGATAAACTTCTTTAAAGAGGTCCGGCTTTAGTTTATTTCTTCAACCAGAAAACGAGCACAGCATTCGGGTATTCACTAAAAACATCTTACCGGCAGAATTGTTGTTGTACATGGTCATCAAGCTCAATGAGGGATTCTTCAGTTTTCCCCATATTAACAGACATGTAACAGTATCTTAATCCAATAGAGACTCTCTAGCTACAATCTCAGCCAATATTCGTTGGAATACTGACCCCTTTCCCCGGCTTTCAATGTTGAATCCAAAACGGTTCTCAAAAGTTTCATGGCTCACTCGCGACCGGCTCCAACTGCAACATTGAGGGAGGGAAAACATAGCCCTACAGTGTTCCAACATTATGTCAGTGATTGTAGGTTATTCTGTCGTAAAACATGCCTTAGCTGTGTAGTTGACCTGACTCAAACTGTCAACAGTTTTACCATTGACAGATTGCCTAATGTTACGGCCGGGAATAGATTTCTGACAATGACTCACCGATCAATATCTCCTTGTCTCGTCTTGTCTGAGAGCTTTGACCTTTGTTATCTGAGCACGCCTGACGGAATCTAACCTTAGATTATAATTCGATACCTTTTATATCTAAACTGAGATTGTATTTCGCTTACGTTTTTAGATCTGTTCGGACAGCGCAGATGAATGTATTACGTTGTTCGTGCATTTTTGGGTCTATAACAGTTCCTTTACAAGAATCAGAAGATTAAAAAGTAGTCAAAAAGAACTGTAACGCCTCCAAGTCTCACGTGTTGCTCATTTCACATTCTCACAGTGGTAATTTTACGGTAATGATATTATGTGATGTAAACAGTGTAATAGAAATCTATAAATTTTAATGCGCATGCCTCCTGCTTTATCGCTCGATCACAGCGTCTCCGACCCACATTGTTAGCGGCAAAGGTCAGAACTGAGCAAAATTTTTACAGGACTTAACATTAATAAACAAGAAGCTGCACGCAGCTTGAACTCCGGCGTATCTTTTGCAACGCAGATGGGTCCATAAACATACGTATTTGGCACAGTAAGAACGCACAATCAGATGCGAAAGTACGCACTGACAGTTGATCTAAAACTCCACATGAGTCAGAACACGAGTGGACTAGCGATTCATAAATCAATTCACAAATTATTAATTATAAAAAAATCAATAATAAAAATTGTGTTATCTTAGTTGTTTCGGGTTACCTGTGTTATCAGTGCGGTATACACAGTCCCCAAAACACTTGCATCCAAACACTATGAGGATCTGATCTAGAACTCCACACGCCAGTGAACACGAGTACACTAGCGCTTCATAATTTAATTAACGGACATTCACAATTTAAACGAGTGAACAGATGTAGAACACGATATTGGAAAAGTGTAACACGGACGATATCATACACCTGCGCGTTTGGCACTTTACGAACGCACAATAAGATGCGAAAGTACACACGCACAGTTGATCTGATCTAAAACTCCATACGAGTTAGAACACGAGTGAATATTAGTAGAACACGAGTGAATACGAGTGAACAGAAGATGAAAATGAGTGAACACGAGCGAAGTCAAGCAAGCCAGGATACTCTTAACATAACGGCACAGATAGCCCCAAAATACTACGTTCCAAATGCTGAGGTCTGATATAAAACTCCACGAGTCAGAACACGACTGCACTAGCGATTTATAACTTAATTTTTTTTAAATTTAACATAATAAAATGAATTAAAAATTGTGTTATCATCTTAGTGGTTTCGGGTTACCTGTGTTATCAGTGAGGTACCCAGCCCAAACCAAATTGCATCCAAATACTATGAGGATCTGATCTAGAACTCCACACGAGTGAACACGAGTACACCAGCTAGCGCGTCATCATTTAATTAACCAACATTTACAATTAAAAACAATTCTGTTATCGTCTTACTTGTTTCGGGTTACCTGTGTAAATGCCGCGTGAAGCTGTAAAAGCAGCCGATTGCGTTACTACCTGTGACCCCGTGTGCGCCCATGAATCGTTGCATGCGAGGAATGTTTTGATTAGTCTGATTCTCAATCTGTCGGATTGTGGTCAATAAAAAAATTTGTTTGCAGAAGTACCCACGCACGTCACATCGCTATTGGGTAGTACGCACACAGCTAATGTCTGCTGGTAGGATTTGTTTTACAACCAAAAAATTCTGAGAGTATCCATTTATGTTTTACAATTCAATTCAGTTTTTATTTTACACTGTTTAACAAAGAATTACAAGTGACAAATTAAGCAAGTTATAGTAGAATAGTTTACAAGAAAATTAAAGTTGAACAAGTAATATGTGTACGGCAGTCAAAGGAGTACAAGCTTTCGAGCTGACTGCCGTAAATGGTTGGATAGCAAGTAGATTTGGTTACATTCATGTATAGAACTTAAGAACAATAAAGCCTGATTTGTACGAAATCTAACAGAACAAAAACAGTAGGTAGACTTATGATTACAGAGTTACAAAGTGAATATACAAGAAAAGAAAGACTTAATTAAAATTATTGGAATAAAGTATAATTAATATATAAATATATTAACACATCGTACACGTACAGTGAAAATACAAATTATATAAAATATAAAATAGATAAATGGATTTAATTAACACAAAATCATAATAATAAAAATATGTTATCGGCTTAGTTGTTCCGGGTTACCTGTGTTATCAGTTTGCGTTCCGACTTTGTATTCTCGGGCTACCTGTGTTGTCTTATTGTTATCGTTATCAGTGCGGTACTGTACTCTATGTATTTTCGGGCTACCTGTGTTATTCTAGGGTAACGCCAAAGAGTGTTGTAACATAGCTCATTTCCGGTCCGTCCGCATGTCTTGACCTTTTGGAGTGTCTCGTTCCAATCTACGACCGCGCGAAACAACCGTACCAACCAAACTTTTAAAATTGCTTTCACTATAATAAATGATCGTTGTAAACGAGGACTGTTTAATAAGGAACAATGAAATGTCGCCGCAAAAGGTTTTACAGAAAAGGAAAGCACAGTGGAGAAAGTGTTGAGAGGCCCACAAGAGTAAATATCTTGTCTGGAACATAGTTTACGAAATCTCTGAAACGACTTTCGATCGAGCAAGTGTTTGCTTTGGTTGTTCGTTCCCGCTTACATTCACTCCTTTAATACGCTCTGACTACAAGCACTCTTGTATTTTCAATTAATTTTGTGTCCCTGGAAGGAGAATAGATGAGGAAATTTGGTTAGTTTACGGCACAACACCATAAATTTGATATCCGGTTTAATACTGAATTGAAACTCGCCAAAAATAATCCATTACAATACCTTCGAGCGAGAGCGTTGTGTAGTAATTTTAACGATCGGTGAATGAATCGAAGCTCATGAGTTATTCAAATCATTAAATAGCCAAAATTCTCAAACATATCTCGAAAATCTCACAACAAACAAACCGTGGTGGATTGCGACGGAACTTTCTTCGGAAATTTTCAGTCAGTGTGTCAACTGATTCGCTTTGCCCCCAGTGTAAACTATCGACTATTCAGTAGAATCACTAGCTTCCCGTTTCGTATTTTTCTCCGGT
Organism: Actinernus sp. WN-2022; assembly: GCA_030867875.1. NCBI lineage: Eukaryota > Metazoa > Cnidaria > Anthozoa > Actiniaria > Actinernidae > Actinernus > Actinernus sp. WN-2022. The sequence goes on along the minus strand of JAOWCC010001729.1, from coordinate 3,985,253 downwards.
GGAATGGGGTATTTAAAAGTCTGGCATCGACAAGATCAAATCCATAATTTATCTTCCAAATGGCGGCTATGTAGCGCTCTCTGATTCTGAGCTCTGATTATCAAGCAGTTCCGTCTCTTCTCGAGTAACCATTTGCACAGACGAATGCAAAATGGATTTTTCAAGATCGAGTCAACTGGCCTTCAGTTCTTCAGGATATTTACGTGAAACTCGCCAGAATTTGTCCCGCTTTGAACAACCTGAATCTCCAATTGCAACAGTCATGTGACAACAAATATAGATGTTTTTCTAATTGAATGCCTTAGAGCGAGAGCGTTGTGTAGTACAATTTAACGGTAACCGTTTGCACAGACGAAAGCAAAATAGATTTTTCGTGAAGCATGAACCCTATAAACCCAGTGTCTTCGTTGAACGCTTGTATGAGATTTAAGCTTGATCATATCAGACGAAATTGATCTCTTGTCATTTACTTTAATTGGTTTGTCTGATTGCTTGACCTCTTATCTGCCGTTCGTCTAGAAGATCTGACCCCGGATCGTATTTTGATAGCTATGTTTTGAGTTCGTTGTTGCCTTTATCAATGACTCATACGGTCCTAGACTAGAAGGCGCCGTAGCTTCACCTGAGTCAACAATACTTCCTCCAGTTTAATAATTCGGTTAGAGAGACGATTGAGGCAAATTAAGTACTTCATGACGTGCGGTAGCCTTAAATCCTCTAAAACTCTCTAGCGAACATTTATCTTTCAACTAATGCGCATACCTCCTGCTTTATCGCTCGATCACAGCGTCTCCGACCCACATTGTTAGCGGCAAAGGTCTGAACTGATCAAAATGTTTACAGGACTTAACATTAATAAATAAAAAAAAAAGACACGGACTGCATTTTAAGACTCCGGCTGCTGCCATAGCAGCGCCGGAGTAAAAACCTGCATAACCCCTCCTCCTCCTCAAGAGTTAAATGGTCGGCTCCTTATGAAGGTCGTTTCAGCGCGGATTTCCGTCAAATTCCCGAGGGACAGGAGCTCTAGGTATGGTCAAATTGGATTAAAATCACAATAAATAAAAGAGTATTTACTAATGAGGAAAATCAACCTGTTTTCTAGAATCTATGTTTATTAATCTTTCAGAAAAAAATATACTTTGTAGGGGTTTTCTTGAATTTAACGCGCGCAATTGAAAGTTTTCGGGAAGCGCTCTTGAAGGGCTCCTGATACTTAACGTAGAATATGGAGTTTTTACGTTGTGTTTCAGCAGACAACGGTTGAAATATAGTTGACTGCGTGCATTTTCACGTGCAGTTATTGTATTTTGTAATTAAGTCTATTGTATTACGCCGTCGTCCTAGACGTTGCCGTCGTCGTTGCTTAAAGCTCTCTATTTATTCACGACCACGGCCTCTATAAAGTCGCTCAGTCTCCGCTCAGTTTTTCCTTCATCAGTTCATGTACTCGATCCTGAGCGACTCTTTCACTCGAACAGCGTCAGCAGAAGCGAAAATTACTTCAGGGATCTCCGTAATTTCCTTCAGTTCTACGTCTACATCGTAGAGGGAGATGGCTTTTAGTCCCATGTATTTAGTTTCGATTTATGCACTAGTCAAAGTAAACCCCCACCCTCCCCCCCCCCCCAACCCGGGACAGGGTGCGGCAAATGTGGGGCAAGTGATCGCTTTTGACACGGTAGAGTGCCCCAGAGGGTGGGGGAAAATCGGTTATTTGATGCCCCACTATGGAGTGTGGGGGAACTGTGGGGCCAACGTGGGGCAAAATGTGACGGGGAATTGTTCAAAGAAGACAGTCCAGGCCACTGCAGACTTCTCTGTTCTACTTCCGTGTATAGTTCAGGACGAATTTCAGCAATACTGTCACGTTGTTTGGCTTCTTCTGTGTTCAATCTCATTAGTACATGTAGATCAAGACCCTATTGAGCAATAAAAGACACAACTCAGACCACTGCAAGCTAAAATGTGTGAAGTTTGTAAAACGAAAATGACTTATTTTTAGTGATTTGTCCCCTGGGGTGGGGGCATTTGCCTGCATTTACTGTCCACAATTGCCGCAATAGGTGGGGCATTTTCTGTTTTTTGCTTTCCCTGTGAGGCAAAATCCCCACTAATCCCCACCCTATCCCGGGTTGGGGGGGGGGGGGTTTACTTTGACTAGTGCATTAGGTCTTCACAATGCCACTGCCGAAGGTCATGGCAAGCTGGATTCGCGGCAAATGGAGAAATTTGATTAGTTCTTCAACGGTCCGGTAAATCGCCATACGACCGGTAGGTATGGTTTTGGACCGCTGAAATGATTGATATCGTTTCCATACGAAATGTTTATTAGTGAAAAGTGCAACGAAAAAAGACGTTTTTGACTCCAGGTGTAACAAAAAGTAACGTCAGAAGATAAAAACATTGCAAAACCTTTTGCCAAAAAGCAATGTTTTTAATAAAACACAGAGAAAGGCATGATAAAGTGAAAGAAAAGAAAGAGTTGTATTTTGCGACGTTTCTGAACACCAGCCAAAACACACCAAAGCTAAGACAAAGGACAACCAAACTCATCTGAAAACGTTTTCCAAAATTAAAACAAACTAATAAAACATACCTGAAATTTAGGTGAACCTACTACTTTGTCGGTTCTTAAAAAAAAAAAAATTCGAAGGGAAACGGCAAAGTTCGAGCCAAGCTATGTCAGTGACTTTATTCCAGCGAAGCATTTACAGACCTGACTTCACGAACCAAGGCTTCAATTCAATTACCAATTACCATGAAATTAAAGGAGGCGAATTCCAACTCCTTTTAGAAGTCTTTAGAACTCCAAACGATGGGAGCTTTCCGATCAGCAAAGGCAAGGGACGTCGACTAAATCAGTTTGAAAACCGTCTGTTCAGCATTCAGGACAATCAAGTCTGACATGGGACCAAAACAATGTTTCGCAAAATGTTGAAGATTTTCACAAGAAATGGCGCCAGATTGTCCTCAGCGATGACGATGACAAGTAAACAATCCCTAGTATTACATTTGACGAGTTGAAGAGTTTTTTTACACCTTTAGCCGGATTGTCTTTGCTGTTTTTTCGGATAAAACGAGGTGAACTTCCGTCAATGAATTTTACTTTCTTAAAAATCTACCTAACATTGAAAGGGTTTCAATCTTACCCTCAGCCAATCAGAAATGACCTCTCATTGAGCTGACCAATCAGACACAATGCTACTGTCGTTTGTGAAAGAAATCATTGCAGTGGTACATGTATTGTTCGGAAAAAAAAGAACTGAAGCACAGCTTTGTTCAGCAACAATAATAAAACATTTATTGGCCAAGCTTGTTCGGTCCGGTTCGGGGAATATTGGTCGAGTTCTTTTTGTGTGTGTATGGACCTCGCCCTTCGGGCTCGGTCCATACACACACTAAAAAGAACTCGACCAATGATCCTCCCATCCGGACCGAACAAGCTTGGTCAATAACCTATATATGTCTGACTCGACTTACACGGCAAACAGTTGGAAAATAAGGCTTTTAGCTGTTGGTATAAAACCGCCAAAACATCTCACCTAGAAAGTACAAACGTAGACTTCACTGCCTGCTTTTGTTTTTCTAATCAACCGCTCGATCACTTCTCTCTTGTCGTCGCCATTCAGTCAGTGTGCGACATTTCGTGACACATGTCAGCTAATTGACCAATCAGGATAGCCTGCGTAGCAGCTCAAGGGTGTACCGCTCGAAACGAGCCACAGTATTGGCTTTCCCAACAATACAAAACATCCTAACCTTTAGAACGTGCAGTACGAAAACAATAGAGCTACAGTATAATGGTGCAATCAGAATACAGTCTCGAGCGCTACAGGATTACTGGGGCTCAAAGATACTCTCGTGCCAGTCTCCGTTTTCCATTTTCCGCGCGGCCAAATTATTTTATCACTTCCTTTGCGTTGAAATAACACTGAGGGCCTGTTTCGCAACTACTGTTAGTAGTTTCAGTTTTCTTTATTTTACACTTTCAGTTAAATTATAATACAGTTGGTTGGGGTAGTAGTAGTATAGTAGTTTATTTAAAGTGCCACTACGACGAAATTTAACTATTTCTTTTACCACTCTTTTGTATTCCATAAGGACAAACAGTGGCAGAAATATCCAAATCAGTGAAAAAAGTTTGCAAAGGGGGAACTTAGACCACACATTTAAAGAGAGTTTACCGTCAAAATCTCGTCCGCCATTACGCGAAAGCGGTTCCCGTGGGCGAGGAACGCCTAGTCATTTTTGAGCGTACGTGACGTCAAACTCTCAACACAACAACACGTGGGGCTACTTTTCTCATACAAACCTTCACGCGAACTAACATATGTAGCAAGAAAATGTACCATTTTTCCGCAAAGAAAACGTTTTGAATAGAAATATGCCTTCCAGTTTGTGCATTGTACAGGACTGTAGCAATTTAACAAACCACAAAGCTGGCATTTCGCTACATTCAAGCCTCCGGTTCTAGTTGAGTACGTACGAGCAGCCGTGTGATAATCAGTGAATAAGGTTTGTAATTTTCTTCAAGCCTCAAGGATAGTTTGTGTATGTTTTGAGGACAGAAGCTTCTCCAGAATTGTTTGTGTCACATGGAATAGCCGGTAAGATCGTACCAGAGTCCACTATAACAGTTCGGAAGAAGGCCAAAACAGCCAAACCAACTGACAGAATGCGAAACGAAACAAAACGAAACTGTACTTTGCGAAACTGTACTTTGCGAAACGCGTATTTAAGCACTCCTGGGAACAGATAAAAACAAAAATCTTAGTTTATACTTACTTTCACATATATAGCGCCGGGTATACTTCTTTAGTTGCTCCTTTTTACGAACAAAACTCCTCTTTACAGTTCAGGTATATTTCCACGCTAACTGGAATAGTAACCGCGCAGACACGACAACGAGGCTGGCGTTGATATTTGTAACAATTTTTCCCTAACGAAAGGCTGGTGACGCTTGATAGCTCAGTTGGCAGAACTTGTTTCCGTGAACGACGGGTCGGGGGTTCGAACCCCGGCGCCGAAAAAAACAAAACCTTTTTTTACTGGAAAACATTTTTTTTTCTCCTTTCCTCGTTCTGGTATTTTTATTCATAACGAAATAAATCATAACCAAAATAATCATAGCCTTTCAAAGCGATCGATCGAAAAACGTTCAGGTTGCTTCAACTCTTCTCTCAGCTTAAAGTTCAAACAGCTGTTTCAGTAGTGTTTAACAGTTTCTTTCGATTGTGTTGACAAGTGGACGAGCCTAAACAGCAGGAAAGCACTGTGCCGCTTGCGGTTGTTCGAGCAGCTTTCACAATGAAAACGGGTATTTATATACGGCATCTTAAAGAACTTTGTTCATACACACACTTTGTTTTTATGATTTTTTTCTTCCTAGCCATTTAACATTCCCGATATGACTAGTTTTTTTTTGTAGTCTCTTCCCTTCGATCAGAACGATATGGCGATATTTACGCGTTGACCAGATAACCCCATGGTTTTTCATGTTTACCAACTCTAGCAAAAGAAAGGATTGTAGGGATTAGCCTACAAAAGTACCATGGATGTCGCTAAGTTTACTGGCATAAAGAGCGCCGATTTAGGCGCGATCAGTGGGTGCTGGAGACGCAAGACGACTCACTGGAACGGAGCTAGGCAAATAAAGACACAAAAACACAAATGAAAGAACGTTTGAAACAGGTACAATTGGCGAAAAGGCTATTGATTTATTGCATAAATTTGATAGACTCGGCTACACTGATTTGACGATTCGTAAGAGCTCCAACTTTTTTAAAATCCTTTCTCGAAGTTCTCAGCGCTGCAGAAATTTCTTTTCGCTGGAACTTTTCTCGGCTTTATTTATTTTCCCAGGGCTCTTCCCTGTTGAACTTTCGTTTGTTTGAATGCAATTTGAGTTTTTAGTATTTTAGAATTTTCTCGCCTTACACCCGCATTCGTGCCTGAATGAAATCGACACCCACACTGTCACGGTAGATTTATTTACAACATCGACAATAATGGTTTTGTTTATTTATCAAGCCCCCTTTGTACGTGATTAGATAATTATAAATTTCTGGGAAAGCCTGACTCCCTCGCTCGAAATCCTAACTGGAATCCTGCTTCGAACAACCAGGCCCAGGTCCAAGTAATTGTTTATAAAATAAATAAAATAATACATAGACGCTGCGCTCACTCGTGAGATATCCAGTTGAACACTCGAAGACAAATTCCATATCTCAACGCTCCCATGTATTATTCTCTATGTATTTTATTGTGACAACAAGGTCAATTTCTCGGTTCAAAGATATCATATTCTTTAGATTCTTCCCCGGATCCTTCTTAGGGTCGCATCGTATTGTCCTGTTCTGGTGGAATTAATTCATTTATTTACTTTACTTTACGAAACACGTATTTCAGCACTTCTGAGAACAGCTAAAAACAATATTCAACTTAGCGCCGGGAAGGCTTGTGGGTGTGATTACTGCTTTTGTTTCTTTTTCTTGGTAAAAATACCAGAGCTAAATAAAATGATAAAGTAATAAAAAGAAAGTAAAATGGAAGCTGCTATCAGCGGCAGCTCCATTCAACCTCGAATTGGTCTGAAAAGTCAGATGCACTAAACCAAACCATAACCGCAAGTAAAGGACGAGATACCAACGTACGTTGAAAATATAAGCAAGGCAGTGCTTTTCCCCCCCGTAAGAATGTCGTATTGTTAGCAAGAATAAGGAAGACACGATTTAGGATTACACCATATTTAATTGAGAGCTGATCGATAACCAAAATATTACTTTATCTTTATCGACCAATATCAGAGTAGTCAGGATTTCGAGTCAGGATCCGAGAACCATGGGGCCTATCTTGTCAACGCGTAAATATCGCCATATTGTTCTGATCGAAGGGAAGAGACTACAAAAAAAACTAGTCATATCGGGAATGTTAAATGGCTAGGAAGAAAAAAAATCATAAAAACAAAGTGTGTGTATGAGCAAAGTTCTTTAAGATGCCGTATATAAATACCCGTTTTCATTGTGAAAGCTGCTCGAACAACCGCAAGCGGCACAGTGCTTTCCTGCTGTTTAGGCTCGTCCACTTGTCAACACAATCGAAAGAAACTGCTAAACACTACTACTACACTAAAGTTTGAACTTTAAGCTGAGAGAAGAGTTGAAGCAACCTGAACGTTTTTCGATCGATCGCTTTGAAAGGCTATGATTATTTTAGTTATGATTTTTTTCGTTATGAATAAAAATACCAGAACGAGGGTGAAAGGAGAAAAAAAAATGTTTTCCAGTAAAAAAAGGATTTTTTTTTTTTCGGCGCCGAGGTTCGAACCCCCGACCCGTCGTTAACGGAAACAAGTTCTGCCGACTGAGCTATCAAGCGTCACCGGCTTTTCGTCAGGGAAAAATTGTTACAAATATCAACGCCAGCCTCGTTGTCGTGTCTGCGCGGTTACTATTCCAGTTAGCGTGACAATATGGCCGACCGGATCACCTGAACTGTAAAGAGGAGTTTTGTTCGTAAAAAGGAGCAACTAAAGAAGTCTACCCGGCGCTATATATGTGAAAGTATAAGTATAAACTAAGATTATTGTTTTTATCTGTTCCCAGGAGTGCTTAAATACGCGTTTCGCCTGTGCATGAAATAATATTGGTCATTCCTTCTGTGGTTTATTGTCTTGAAAATAAAATTAGCAGTAAAGTGAAAGGCATACTAAACATCGCTAGGTTTATCTGTTTATAGGAACCAGCAATATGACAAACTATGTTCTCAGCTTATCTTTTGGTTAATTTAAGACATTCTGTCAGTTGGTTCGGCTGTTTTGGCCTTCTTCCGAACTGTTATAGTGGACTCTGGTACGATCTTACCGGCTATTCCATGTGACACAAACAATTCTGGAGAAGCTTCTGTCCTCAAAACGACCAAAACATACACAAACCATCCTTGAGGCTTGAAGATAATTACAAACCTTATTCACTGATTATCACACGGCTGCTCGTACGGTACTCAACTAGAAGGCTTGAATGTAGCGAAATGCCAGCTTTGTGGTTGCTACAGTCCTGTGAAATGCACAAACTGGAAGGCATATTTCTTTTCAAAACTTTTCTTTGCGGAAAAATGGTACACTTTCTTGCTACATATGTTAGTTCGCCTGAAGGTTTGTATGAGAAAAGTAGCCCCAGTAGTATAGGAGGCACCGAATTAGCCTCATTTTTGGTGCGTTATGTTATTTTTTGGTGCGTTCTCATTAACTCAATGACGTCACGGTTCTATTGTCTTGGACTCATGAATAAAATGTGGCGCTCTCATGAATAAAATGTGGCGCTCTCATGAATAAAATGCGGCGCTCTCATGAATAAAATGCGGCGCTCTCATGAATAAAATGCGGCGCTCTCATGAATAAAATGCGGCGCTCTCATGAATAAAATGCGGCGCGCTCATGAATATCTATTGTTCCTTTGGATGAGGTCATCGATCTATTCGGGCATGTTTGGGCAAAGCCTATTGTTTGGAGGCATGTTTGGGCAAAGCCTATTGTTTGGAGCAGCTATAAAGCTAGGACCGATCGGCCCTGAATCCATTCGAGAAATTGAAGACCGACAAGATGGAAGCTACCCAAATAACCACTTTCGAAGACGACGTTACTGAAGCCATTGACCGTTTGCTCGAGCTAGCAGCAGTTGACTTTGAGGTGAATATATTTTTAAAACATTTGTATTACTGTGAGTTGATTTTAGATTAACTTTCTGGTTTTGATACTTATATAGAGTATTCCAGAAGGAGTCAGTGGCATCCCTCCAGAGGTTTTTGCGGAAGAACCCCCTATTGAACTGATAGAACCATGGATGGACTGGGAAACAGATTTGGAAACGGAGGTAAGCGCTATGATCACGTAAAGTTGTCCAAAGTTAAACTTGAAATTCATTTGAATTCTTTTCTGTCCATTCAGAATCACTTGGGTGAAGTTCTGGACATCCCACCCGAGATGTTCGAGCCCTGGAGCGATTGGGAAACGGAGTTGGAAACGGTGGTAAGTGTCATGATCGTGTAGAGGTTGAAGCATGATATTTATTTGTATTCTGTTCCAGCTATTCAGAGTTCATGAGTTCAGAGTTTTTTGTGTATTTCTTTTTTCTAGGATGTACAAATGGGAGCAGGCCAAAAACGAGCTGTCGAGGACAAAGAGAATGATCCTCGCACCAAAAGAACGAAACACGAGTGTGAGACGTGTGGGAAAGTGTTTTCTCAAGGACATGACCTGACGCGACATAGGCAGATCCACAACGGCGAAAAGCAGCATGAGTGTTCCCACTGTAACAAGAAATTTAGACTGAAGCAGCACCTAAATCGCCACGAGAAGCAAGTCCACGAGCGACGTGGTATCCAGCGCGACTACAAATGCAACACCTGTGGGGAAAAGTTCCATAATATGGCCCCATTCCAAACTCATCAAAAGACGGCTCATCCCAAGCCCTCCACTAGCAAGAAACGTCCCAACGAAGATAAGTCCGGTAAGCAACTTTATTTTGGTTGAAATAATATTTGGTTCTTGGGGATTAGTCGTATGTAAATTCACGATTTAGGAAGTGAAGTAAAATCTTTTTTTTTTGTGTGTGTGTGTGTAAGCGATTAGTCCAAATGTAAATTCAAGTCACTTTATGTAGCACCATAGAATGATGGGCTAATTGTTTGGACAAGTATTTTGTGTGAGGGATTAGTCTTCAGTTAAGTTACTTCAGCGTAATTGTATTCATATGCAGATTCGTGTTCAGCTAGCACAATAGAACGCAAGGGCATGTTTGGACAAGTCTTTTGTGTGGGGGATTAGTCATATGTAAATTTAACTCATAAGAGTTTCTTATTTTCAGGACCTATACCCAAGAAAGTGAAGCCCAGTCCTGTTGAGAAACCACAACCAAAATCCACCACAAGTTCCAGCTGGCAGGAGGATCCAAAGGCCATCACCGAACTCCCGGAAGACCAGCAGAGCCCTGTCCTTGAGTACCGTCGCCACTGGTTCCAAATCCGGACCCGATTCCAGCACCGGAACAGACTGCTAGACTGGTACAACTTTCGCCTGGCCTCCCTCCAACCTCAAGAACTCCTACCCCATCTTGACCAGATCTTCGCTGACCAGTCTACGGTCTTGAAACTGAACATCTCCTTTGGCTACCTCCTGAGGAACAACGAGACCGGCGAGCTTCAATACCATTACACGTCCCGCAACAACAACCAGGCCTTTGAAGAACCCTTTCTGATCGCCAATGCGGGTGATCTCCAACAGGTCCGGGACGCTCTTCAAAACCTAGACATCTTGGAATGGGTACGCCAACAACGCCCCAATTCCAAATGGGTGGTGGACAAGGTCACCAACATTACTTACTTCATCACCAAAATCCGAGGTCATCCCATCGGTCGCGGCAAAAACCTCCCTCACTACCTTGTGGAAAACCGAGGCATCATTCCCCTTGATATCGAAAAGAAGACTGGCAAACCGTACAAAGACAACCTCTGCTTCTTCCGGGCCCTGGCGCTCCATAACGGCTGCCATCAGAAAAATCTGGAACGGGACGCTCAACATTATTACGAGAGGTAAGTGTGTTTACATTCATGCCAATAATTCGTATCTGAAGTCGAAAAATAAAAAAAATGCTTTGGTGGTTGTTATATCAAGAAACAAAGCCTCACTACACCAGAAGCACTTCTCCTACATCAAGGATATGAAGAAGTATGCGAAATCCTTCTGCTGCTCCCGGTGCGGGAAATTCTGGAAACATGTTGGTATGTTACATTGTCACGAGCGTACCTGTGAAGCAAAAGTCCGCTACACGTTTCCGGGTGGGGCATACAAGACGCCACCTACCATCTTCAATTTACTAGAAGACGAAGGTTTCTACATTCCAGAACAGTTGAAGTACTTCCCCTACAGAGCCACTTACGACTTCAAATGTATGTTCGACCACCACCCTGAACCTAAAGATACGAACAAACTGACCTGGGAAGCCAAACATGTGCCGCTAAGTGTCAGCGTATGCTCCAACGTTCCATCCTACGAGCAGCCGAAGTGTTTTGTGTCTGGCGGCAATTCCAAAGAGCTGGTCAAAGACATGGTGGACTACCTCGTCCAACTATTAGTCAAGAAAGTTATCGCCTCGTCAAGCAAGAATTCGTGGACCTCTTTGAAGAAATTGACTACAAGCTAGGGGTGAGACCCGAAGAACAACCAGCGTCAACACCCATCATAGAGAGCCCCGTGGAAGATAGAACCGAAGAGAGTGACAATGATGAAGGAGAAGATCTGATGAATACCGACGATGAAGAAGAAGAGATCGAGTCGGAGACTGAGGAAGACCGAGCCTTTTTAGATGATGATGAGGTGGAGCAAGACCCCATCATTCTACCGGGCCTTTAATCAAGAGCGAGAGGAGGATCAGGAGCAGAGTGAGAATGATGAACCACAACCAAAAAAGAAAAAAGTAAAGCCACTCAAAAAACTGAGGGATCGATTGGAAGAGTACTTGAAAGAGTTACCTGTCCTAGGCTTCTACTCGGGAAAGTATGACTTGAATGCCGTTAAATAATTCCTCTTCCCTGTCCTAGTCCAAAACGAACAAGTCCAATTTACTATCAAACGGAATAATAATTTTATATGTGTGAAGACAGAGCATTTACGCTTCTTGGATGTCACTAACTTTCTCGCTCCGGGGTTCAGTTACGCCAAGTTTCTGAAAGCCTACGACTGCCCTCAAGCCAAAGGTTTCTTCCCTTACGAGTGAATGGATTCCCTAGACAAGTTGGACCACTCTTCTCTTCCTCCACATGCCGCTTTCTACTCCGCCCTCACCAACACCAACATCTCCGAAGCTGACTACCAGTACTGCCAGGAAGTATGGAACCAAAATAACATGCAGACCTTTAAAGAATTTCTCATCTGGTACAATAACCTCGATGTCCAGCCCTTCTGTGACGCTCTAGAGAAGATGTGTGACTTCTGGAAACAACGAAATATCGACATGTTAAGACAAGGCATCTCCATCCCGGGAGTCACACTGACCTATCTCTTCCAAACCCTGCAACCAGGCCTCCACTTCTCTCTCTTCGATGAAAAGAACAAAGATCTCTACTCGCTGTTTAAGAAGAACATGGTGGGCGGCCCCTCCATCATTTTCCATCGGTACCACGAAAAAAAAAAAAAAAAAGATCAGAGAACAAGAAATGATGGCTCAAGGAAAAGAATCGAAAGTCTCTCAGAAGATTGTGGGGTATGATGCCAATGCACTATACCTCTGGGCGATTTCACAGAAGATGCCGACTGGTTCCTTCACGAGGAGAAGAGAGGAAACCAAATTCAAGAAAGAAAGCTCTTCCAAGTTGGCGACAGAGTGGCTAGAATGGGAAGCGGAACAGAGAGGTATCCACATCAGGCATCAAATCAATGATACGGAAAAGCGTATCGGTGAAAGAAGACTTCCTGTGGATGGGTTCCATAGCACAACCCAAACCGTCTTTCAGTTTCAAGGTAGGCTATAATGTTTGACATGGAAAAAAATACATCATTCGGTTCACTCATTTATTTATTCATTCATTTCATTCATTCATTCATTCATTCATTCATTCATTCAGTTCACTCACTTACTTATTGATCTTACTCTATTTTATTATTCATTCATTTCACTCATTCATTTATGTATTCAGTTCACTCATTCATTTATCATTTCATTTCACTCATTTATTCACTCATTCATTCGTTCATTTCACTCATTTATTTATTCATCTTACTCTATTTTTCAGGTTGCTGGTATCACGGTCACGATTGCCATCTGAACCGAGGAAAGGTAATGAACAACAAGAGGAACAAACCCATGACTGAGCTCCTAGAAGAAACTCGCGCCAATTCTGAATACATCCGTGAAGAGGGGTATCGCCTTGTAGAGCTATGGGAGTGCAAGTGGAGAAAGATGAAACGAACCAACCCGGTATTACAACGTTTCCTGGCCACCAAGTTTCACCGCCCCCTAGACAAGAAAAACACATTGGATCAAGAACAAATCCTAACAGCCATCAGGAACGAGTCTCTGTTTGGGGTCATCGAATGTGATATCCCGGTGCCGGAGCCTCTCAAACCCAAGTTCAATGAGATGTGTCCTATCTTTAAAAACACCGAGATTTCTCGAGAGGACATTGGTGACTTCATGAAAGGGTTTGCTGAGGAACACAAGATTATGCCTCGCCCGCGCCGGAGCTTGATCGGTAGCTACTTTGGTGAAAAGATCTTGTTGGCCACACCCCTCGTCAAATGGTACTTGGAACATGGCCTCGAAGTCACCAAAATCTACCAAGTCGTGGAGTACACCCCACCCCCCTGCTTCCAACCCTTTGCTGACGCTGTTTCAGATGCCAGACGGGTTGGGGATGTCGACCCTCACAAAGCCATCATCGCGGATACTATGAAACTGGTAAGTAAATCTCAAAAAGTTAACATATTAATGCTATTATACGAACAGCGGGATACGAATTTGATTTTTCCACAGGTTGACAATTGTAATATGTGATGACTCATTTTATTTTTGTTTTGTATAGGTGGGTAATTCCAGCTACGGAAAGACGATCACCGATCAAGAGCGACACAGGGACGTGAAGTACTGCGAGGAGGCCAAAGCGTCCCGTCTCATCAACACCCCCTTTTTCAGACAAATAGATAGTATTGATCCAGAAACATACGAAGTGCAATCGTGCAAGAAAAAGATAAAAGTTAAATCTACCGATGCAAATAGGCTTTTTTGTCTATCAGTACGCTAAACTACGCATATTACAATTTTATTTTGATTTTTTAGATAAGTATCTTGATAGAAGTGATTTTCAATATTGTGAGATGGACACCGATTCTGCTTAATATATTGCCATTTCTGGAGAGTCTGTAGAAAGCTTAGTGAAGCCAGAGCTCAGGGATGAATTTCAGCGAGACAAAACTAACTGGTTCCCTCGCACTGATACACCCGAGCACAAAGCCTTTGATAAGAGAACACCCGGTCTCTTTAAGGAAGAATGGTCCGGGGACGGGATTATTGGGTTAAATAGCAAGACCTACTATTGCTTTGGCGCTTCTGACAAGTTCAGTTGTAAAGGTGTCAATAAGAGATGTAATGCCATCGATAAAGAGAAATATCTCAACGTGTTGCTAACTAAAGAAAGTAGCTCGGGTATCAATAAGGGATTTCGTGTTGTGAACAACACTATGTACACGTATCACCAAGTCAGGGATGGATTTTCTTATTTTTATCCCAAGAGAAAAGTACAAGAGGATGGTATAACCACTGTATCCCTCGATATTTAATCATTTTAAGTACCTGAGATTATATATACCTGTAAGTATCATCAGGAGTTTGTAAATAGTTGTAAGTACCTTGATGAAATAAATTATTGGCGAAAGAACATGTCTCGTTGTATTGTCCCTTTCATCCTGTTTGTCCCTCGAAATCGATAAAATTCGCATTTTTTTTTATTTTTTGACTTAGTTTTATTTTGGTCTTGAAAGGATCAACACGAGTCCACGCGTTTGTAAAAATTGTCCAGTGCCGAATTGCGGATCAAAATATTTAGTGAAACTTTCAAATCATTTAGCTGATGTCCATCATTTACCTAGCGAAAAACGCAAGAAATATTTACAAGAAGCAAAATTACAAAAACCTAAATTGGTTCGAGTTTATGGCCAATCAGCTCATTCCTGGTTCGGTATAAATAGGGTGACACAGAACTAAACTTTTCATTTTCTAACATGGACCCAAGACTGAAACACCCCTTTGGAGCGGTGATTGCCGGACCCACTTGCTGTGGAAAAACTCAGTTTGTAAAACGTCTTTTGCAAGCCGGCGAAAATTCCATTGATGGCGCCCCCGAGAATATTCTTTGGTGTTATGGATTAGATCAACCCGCTTATGAAGAAATGCAACAGACCCTTCCCAACATAACATTTATCGAGGGAATACCAAGTGACTTAGAGTCTAGGATTAATCCAGACATTCGAAACCTTGTGGTTATTGACGATTTGATGAGTGAAGTCAGCAGTGATAAAATAATTTCGAATTTATTTACCAAAGGTTGTCACCACAGAAACCTGTCATGCATATTTATATTGCAAAATATTTTTCATCAAGGCAAAGAAATGAGGGACGTCAGTCTGAACTGTCATTAACTAATCCTTTTTATATCTCCACGTGACAGTAGCCAAGTGAATCACTTAGGAAAGCAAATGTTCCCGGGAAATGTGAAGTATATGCAAGAGGCCTTCAATGATGCGACCGCAAAACCTCATGGGTATCTGTTCTGTGATCTCAAACCCCAAACGCCCGATAACTTCCGGTTACGGACCAATATATTTCCGGAAGAAAGACAGTATGCCTATATCAAAAAGGTATAAAAGGGAGTGTATAAACTTTAACCATTCATTCTACCATGAGTCGTCGAGTGAGAAACAACTTTCATCACTTGAAAGTATTGGCTACCAGTAAACCCCATCAAACCAAGGCCCTACTTAAAGTCGCCGACGATCAACTTATTCACAGCCTTTGCGAGTGTGTGCTCAACGTTCTGAGAGCCACAGTCCCTATAACTCCACAGCAAAAGAACAAGATTGAAAAATTTAAGAAACCTTTACTAGTTTTGGCACAGAAAGGAGTTCCTTTGTCGCGTAAGAAAAAACTTTTAGTACAGCACGGTGGAAATTTCCTTGGAATTCTACTTCCTCCAGTATTAAAAATACTCGAAAGTATTCTATAATGCTTCACACCAAGAAAATGGTTCTAGTACCAGAACAGACTTTGGAAAAATTCCAACAGCGGCAAAAAATAACAACGGCATCGCTGACTACCACGCTAACACTGTTGGACCAACAAATGGAACAGATACTCAACAACAAAGAATTGTCAGATGAAGAAAAAACTCGCCAGTACACCCAAACGCTTCAAAACTACCTCACGTATTACCATCAAAGAAAATACGAACCTTTATCCGTGAACATAGTTCACCCAATACATGAACAACAAACTGTCGAAGAGCCAACCGAGAAAAAATCTGAAGTGGACGAACAAATAGAGCAAGACATTATTCGGGGTTTACCAAAAACACTAAAAACCCGTGGAAAGTTATTGATCGATAAAATCAAGGCAAACCCTAAAATCATGGGGTGGAATTCTAGCGGTCAATTAATTTTCGATGATAAACCCGTGACGCGTTCCCATGTTAGTGATTTAGTGGGTGATTTTTTGCGCGAGCGAAAAGGGAATCATTTCTTATTCTCTGATCTTGGTTTTTTTTTTTTTCGTGGTACCGATGGAAAATGATGGAGGGGCCGCCCACCATGTTCTTCTTAAACAGCGAGTAGAGATCTTTGTTCTTTTCATCGAAGAGAGAGAAGTGGAGGCCTGGTTGCAGGGTTTGGAAGAGATAGGTCAGTGTGACTCCCGGGATGGAGATGCCTTGTCTTAACATGTCGATATTTCGTTGTTTCCAGAAGTCACACATTTTCTCTAGAGCGTCACAGAAGGGCTGGACATCGAGGTTATTGTACCAGATGAGAAATTATTTAAAGGTCTGCATGTTATTTTGGTTCCATACTTCCTGGCAGTACTGGTAGTCAGCTTCGGAGATGTTGGTGTTGGTGAGGGCGGAGTAGAAAGCGGCATGTGGAGGAAGAGAAGAGTGGTCCAACTTGTCTAGGGAATCCATCCACTCGTAAGGGAAGAAACCTTTGGCTTGAGGGCAGTCGTAGGCTTTCAGAAACTTGGCGTAACTGAACCCCGGAGCGAGAAAGTTAGTGACATCCAAGAAGCGTAAATGCTCTGTCTTCACACACATAAAATTATTATTCCGTTTGATAGTAAATTGGACTTGTTCGTTTTGGACTAGTACAGGGAAGAGGAATTCTTTAACGGCATTCAAGTCATACTTTCCCGAGTTGAAGTCTAGGACAGGTAACTCTTTCAAGTACTCTTCCAATCGATCCCTCAGTTTTTTGAGTGGCTTTACTTTTTTCTTTTTTGGATGTGGTTCATCATTCTCACTCTGCTCCTGATCCTCCTCTCGCTCTTGATTAAAGGCCCGGTAGAATGAGGGGTCTTGCTCCACCTCATCATCATCTAAAAAGGCTCGGTCTTCCTCAGTCTCCGACTCGATCTCTTCTTCTTCATCGTCGGTATTCATCAGATCTTCTCCTTCATCATTGTCACTCTCTTCGGTTCTATCTTCCACGGGGCTCTCTATGATGGGTGTTGACGCTGGTTGTTCTTCGGGTCTCACCCCTAGCTTGTAGTCAATTTCTTCAAAGAGGTCCACGAATTCTTGCTTGACGAGGCGTTACATTTCTTGACTAATTTGGACGAGGTAGTCCACCATGTCTTTGACCAGCTCTTTGGAATTGCCGCCAGACACAAAACACTTCGGCTGCTCGTAGGATGGAACGTTGAAGCATACGCTGACACTTAGCGGCACATGTTTGGCTTCCCAGGTCAGTTTTTTCGTATCTTTAGGTTCAGGGTGGTGGTCGAACATACATTCGAAGTCGTAAGTGGCTCTGTAGGGGAAGTACTTCAACTGTTCTGGAATGTAGAAACCTTCGTCTTCTAGTAAATTGAAGATGGTAGGTGGCGTATTGTATGCCCCACCCGGAAACGTGTAGCGGACTTTTGCTTCACAGGTACGCTCGTGACGATGTACGTAACATACCAACATGTTTCCAGAATTTCCCGCACCGGGAGCAGCAGAAGGATTTCGCATACTTCTTCATATCCTTGATGTAGGAGAAGTGCTTCTGGTGTAGGTTCTGGTAGAGGGTACTATAATAATGGTGGTGAGAACGGTGTAAGAGTTGAGCAGCTAATTCAGGCTTGGAGTCATCATCTTCTTCATTTTCGTCTTCCCCACCAACAGGCTTGGTTGGTTCCAAGGAGTAGACGAAGACGTTGACTTCAAACAGCTGTTCTAGGGTGGACAGTTCCTCCAGGGTGACGCACATAACTTCTTTTTGGAGGGTTGTGTGGCTCGATACCTAAAACAAACAGAACCGATAATTAATATGAACCAGCGAAGCGTTATTTCTGCATACAATCAATAAACGGTTGTTTTCACAAGACAATAAAAGTTTTGTTTTCTATAAATCAAAAGAAAGGTGTCGTAATTTATACGAACCAGCGATGCGTAATTTTTGTCCTGTATTTGCATACGCACAATAAACGCTTGTTTTTTTACAAGTTGTCTATTGTTTTTGCTTCGAATATTCTTTGAAAGCAATCTGTGATGCGTTTTCTATAAACCCTAAGTGAGGCTTTGTTTCTTGATATAACAACCACCAAAGCAATTTTTTTAATTTTTCGACTTCAGATACGAATTATTGGCATGAATGTAAACACACTTACCTCTCGTAATAATGTTGAGCGTCCCGTTCCAGATTTTTCTGATGGCAGCCGTTATGGAGCGCCAGGGCCCGGAAGAAGCAGAGGTTGTCTTTGTACGGTTTGCCAGTCTTCTTTTCGATATCAAGGGGAATGATGCCTCGGTTTTCCACAAGGTAGTGAGGGAGGTTTTTGCCGCGACCGATGGGATGACCTCGGATTTTGGTGATGAAGTAAGTATTGTTGGTGACCTTGTCCACCACCCATTTGGAATTGGGGCGTTGTTGGCGTACCCATTCCAAGATGTCTAGGTTTTGAAGAGCGTCCAGGACCTGTTGGAGATCACCCGCATTGGCGATCAGAAAGGGTTCTTCAAAGGCCTGGTTGTTGTTGCGGAACGTGTAATGGTATTGAAGCTCGCCGGTCTCGTTGTTCCTCAGGAGGTAGCCAAAGGAGATGTTCAGTTTCAAGACCGTAGACTGGTCCGCGAAGATCTGGTCAAGATGGGGTAGGAGTTCTTGAGGTTGGAGGGAGGCCAGGCGAAAGTTGTACCAGTCTAGCAGTCTGTT
Organism: Actinernus sp. WN-2022; assembly: GCA_030867875.1. Lineage (NCBI taxonomy): Eukaryota > Metazoa > Cnidaria > Anthozoa > Actiniaria > Actinernidae > Actinernus > Actinernus sp. WN-2022. The sequence continues at coordinate 3,966,301 of JAOWCC010001729.1, read as the reverse complement.
CCGGCGCTGGAATCGGGTCCGGATTTGGAACCAGTGGCGACGGTACTCAAGGACAGGGCTCTGCTGGTCTTCCGGGAGTTCGGTGATGGCCTTTGGATCCTCCTGCCAGCTGGAACTTGTGGTGGATTTTGGTTGTGGTTTCTCAACAGGACTGGGCTTCACTTTCTTGGGTATAGGTCCTGAAAATAAGAAACTCTTATGAGTTACATTTACATATGACTAATCCCCCACACAAAAGACTTGTCCAAACATGCCCTAGCGTTCTATTGCTGGTTTTCACTTGACGTCATAGCCGCCATGTTGGTGCCCTTAAACAATGGATTACTCGTTAGCTTCTTTTGTTGGGGCACCAACATGGCTGCCATGCCCTTTGTCATTTGAATCTCTGGGGATTGAGTGAAAACCAGCAATTGTGCTAGCTGAACACGAATCTGCATATGAATACAATCACGCTGAAGTAACTTAACTGAAGACTAATCCCTCACACAAAAGACTTGTCCAAACAATTAGCCCATCATTCTATGGTGCTACATAAAGTGACTTGAATTTACATTTGGACTAATCCCTTACACACACACACACAAAAATAAGATTTTACTTCACTTCCTAAATCGTGAATTTACATACGACTAATCCCCAAGAACCAAATATTATTTCAACCAAAATAAAGTTGCTTACCGGACTTATCTTCGTTGGGACGTTTCTTGCTAGTGGAGGGCTTGGGATGAGCCGTCTTTTGATGAGTTTGGAATGGGGCCATATTATGGAACTTTTCCCCACAGGTGTTGCATTTGTAGTCGCGCTGGATACCACGTCGCTCGTGGACTTGCTTCTCGTGGCGATTTAGGTGCTGCTTCAGTCTAAATTTCTTGTTACAGTGGGAACACTCATGCTGCTTTTCGCCGTTGTGGGCCTGCCTATGTCGCGTCAGGTCATGTCCTTGAGAAAACACTTTCCCACACGTCTCACACTCGTGTTTCGTTCTTTTGGTGCGAGGATCATTCTCTTTGTCCTCGACAGCTCGTTTTTGGCCTGCTCCCATTTGTACATCTGCTGGCTCCGTTGGAAGGCGTGGTTTCTTGAAGCCGTGAACAATTGCATTCCAAAAACAAAACTAAAGCGTGCAGACTCGCCGCCATGGATCGACGGCGAAGTAGTTCACTCTATAAATAAGAGAAACACTTTGAGAAGAAGAGCTATAAGGGAAAATAAAAGAGAATTATGGGAGCGTGTGAAACTTTTACGAAAGGATACAAAGTACTTGATTAGAGCCAAATTCAACTCTTACATCGAAAAGCTAACTAAGACTTCAACCGTTTCCAATAATAACAACAAGATTTGGTCTTTCTTCAAGGCAAAGTCTAACAAAGGATCAATTCCCGATACTGTCGAACTTGGAGATACTAAATACGATACTCCACTCGGGAAGGCTGAAGCGTTTAACATCTATTTCGCCTCCACATTCAGACAGCCGAATCTGGCCACCGCTATCCCAGCCGTCGAGCCCTTCACTACAGCTACTTTATCCAATGTTGTGCTATCCTTATATGATGTGTTGAGAAATCTGGTCACCTTAGACGTATCCAAGGCCGTTGGCCCAGACGGTATCCCTTCACGTCTGCTCAGGGAATGTGCAATTCAGATCGCTCCATCACTTACAAGGCTATTCAATCTGTCCTTGTTCTGTGGAAAGTTTCCAGCTGACTGGAAGGAAGCAAATATAACACCGATCTTCAAGAAAGACTCAAAAAAACTTGTTAGTAATTATAGACCTATATCTTTACTTCCCATCATAAGTAAGGTCTTTGAAAAATGCGTTCTAAAAAACATGCTACCGTACTTCTTGCAGGTTATCTCTGATTCCCAGTTTGGGTTCTTAGAGGGGAGGTCTTGTATTTCTCAACTACTTACCGTCTTTCACGAAATAGGTGCCTTATTAGACAAAAATATTGAGACGGATATTCTATATCTAGATTTCGCTAAGGCTTTTGATTCGATCAATCACATAAAGCTACTAACTAAGTTGAGGTTATACGGGGTAGCTGGTGCACTGTGGGATTGGTTCGCCGATTACCTCAGCAATCGCAGGCAACGTGTTGTCATCGAAGGGTCCAGTTCCAGCTGGACGCCTGTGGTTTCTGGGGTCCCACAGGGCAGCATCCTGGGTCCGATACTTTTCCTTTTATATGTAAACGATCTTCCCAGTGTAACCTCGGCTAGTACTAGGTCAGTCATGTTCGCTGACGATACCAAATGTTACCGCTCTCAGAAATCTCAGCAAGACCATTTGGCTCTCCAGTATGACCTAAACGGTTTGGTCAGCTGGAGTGTCAAATGGGACTTAGCTTTCAATTCCAGTAAATGCGAGGTTCTTAAAATCTCTAGAAGACGCAATCCACTGGTGCGTCTCTATAACATCGACCACGACGCCTTAAAAGAGAGTAGCTCTCAAAAAGATTTAGGTATTATCATTTCAAATGATCTGCGCTGGCACAACCAAGTAGTGTCGGTGGTAGCTAAGTCAAATAAGGTTTTGGGTTTCCTGAGACGTAATACCCCTAACTTTTTAGGGGTAACGCTGCGTCGTACCCTTTATCTTACGCTAGTGCGTTCCATTCTGTGCTACGGTAGTCAGGTTTGGGCCCCGCAGTCAAGCTCTAGAGATATCCAACTTCTCGAACGTATTCAGCGCCGCGCAACCAAATTCATGTTAAAAGTAGACTTACCCTATAAAGATAGGCTACTTAAACTTAATCTACTGCCACTTTCATACTGGCTAGAATATCTAGACCTCATATATTTGTTTAAGTGTCGCCTTAAGCTTAACAATACCGATCTATCTAGCTATGTAACTCCATGCTCGCTTTCATCAAGATCTACAAGAAGCACTACTGGTTCAGACTACAAGCTTAACCCATGCAAAACATCTACTTATAGGGATTCTTTCTTTAATCGCATAGTTATTCTATGGAACTCGCTGCCTTTAAATATTAAGTCCTGTAGTTCAATTTCGTCTTTCAAAACATTGCTACGAGCTCACTATCTTGCGCTTTTGCTTTCCACTTTTGACCCTGATCGCATTAGAACCTATAAAACTATCTGTTCTAAATGCCGATCTACTAACACATCTACTATTTGTTGCCGCTAACTTTTTTCTGCGCTTATTTACTTGTACTTGGCCGGCCGACCAAATGTACAAATGTACACTATTATTATATTTTTTTTTTTGCATCATATATTTTACATTTCATGCTTAATACATTATTCATAGTTCTATCTGTAATGTATTGTCAGTGTATTCGTATTTGTCTCAGGCTGAGCTCGTTTGGACCTAGAGTCTGTTTCTCAGCCTGAGTTAAGCTATTAAATAAAAAAATTAAAAAAATTAAAAAATAAAAAATACACAAAAAACTCTGAACTCATGAACTCTGAATAGCTGGAACAGAATACAAATAAATATCATGCTTCAACCTCTACACGATCATGACACCTACCACCGTTTCCAACTCCGTTTCCCAATCGCTCTAGGGCTCGAACATCTCGGGTGGGATGTCCAGAACTTCACCCAAGTGATTCTGAATGGACAGAAAAGAATTCAAATGAATTTCAAGTTTAACTTTGGACACCTTTACGTGATCATAGCGCTTACCTCCGTTTCCAAATCTGTTTCCCAGTCCATCCATGGTTCTATCAATTCAATAGGGGGTTCTTCCGCAAAAACCTCTGGAGGGATGCCACTGGCTCCTTCTGGAATACTCTATATAAGTATCAAAACCAGAAAGTTAATCTCAAATCAACTCACAGTAATACAAATACAACAGGTAAAATGTTTTAAAAAATATATTCACCTCAAAGTCAACTGCTGCTAGCTCGAGCAAACGGTCAATGGCTTCAGTAACGTCGTCTTCGAAAGTGGTTATTTGGGTAGCTTCCATCTTGTCGGTCTTCAATTTCTCGAATGGATTCAGGGCCGATCGGTCCTAGCTTTATAGCTGCTCCAAACAATAGGCTTTGCCCAAACATGCCTCCAAATAATAGGCTTTGCCCAAACATGCCCGAATAGATCGATGACCTCATCCAAAGGAACTATAGATATTCATGAGCGCGCCGCATTTTATTCATGAGAGCGCCGCATTTTATTCATGAGAGCGCCGCATTTTATTCATGAGAGCGCCGCATTTTATTCATGAGAGCGCCACATTTTATTCATGAGTCCAAGACAATAGAACCGTGACGTCATTGAATTAATGAGAACGCACCAAAAATTAACATAACGCACCAAAAAGGAGGCTAATTCGGTGCCTCCTATACTACTAGCCCCACGTGTTGTTGTGTTGAGAGTTTGACGTCATGTACGCTAAAAAATGACTAGGCGTTCCTCGCCAACAGGAATACGTTCGAGTAATGGCGGACGTAAAATTCAAGATTCGGAGTCCAAAAAAATAAGACTTCCCGTCGTCGCACTGAAAAACGGTTTTAACTGCTAATAATATAACAACTCTACTTTATGAATACGAGAAAACATTGATATGCCAAAATTTGATCATAGTGGCACTTTTTAAAAACACGTTTCACAGAATGAGCGATAGGCTCGTTTAAATGTGTACGTGCATATGTTACAATCTTAAGACGAGTAAAATATGAAATTCAAGATACAATGTACATTGTAGATACTATAATAATAAATTACACAAGTTGATATAATAATGAGGAAATAAGTATTATTGCTTTATATGAATAATTTTCCTATAAGGGATAATCTAGATAGTTCTTCAGAGGATTCAGTGCTTCGTTTCCCACTGACTAGAAAGCTTAAGCTCATTTGACCACTGCACACCTTCATCTACAGGTATAAGTAAATGATGGCAATATCTAGTTATCGATAGCCATTTTAGAACATAATAATATAATTCTTACATAATGAAATTAAGGGTTAAAGACTTAATTCAAAATACAATAGGTTTTAATTAATATATTTACAAACAGCGTTTGAAGTGCTCTATTCGTATTTCGTAGCTATCATGTTGACGTAATTAAGTCTACCCGTTTGTATTACTGAGGTAGTAGTTCGTGTAATGCATGATGTGGATCGATGTGCGCGATATATATTTTCCTTTCATTTTTTACATATGATCCAAACTTTAATCTCGGGAATTTTCATTTCTAAATTCAGTTTTAACTGATATGTTTGTTAGAGTGAAGCCATAACTTTAATACAAATCTTAAACAAGGACGCTAGAGTACTAGTTAGTTTTTTGGCTTTAGCCCTCGGATCCTGGTACGATTGCATTCGGTCGAGGAGTAAGTTTCCAAAAAACATTTCCACAGCAAGGTGCTTTTATTCTGGTTTTTCGTATCGGGAAACGTACATAAACTTAGATTATCTATTTGTTAATAAATCTAGAAGTCACTCTCTAATTCAGCAATATTACAGTCACGATTATTGTACCTTATGAAGATCGACTTAATATGTGTTAGTTGCATGCAGGTCGTGATAAACTTATTTAATAAGCTAGGTTTGAAATAATAAATGTTGCCTCGGCTGCTGCTAACGCTAGTATTCGTAATCGCCTTTTTCAGCATCAAGTAAATCAGATTGAGCAAAAGATGCTTACATGAGAAGTTTTTAACTTACATCATGGCCTTTCTTTATGTCGAAGGGTAGGACATCAATAAATGAGATGCCCGCCCCTTATCTGTTGTTTATGTTTAATGCAGTTTAGCTATAAAGTATTTTACGCTCGTTTCAGTGGGATAAGAGCATAAATATACTTTTTAGCTTTACGGAATGTACATAAGTGTGTGCAGAATGTTGTTATGTAATCCCGTTGGGATACCGTTGAGAGTGTATAAAGAGGAGAGATTAATATGTAAGAATTAATCGAAGGCGTTTCTAAACTTTGATACCTAATTTCTTTAGGATATATATTAAGAATAGAAGAAATGTACTAACTACACTATGTATACGAAGTCCAAGGATTACGGCAAAGCTGACACAACGTAGGATTTTATATTCGGCTGACAAAACCAGCTTTCTTCAGGTACTAGATGTAACAGGTCTAGATATAGATTTGATTGGCCAACAATATATACTGGCTACTGCTGTGTCCGACAAGTATCAATAAATGAGATGCCCGCCCCTTATATGTTGTTTATGTTTAATGCAGTTTAGCTATAAAGTGTTTTATGCTCGTTTCAGCATCGCCCAGAATCAATGGACATATCCAGTTATGAATATAATTAAGTCCCCGTAAGTACTTGAACAATTGCCCAGTTAATGAGGGGCGGGAGATTCAAATACAAAGAAAATGGCGAAAACGCTTCCACTAGCTTACGTTTGGAGCGCTCTCGAAGCTTCATTTTTGAGAGACAAAATCATTTTCAATCGGCTTTTTAAAGCTAAAGGTCACATAAATCAGTAGAGCTATTGACCTCAGTTGTATCTTTCAAAAACCCATGTACCTTAGCCTTCTGAATCTAAGTGAGTTTTGACCGAATTTTGTATGGAAAACTGCTCAGTCCAATATTCAGGTCTCGATTTCTTCTGAAATATAAGAGGCACAAGTCATTTTCAATCGGCTTCTTGTAGACCCTAAAATAAGCTTTAAAATGATTCTTCAAGCTTCCCAAACGGTTAGAAAAAACCCTGTACCTTGGATAAAAAACTGTAAAAAGTTGAACAAATACGGCATTTCGTGCCACTTATGATAATGTTTGTAGAAGCGTATTTGTCTATTGACAATTATCAAGTAGCGTGGTGTTGAGTCCCATGGGAGGTAATTAATATCCTGAAAGCGAAGCGGGAACTTTAAAGCAGGTTAAATATATCAACTGCATTTTAGTTGCTTGGATACCAGTTTTATTAGCAAAAGGAAAGAGAAGCTCGACATTATTCACATTCTGATTCTCGTCTTCTAGAATTTCTCTTGCTGGAAGGACTGCTCTCCTTTTTCTCGGTAGTTGAAACTCATCGAGTTGTCTATAGTATCCAGGAACTGGTCGGATACGCGCTTGCTCATCTTTGCAACTGATTTGTTCGGTTTCTGAGAATCACTGACAAGAAAACTAGAAAGCAAGAGCCTTATTCTTGCCTTGGATCGAAATGCACCAATGCAAATCACGGAACGACAATAGTGATCTATTATTTTATTATGTATCCGCCAATTATAAGAACGTTGCCTACACAACCATAAACAAGCTTTGTATGTCTTCTAACAACAAAAGTAAAACTTAAAATACTTTTAGCGCAGTTTTCGAACAAACCTGAACTTGAGTCGTGAGACAGTGAGTAGTAATATTTTTTAAACAGCTACTCCAAACTTTTCTGGGAAAACTAAAAGTCAGGCTTAACTAGTGATTCTGCGTGTCTTACCTATAGATTCTGCGTGTGCCTACCTAATCCAACAGCCAGTTTCTGTTATTTAAAAAAACCGCGGACTTTAATCGCCATTGCTTTAAAGATATGATAAGTTCCTTCAACTCTTTAAACGAACGAGGGAAATACACAAAACTGCGCATTATGACGTAGATAAATGATCTATCTAAGCACGCGCATGACTTTGTTAAAACGCTGCATTCGTTACTCAGTTCAGTTTCATTGGGTGATTTTGTTTGACTTCTAGGACAGGAATAAGCTTGAATAACATCTCATTTCCAAGAATCTGTATTCAGACTTATTTGTGACGCGATTTGAAAACGACTGGGAGAAAATTGAAAACGGCTTGGAACACTGTTAGCCGTTTTGCCAACCGGCTTTTTTACCGCTTCGGCAACTAGCTCAGTTAACTTTCTTTGTGGGTGATTTTGTGGATCCGATTTTGTTTGACTTTTAGGATACGGATAAGCTTGAAAAATATCTCATTATAAAGCTACATCTTCCAAAAATCTGTATTCAGACTTATTTGCAATGCGGTTTGAACACGATTGGGAGAAAATTGAGAAAGAGTTTGAACACTGTTTGTCGTTTTGCCGACGGGCTTTTTCCCCGTTTCGACGTGAGTCATGCATGAACACAGCTTGCTCAGTTTCTTTGTGGGTCATTTTGTGAATCCATTTTTGTTTGACTTCTAGGGCACGGATAAGCTTGAATAACATCTCATTTTAAAGCTACAATGTCCTAGAATCTGTATTTAGACTTATTTGCGATGCGATGTGAACACGCTGTGAAAAAATTGAGAGCATGAGGTTTAAGCCGAAGGGCTTTGTCGTTTTGTGGATAAACTATTGTTTGGCTCTTTCATTCCATTACCTGGTTTTACGAACTTCTATTGAATTGACTTTCACACTTGAGATCGGCTTGGGACTAGCAGTTCCCACAGCTCGTTCCATTTGAGATCGGCTAGGGACAAGCAACTCCCAAAGCTCATTTATTTAAGCCAATCGTAGGGCAATCCTCTAATCATTAATATTATAATTAGTTGACCTTAATGTAGTCCAAAATCTCAAAGTGTCCCTCGAACAAAGGCCATTCTGCGCGATGGTGGGATAAGAGCATAACCAACTTAGATGTTCATCAACGAGAATCCCTAAAATCTTCGTCTTATCAATTTTCTTCTGATTTTTCGTAGAAAACGTGATATTTAAGTTTGAGGCATGTTTTTTCATATGTTTCAGTTTTTGCTGAAATATGAACAACACAAAAATTGCTTTCGAAAGGTTTACAGTTAGTCTATTGGCTATGAGCCATTCCTCAAGCTCTTCGAGTTCTGAATTTATAGAGGATATGTTCCGTCGGAAAACCAGGGGAAGTATCCGATCTGAAAACAGAATACATGCGTTTCTTATTACTTCCTGATTCAAAATGCTAACAGGCGTACAATAAGCTAAATACGTAAATCAATAATAAAGATCACTTACTTCTGTGGCGGGTATACAGTTTTACTGTCGTCCTTAAATCCTGGTTAGCGTATAAATCCCGGTGAGCTTAATTACTGGTTAGCTTACTGCGTCCGTACAAAACTGATCTGACTGAAGCACACTCGATATTTGATCACCGTACTAAACAATGTCAATCAAATTGTCCTAATTAATCCTTAAGCTAATAAATGTTCTGTCTTCTTCGGTTAATGGTTTGCATATCATATTTTCAACAAAACAGGACATAATATTTTTAATATTTTTGTGATGAATAAGGATATTCATATCGTCAGCATAAAGGACACCCAAAATTGAGGCTGTGGTACACCACAATCTATTTCAAGGTGTTTGAGTTAACACCATCAATACATACAAATTGTTTTCGATTAGTTAGGTAACTTTCAAACCACACGGCTTCTGAGCCGGTTCTGAGCCGTGAGCCGTCGTCTTGTTTGAAATTGTGTTCGATTTAGGCTCAAGAAATGGAGATTATTTCAATTATATGGCATAAGACTCTTGGAATAGATACTGTTGTGCTATTATTTGAGGTTTAGTTGCAGTCAGCATTGATTTTGGATGAAAATTCGACCGTGATGTTGGAGTGATTGGAACTGAGGAATAGCGGCTGCGACCATCCTAATGCCTTCTTTCGGTAGAGAGGTTGAGGGGTAAAATTACAACAGAATTCGCAGAAATTGCAAACAGAGCCCAATAAAGAACAGATAAAGACTTCAGGTAAGTTTTCATTGATTTTATTTCAGTATTTCTGGCCTAACGGTACAACCAAACACTCGTTAAAATTCTCATACAAACCCAAATTTAAAACACAAACACAGCAGTTATTGTGTTTTCTAGGATTCGAAGTCACGTGACCACCACCATTGTTATTTATTTAATTTGTGTATTTATTTCCCCCAGTATGCATTTTATACCGAGTCTGCAGTCTGCATTTTATACCCAATCTGCATTTTACTGACCCAATAATAATGTCTTTATTTCTCAACCGGTAAAATACGTACCGATCGCGAGTCTTACAGTCATAATAATACAAGAAATATTAGTAATACAATAACTCATAAGTATAGTAAATATAAATGTAACAATTGTCTATAATTAAAGGGCCAAGTTATATCTAAAGATTAATCTATTTACAAACGAGTTCTTGAAGCGAGAGGTGTTTATTTTAGGCCAAAGGGAACGATTTCCCAACTGGGATTTCACCCCCACCTTACATGAATAGTTGATCCTGTCATTCAACCTATGCTGGATCCCACTTGATCAGATAGCAGATACTTAACAGGATTGGCAGGTAATAAATTATATACCAGTAGTGAATGGCATAAGGCCCTTCTATACATTTGTAGCCACTATATAAGCTCTTCTGGTATGATTTAAAACCCCTGGCTACAGACTGGTAACATAAAATCTAAATAACTAACTTGCTATTATAAATTATTTAATGTCCATTCGATTACATTCGATTACATTCGATTACATATATAGTGTACTGGCTCACAAAAACTGAATCCACATAATTCTAGCTCATGTACTTGATCTGTTTTGCAATTGATAGACCTCTTCTTGTTCAAGCACTTGCGAGTCATCAAGTGCTGTGCCTATGATAGAAGACAGTAAGATGTTATAATTTACTGAATACGAGTGATGTATGTAGCAAGTTATTTTCCAAAATTGCATACATGTAGTATTCATAGAACACATACTGTTCGAAAAGATTGTAATGTAGTGAAGTGAAATATCCCTTAAAAAGTGAAATTGTACTTCTGTCAAGTTTTCAGGTGAATTTTTATTTCCGAACTAGCCCTAGCTATAAACTACATGTGATAATAAAGTGAAATTTCATATATATTTCACAATGTCCACCAATTTACAGACGAAAACTCGAAGAACTTTAAACTATTGACTAAATTTGTTTGAATTGCAATGTATAAACACGTGAAAAAGCAATATTGTACAAAGTGAAATTTCAGTTAAAAATAAATTACAAATATCACTGATAATGCATGTATCAATGTTACGCCACAGGGGGGGTCTCGGGCAGATGTGTGGCATTTGATCAATCTTGGCCTCCCCACCCTGGGGAATTTGATTACAAGCTTTGCCCCAGAGTGTGGACATTTGAATTCGACCGGTTGAGGACTGTGTCCTAGTCTCTTGTTTCCTGGGTCGCCATCTTGGATGTTGGAAGGTATGAATTTCAAAAATGCGTTTTCATCTGTTTTCATTAGTTAAAAAGAACGCTTCACATTTATTTGGGATCACCTCCAGTTCCCCCATTGTCTCAGCTGTGTATATATAGTTTAAGGAGGAATTTCGTTGCCCCAGGTGGGGCAATTTGATTACAATTGACAATGTTTTCTTTATACCCAGGGTGGAGAATTTGACCAAAAATTCGAGAAAAAAGTCAAATGCCGCACATCTGCCCGACCCCCCTCCCTCCGGCTTAACATTGACACATGCATAATTATTCAGTCTTTATAAAAGTGAGACGTTTTCACTCTCTTCGAACAGTAGTACTCCATGACGAGATTTTGATCGATCCTTTTGCTAAAAGATTCACTCTACACTCTACATAAACTTGACAAACTTTTTATATGGATTTGGTCATCAAAATGGATAAGGCAAAACCTTTCAAATTATAATGAAAACCACGAGGAATGATCGAACCATTCCAATAACAGCTGAACTAAAAGTATGATAACCTTGCGTGACATTCCTTTTTCTTGTTAACAATCCACAACGATTGAATGATCACATCTTACCTTTATAGTTTTCTTATCTCCCATGTGTTTTGAAAACCCTTTGCTCAGTCTGCAAGCCATATTATACAAGAGATCGCACGTCGTGCCCCCGAATCGAAGTTGTTAGTTTTGAAAATGGCGCGATGTGCTCGCACAATTCAGGTCAGTGGTCTTTAGATAAAGCAATGCATCCTGGGATCAGTTCACAGCCGCCATCTGTGTTTGTTGGTTGAGAACTAGACTCTAGAGCTGGCCGGGAGTGCTTCATCTAAGGATTAATTTGCGAAATAGTCTGGCTATATATTCGAGGAATCTAATACGCTAATGAACTGGTCAACCAACTCATCTTCAACTGTTTTGCTGTGTCTATCTGGGAAAGCACGTAAGTCGTAAGGCCATTTTAACACCCGAGCCGTGGGCCTGTCTGGTTCTGGTTCTGGTTTATTAACTAACAAAGCGGCATATCCGCATCACGTCAGTATCAAGCTAAAGTATAATAATTACAATATGAATCAAGTAGGTCTAATATGTAAATGCAGTAATAAGTCTGCTTAAACTATAAATATAATAATAATCTTAGATAATAAATGAATATAAAATAATAACAATAATAAGGTCTAATATGTAAATGCAGTAATAAGTCTGCTTAAGTTAAAAATAAAAGAAATAATTGGTATTAAAACCACTCGCCAGAGGCAATAAGGTGTTCCTTTAGAGCTATCTTAAACTTAAGATGATCTGTTATGCTTGCAATATACAATGGCAAATTATTCCATTGTTTAATAGTCCAGGGAAAGAAACTAAACTCATGGACTTTACAATTTGAGTGAGGTCTATTTAAAGAATTTGCATGGCAGCCTCTTGTAACTCTCTTTATAGGAGTTAAATATAATGTCAGAACGGATCGTCAGAACTGGTTCTCACTTTTAGTTTTATTCCTGTGACGGCTCACAAATACCAACCTATATGTTTTCTTCTGCTATTCTGGTTGCATGAAGCCTTGACCTATAGTGCAACCAGCAATAAGTTGCATCAGGACTTTGTTGTTTCTAACGGAAATTACATGTAAGTCGAGTCCACTTGATCGATCGCTGAGCATGTACCTCGTAGACATCACGTTTAAATATACTGCCAACTCACGCAACTCGTAATTTGTACTTTATTTCTGTGTAAATCTCATAATGTTTCAGCCAGTCATCAAAGTTCCTCTTTCCCGGAGAAATTTATGAAATCTACGCTTCTGTAAGTGACTTTAGATCGTGTGAAAGCTATAAAAAAATCACACATGACTTTGGCGTGTGGGTGCATGTACTTTATAATAATATTAAATTGTGAACATTTTGACTTGTTGTATTACTACTGCATCTGTAGGATTTTGAGGGATTGCTGTAATTATAGGACTTAATACTTTATAATGATATGATATAGAGCAGGATACCAGGTGGGATTTTTATACATGTATCATGTCAGGTGGGATTGCCAGGATCCCAATGTTCCTCCTGGGATTCCGTCTGTCCCAACAGCTATCCCAGCTTTAAGAGTAATTGGAATCCCTTAGTAGTGGGATATAATGTTATCATTCCAGGTGGAATAACTGGGATCCCACCCAGGATCCCATCATCCCAACAGTTATCCCGACTATGAAGTTGGGATCCCAGGTAGGATATTGTTATCATCCCACTGTCCCACCCAGGATCCCATCTGTCCCAACAGCAATCCTGGCTTTAGACTTGGGATCCCAGGTGGGATTTTGTTTTCATCCCATGCGGGATAGCTGGGATCCCATCAAATTACATGGGATCCCACCTGGGATTGGTGGGATCCCACTTCTGTCCCGCCTCTATTTTTACATGGGTGGTATCTGCATGCTACATGTAACCACAATATTATTTTTCACTTTTTCAAAAGTTCATTTCTCACTGATTTGAAAAATATATATTTTGATGATTTCTTTTATGATTCTTGAGAAAAGTCTCAATAATTGTGTTATTTCTAGAGCCCCAAATCCTTTGGATGTAAAGCTTGTCACTGGAAATTAAAGAATAGCTGTTTTTATTCTGAAATGTCATTGGTTCTTGTGCCTCAAGTGGCCCTGGCTCAAGTCATCACACTGTAATGTATATAGTTCATCTAAACATGATTCAGTTATCCCATATGTATTTCAGTCCTGTATGGCTGTCAAATTACAAAGTAATCAGATAGCATATTACACTTTGTGTAATATAGTATGGATATTTTGTGTATGGACAGTATATAAATTTATGAAACAAGTGTAATTCTCTTTTAAAGGTTTTTAGTTGAATTTATTTCAGCCATTCATGAAGGCATCACCAGAATAACTTAATTTATTTTACATTGAATAATGTTGATGTATACATTTTGTATACACCACAATTTAAATGCCTCTATCATTCCTGATCCTCACTTTGATGTATACTTATTGTATACACTATAATTTTGGTTAGCCCTCAGTAGTATTGATGTATTCTAAATGTATACACCATCAGTCTGTTTGATTTCTCAACTTTATGGTGATGTATACTTAATGTATACACCAAGATCATGTTTCAGCATCCATATTTTCCTTCACCTTTGATGTATACATAATGTATACATTTTAACTCTGATGTATACTTTATGTATACTTTAATGTTCAGTTAGCATGTTATGAAAATTGCCAATTTTGCTATATGTACATTTGATGTATACATCAGATATACATTTAACCCTAAATGTATGATTGATGTATACCTTTTGTATACTAAATGTATACAAAACAGAGGCTCATTTTGGTAAGGGAAGTTAAATAATAGAACTATTCCATGTGTTTAATACTAATAGGACGTTTGCATTATAACTGTTATTACTCAGAGTTTCATTGAAATACTTCTAGTTAGTAATAATTTATGCCCAGGGGGTTACTCCCTATAGTAGACCATAATATAAGGCTCAACAAATACATGGGAGAGCTAAAACAAATATCTCCCAGGACTTCAGCAAGCCACTCTAACAACTTCAAAACAATTATGCCTATCTGGCCTATGGCTGTGTCTAATGGAATATTGAACACTATTATATAATGTCAACCAGAAGGCAACATACTACAGAAAACAAAAACAATGATCCTGCTTAATAAATATATGGAGGAGATAAAACAACTATCTCCCACGACTTCAACAAGCCACTCTAACAACTTCAGAAGAATTATGCCTATGGCTGTGTCTAATGAAATATTGAACACTATTATATAATGTCAACCAGAAGGCAACATACTACAGAAAACAAAAACAATGATCCTGCTCAATAAATATATGGAGGACATAAAAAAAATATCTCCCAGGACTTCAACAAGCCACTCTAACAACTTCACAAGAATTATGATTTGATACCTAATGGAATATGTAAAAAATATAAACTCTGAACACCAAGAAAATATAAACCTGAATGTCAAACATTGAATAATGATATTATATAGCCTAAATTAATTTGCACATTATGCTATTCTACACAAAAAATGCACTCAGATGACAGGATACTTGCAACAGTTACAATATGAAAACAATCTGTCACTATACAAATTAATAGGATAAATGGATGGAGTAGTGAAGAGTGTACTAGATACCATGCATTGCTTTAAAATCAGTTCTCAAGAAATACTTGTCATGTAAATAAATAGACCTATCCCATATGTTATAATACTAATAAAATATTTGCATTGCAGCTATTATATAAACACTGGGAGTTCCATCAAAATACTTCTAGTTAGCAATAATTTATGCCTTCATTACTGTCATAAGTTAATGTCCAATTTATCACCAAAGGTATCTCACATAGCTTGTACGAACTTGCCATTCTTGCAAGTACCTTCTAGTACGCATTGCGTACCTGTGTTTATAGTTAGCAATCTGATTTATGCTTGAAGCACTAATAATGACGTCATAAAATAGCGAATCGTCTATAACTTTGAATATATTTATTGTAGAAAGTTCAAATTTTCGCCAAATGAATATATTTTATGTAGGCATTCTGATGACATAATATGTTTTTCAAATGTTTTAAATATTAATTTTCACCAAAAAAGGAGGTATCCGTTATGACGTCACAACAACGTCAGAATACACAAAGAATTCACATTTAATTCGAAATCATCCTGTATTCTCATAATCAGGGCATTCAGTATTGTTCTCAAGTTTCTCAATAAAATTTGAGGAAAGGCTAAGTGTATTATCTATTATACCTGTAATGTATGAACAATCCATCCTCTCACAAGAACTGGATCAATACATAAAGAAACATCGATGCAGGGTCAATTATTATTATTTCTGTCTCTCGACTTCAATAGTTTATATTTGTTTGTTTTTAGAAAGTAAAAATATATATTATAGAGGGTATTAAACACGTTTACCGGCTAACATGTCGTCCAGGTCCGGATTGTTCGAAGCAAGGTTAACTTCAACCCTAGGTTAGCGCCAAATCTGTAATTGCAATCTGTACAGTTTACCCTGGGTTAGCGATTTAACCCTGGGTTAGCGCTTAATCTTGCTTCGAACAACCCGGTCCAGTAATCTAACACAAGGCCCTCCCTTTACTTAGTTCTACGGTTTTACGTCCTTATCCGAGAAGACGAGAACGTCTAACCGTTTACTGGACATTAGATTATGTAAAGGCAGCACCTTCTACTCAGTTATTTTAAGACCCTGAGTGTTGGTCCGGCCAGGGTTTGAATCCTCGACCTCCCGCACGACGCTTAACCACTGAGCTAACTCATCGGGAGGCGGTGCTAATATGTCGCTACACAACATGTTATGTTCCAAATAACTTAGAGGAAAAATACTAGAACGAAATACGACATATACTTTTACTTTACAACAAAGTTTTATATGGGGAGGCTCCGTCCCGAGGTCCAAACCCTTACCCTTTTATATACCATTTTTGACAGAAAAGGTAACCCTTTCACATCCCTTCTATATAAAATAGTATCCCTTTCACATGCCTTTTCACTTGAGTAACCCCTTAAAATATTTGGATGAATCAGCCGTTAGGTGCGTCTGTTAGAGATATTTTGAAAGGCCCTATTAAATACCTAAATGACAGTTTTCACTACCCTTTTCTATACTTCAACTCGTGAAATCCCTACCTTTTTATATACCTCCAGCCTGAAAAGCTACCCCTTTCGGGCGGAGCCTCCCCGTATAGTCCATTATAGAGAGTACCACCCCCCCCCCCCCCCCCCCCCCTCGGGTCCGCAGCTACAGCAATCAGGATTACACACGTCAGGTTTAGAAATAAGCTATAATCGCCATCTTGGAATTTAGTCCTTTTGATCGTTTTTGTTATAGATGTAAGTAAAATATGATTTCGTCTTCAAGACTTCGTTAAAATTTCAAAAATAATCAGATGGGTAGCTTCTAAGAACCAGACACAGTTTCTAATATTTTGGAAACAGAAAACTGGATGACATAATGATAATTTCAACAGCATTCCATAGCAAACATTTCGTATCCATAGCATTTCATTGGCCTTTTAGCAATAATTTATCAGTTAGAGAATTGTACGAGTTATAGCTACGTGCATGAAAATGCTTCCTATTTCATCAACACAAGAAAATCTCTATTTCAGCGAGGTAGATCAGTCCTCCAGCTAGAACATAATTAGCAAAGACAGCAAAAATAGGATACATAAGATAATATCCTGTGGCAGTGAGCATATCTCCACATACGATCTTGCTTGAATATATAAGTGCTATCTGAGATGTCTACCAACAAAATTACACGCAGAAAATAAAGTACATTTTATGATATGGGCTCGTTTACTGTGTAAACTCAAAGAAGCCACCATCCAGACAATCGAAAAGGAAGGAAACATCACACATTTGACGATATTCTTCGAAGTTAAACTAAGTTAGTGTGATTTTTGTTTAAATTAACAAGTAAAATATGGGATCAATGCATAATGTATTCATAGAAGATTAGACATAAATCGAGCATTATGCGTCATTCTAATTACTTTACACCAAGAAGCTTTCTTGAGCAGAGTTACCTGTTAAATAACGAGAAGAGCAAGAAAGAGAGACCAAAGGTATACTTTTCATCACTATTTGTAGTGTTTTATCCCATCACGCGTTTCTAATTGCGAGGAATGTCATGAAAATATTCAAACATAGGTAACTTTTAGATATATTTTCCATCAATAGCTTAGGATAACGAAGATACAATCCGTGCAATTTTGTATCCACGCGTTTATGACCTTGGACTGGCTATTATCTACGTAAAATATTGAAGTTTTGACACCAGATGAAAACTATAAACTAATTAGTATTTCAGTGTTGAATGATATCATACTGCCTCCTATCATTGCGGGATATCATTTCACCGTACCAAAACTTATTGTGTCTGATTTATTACCTCCTAATGTTTCTAAAAGGAGCAAACATTACTTTTAAAAAGAGGCAACACCAACTTGAACAACATTGTTTGATTTTGACTTGAGTTTAACAGTCAGGCTTTTAAAGAAGTTGTGGTGATTTCGCTGCGCTCACTCGTGAGTTATCAAGATAAATTCCGCGTTGCTATGTAATATCCTCTGTATATCAACCAACCATTCGAATTCATCTCATGTAAAAACATAGAATGCAGGTTTAAGATCGTATCGAGTTCTTTTAATAGAAAATTTTGGGGAAAGCTAAGGTTACTATTGAACTGCAACATCGGTATCCTGACGTCTTGAAGTCGTTTTATTCAAATAGGACAATTCACTGACGGTGTGCTTGATTGGATATCAGAATAATATTACTAATATAATTACTCTTTACTACTCAAACACAAGGAAATATGTTCAACAGGCTTAAATGTACCAACTATCAAAGAGTAATTGGAAGGTTTTTTCATATATTCGAGAAGATGCGAATATGAAAGTCTAACTGGTTGTTGTTCTAAATTTAGCCGGATAGTTTTGCAATATATAAAAGGCAAGCTGCACATTTTCCTCGCACGAGTCTCAAAAGTAACTGGCGCACTTCTAACTAAGCTAACTTTTTAATGACGTTATTTTAATTTGTGTTTCAGGATGAACGTATTTCAAATCAAATTATATCTATTTCTTTCCGATATGTTTTCTGGAGTCTAACATGTATAATGTTATCGATCCTATAGCAAAGTGTGACTGAAATAAGCAGGATTAGGCATCCATTTTCACCGCCTAAAAATTCATCAGCACTGAAAGTTTTCCTTTATTTCGAACTACGTGTATTTCTGTGGACATTTTTTGGATTTTATAGCTTTAAAATCAACAGCATTTTGTTGCAATCTCTTGAAAGGGATTGTTCTTAATTTTCGCTATTAAATTCAGCTAAACTATCACTGTCCATGCATGCATGTGCCTCAGTGAGTTAGCTTGTGGCTATCGTCAACGTATTTCTGATTGAGTACACTAAAAGAAGTGGAACGAGCAACTGCCACGAATGCGCTTAAGCCTTGTTTTTACGATCGACCCAAGTACAAGAGATATGCGTCAAGTGAAAACTAACCGTGAAATAATCACAAGCTTCACTAGTTTCTTGTCCTCTGTTTGTGAAACGGCCAATATGACAGCGCGCGATTTCCGCAAGAGGACTCTTGTGCTTGCGTCGCTCGTGAAAACAAGGTTTTTGCAAACTCCGCCAGTACAAGATTTAGCCGAAAAGAACAATTTAGCAACCCTTAAACTCACACATTTTTTGTATTTCTTTGAACATAATGTTTAACCGCAAAACCCATACAAGCGGATATTTCACTTAGATCGATGTTCTAGTTCACATTTGCTTGTGCTTATTACTGATGTAGATTTGTTTTCCTTGAAACAGTTGTTGAAATGGCATCACTGCAGTTGATCTTACTTGGACTGATGCTCCTTCACGCAGTGCTTGCTGTAGAGGAAGGTGTGTGTTTGGAGCGGTGTGTGAAATGGGCGTGAATGACACTAATGTGCCAAACCTAATTACACCACAAGAGGCCGCCTAATTCTGTTTTGTTTCAGTCCACCGAAAAACATGGCTGTTTGTACCTTTACACATAATTCTTTGCGCGCGAAAATAATTAAATCGGTTTTAAAATCGCTGTGGAGTGGTTTTAAATCTGAAGAACAAGCCAGTACAAGTGATGTTGCCAATAAAATGTCATTTTAAAGATTAGAGGTTTTCTACGTGTTGTGGTCCAATGTACAACCGCCATCTTGTTCGGTATCGTCGATTGCGTTCGGATAATTAGTGGAGCAGCATCTGGGACGGGCCTTAATACTTTGCCGCATTTCATTCTAATTGAATTTCAATTAAAGGCCAAGATCACCTTGAACGTGATGTAGTCCATATTGATAACGACGTCGTCATCTGACCACTAGACCGAAACAACGACATGACTACCATTTTGTAGAGGACATCCAAGGTTATTCTATTTCTCATTTTTCTTTCAAGATGTAACTAAAATAAAACAGCCCGAATATAGTGTTATCTGCCTTCTCTCTACTGCTAAAACATCTTGGATCCACCTATACCTACATGTATACAACCATGCGAAGACCTAAATTCGTCGAAATGAATTCTGCGCATGTTACTGCGCAACATTTACAGCAGGCTAGTAAGTTCTAGTAAGTTCTTATGGTATTTTGTTTTCTATATAGAAGATTCGAAGAGGATTTTTTCTTTTTTTCGGAGGATGTTTTCAGTTTCGGAATATATCCTATTACTAGAAGTAATCATAGATTATCAAAGTGCGTTCGACATATTTTTTTGTATGAGAACTAACGCCTCTCGGGTTTCAATTGTTTTCTCAACATTTGTAATACCACTCCAATTAATGTTTTAAATAGTACATATGAGTTAGTATAGAACACAATCAACCTGTATAAACTGCATCCCAGTTTTCATGACCAAGACTGTCTCCATAATACTGACTAAGTGTCAGTGATTACACTCAAGTGTAGTCTGTAGAACATAAAATATATGTGCATGTGTGTAATGCACCTATCAATTGAAACCCCGACCCCCCCCCCCCCCCCCCCCCACCCCGGGACAAGGTGGGGATTTGACTTGACATCCTTACAGATGTTGATAAACCCCCACACCAGTGGGCATGTTTTCTGGTAAAACCCCCACCCTGGTGGGGCAACTCAATGGTATTATGTCATTTTTAACAGTCTTAATAAAATAATAATGTGTATGTTATTAAAAACTTTATTACAAAATGAATTCCAACAAGAGCTACAATAATGGCAGAACAAGAAGTACATGTGGTAAAACCTGCATGTTTATATAATATTGATTTGCTCTGTGTCTTGTGCTGATGTACATGTATTGGCATAATGAATCTAACACAATAGAAAGGATAAACATTTTTCAGAGGTACAGTCAATCTAGTTTCGCTGTTGAATAGTTTAAGTGTAATTTGGTGATAATTAATTTTACTTTTTAGTGTATCTAAATTTAACTAATTTAAATTTCACTTGCAACGGTCCTCAAAGTCTGGAGGCCGCATTTTGTTTTGCTTCCATATTTGATTGGTTAATTTCGTTTTGTCATTCACATCCATCAATCGTAGTTCAGAAATAGCATGTACTTCCTGCCAAATTTAGAACCGTTGGTCGCGTGACACTTAGCTATTTAGTGACACTATTTAGTACTAATTTAGTAATCTAATTTTTACATTAGCTAACTATCCAGCAGTAGACATGGGCACAATTTAATTCCCGATATGGCAGTCCACAATTTGCAACACAAATTTCAACACATTTTGTTTTATAGATCATGACCTACATTTTTTTACAACATTATATAGTAAGAGCAAGAACAGTAGGAACGAGAATCTGAAAATAGTTTGACGGACACGGAACAGAAGCCCGCCAAGAAACTGGGCACGAGTCAAATCCCCAGCAAATCCTGAAAAATCCCCTACCTCCTTGGGCAAAACTTGCTTTCAAATGCGATCAAATCCCCCACATTCTCCGACCTTGTCCCGGGGTGGGGGGGTTGGGGTTTCAATTGATAGGTGCATAAACTACACCTTCAGACTGATTCAAATTATTCTTGAAGGGAGACCAAGGCTGGCTGCAGAATATTGAGTGTCCATTGTTATTGCAGAATAATTTCTGATCATATTAGGGCTCACCTTGTTTTGATATTTAAGTTCCTTGATATATCCAGTGTGGTTATAGCCTGAAGGCAGTGTTAATTTGTATAACCACGATGAAACCATCACATGCACACATGTGTAGTATTTAAAACGCTTCTGCACAACTCACACTGAAATATTCATATCCCTGTATTTCTCTTCAGCCTTCGGGTATGATTTATAGCATCTTGACCATTTGCAGTTTTGGTATCGGCAAAACGAACAGCACAATTCAATGCAGCGAGCAAGCCAGCAGCATATTTTTCGATTCACTCTGGTTCAACATAAATAAAGAATTATGGCCGAGTTGAATGTTCAAGGTCCTCCAGATGTACTACACACTTTCCTCAGGCTTTGCTCAATTGTACTTGCGAACCTTTGAAACATCATTGCATTGCATTGTCGGAAAATAAGGCAAGTAACTAACCGATCGCGAAACAAAACAGAAGCCATGAAGGCATTCACCAAAATGGCCGCTCGCATCGTGTACGTGTAGTTACCAGTTCCCCGGCCGAGATAATTTATTCCAAAAAGTACAAACATACAAGAGGACGGACATACACGAATCTCGATTTCTTTCGCCTGGGGAAGCACAGGTAGCCCACACTGGACTACAGGGAGTCCACTGCAAGATTAGTATGCGTTCTCCTTCGTCGAACGCAAAAATAGATAGAGGATATTTATCTTCAAACCACCGTGTAATTTTCTTTTTATTATATGGACTATTAAACTGCTCTAAGAATTCTTATCTATTCATTTTACTTGCTGTCAGTACAAACTTCTTTGTGATCATTCTAAGCTGTTCTGGGGAGTTTCATCGGGTTTTCTTGTCTCTTCGTTGCAGTCGAGAAAATCTTTAATGTTTTAGATCGTATTTGGCTTTTTTTGATCGGAATATTCATTGTCATGCAGCTCATTAAAGCTGTTTACATCTTCCTCTGTGATTTCACAAACCTTCCACCTCCCAAACCTCCGTCGACACTTATAACTGTCCGTCGACACTTATAACTGTCCGTCGACACTTATAACTGGCCATCGAAGGCGGCTGTCGGTATCACGTGGTTCCAGTGTCGTCATGTTTATAAAAGTAATCACTCCATGGTTATAGAAAAATGGGTCTTCGTTTATTAGTGCAGGCTGCTTTTGTAATTGTTTCTAGTTTGTCACGTTGCAATGGCGTCGGTTGTCTTCTGACAATAAAATACAGAAAAATATGGCACCCGAGATGAGTTAATTGAAAATTTCTTTCGTTTGGAATTGGAATACTCGGAGATTTTACTGTTTCCTCTCTGTTGTCGTGGAATAAGCCTGAGCGCGAGGCAGCTGAAAAGGATTTGACAAGCAATAGCTGCTACTCGCTTTCCACGGCGGTTAGCATACCTCAATCGACTTTAGTTGATTATATACCAGTGTTTACTAGCAAAAGGCCTTTCAAGAATAAAAACATTCTCTGGTGCATCTGTCGATAAGTGATTAGATTTCCCTGACTACCCTGTAGTTCCTCATCTATAGCAGCAAGTACTTCTGTCAGAGAACTTCGCTGTTTTTCTTCTTCTTGAAAGGCCTTTTGCTAGTAAACACTGGTATATAATCAACTAAATTCGATTTGAGGTATGCTAACCGCCGTGGAAAGCGAGTAGCAGCTATTGCTTGTCAAACCTTTTCAGCTGCCTGGCGCTCAGGCTTATTCCACGACAACAGAGAGGAAACAGTAAAATCTCCGAGTATTCCAATCCCAAACGAAAGTAATTTTCAATTAACTCATCTCGGGTGCCATATGTTTCTGTGATTTTGAGCAGAAATATATGAAGACAACCGACGCCATTGCAACGTGACAAACTAGAAACAATTACAAAAGCAGCCACTAATAAACGAAGACCCATTTTTCTATAACCATGGAGTGATTACTTTTATAAACATGACGACACTGGAACCACGTGATACCGACAGCCGCCTTCGATGGCCAGTTATAAGTGTCGACGGCCAGTTATAAGTGTCGAAGGCCACTTATAAGTGTCGACGGCCAATTATAAAAGAAATGAACTTTTTATGGCCCCTATAAGCCACCGTAATATCGCCCCTGCTCACTGGGGAATGAAAGCCAAGATTTTGGAAAGTGAGGAAAGCAAAGCTAAACAAAGACATACAATAGATATACAGAATAACAAAAATGTGATCAGTTCGAGAAATGATACGGTAAATATCACTAAAATGTCAAATAGTTTGAATTTGATGGTCGAACGCGAACAGCTGAGCACTGTATTATTATCTAGTGAAGGCTTGAATACTGATCAATCTAGGAGTAGGACGCACAAATCCAGATTGTCTGCAGTTAGAAATCGCGATAGAAAACCTTCAAGAATACCAGTGAGAAAAATAATAAGCCTGTTTAAAGCCTGTTTTCTTTGATCTTCCAGCCAGTTGACCTCCGGATCATGCACTGTTTATATTTGATAAAACGTTTGCAAGTTACATTTGGCTAGCGTTAGATTCCCCAAAACTCAATTCGGCGCCGATGTGGAACGGATAAAACTCGTTTTAACCTCTTCGATATGTGATTTCAAAGTTCAGCGGGGCATTTTGATTTAAAGTTCTCAAACTCATTAATAATTCATGAGATAGTCATCCAATGGAGGAACTGTATTTGGTCACATGCATGGGTCTTGATACCGGGTGAAACCCTTGTGTTTGATCATGTTTCCAACCCTAGTGATCAATATTTCTTCTCACACATCATTAGATATTCATGACACATCGGCCAATGAGGAGCCTCGTTTGAGGTCACGTGTTGATACATGAAACTAGGGATAGTACGACAAAGTTAATTATTCAAGTGGGCAGGGCTTTGAAGCTGAGGGAAATTGAGGGGTAAAACAATAACTAATTTACATAATTGCTGTACTTTGAAATCGTTTCCAAATACAGAAAATATTCAAATAAGTTAAAACAATAGCAAATTTGCATATTTGCTGTACTTTGAAATCGTTTCCAAGTACAGACAATATGCAAATTAGTTCTAGATTACAGTTCTAAAAACATGAGAACATGAGACATGAAATTAGGCAATTTGATGTAACGTAATTATAACTATCTCCTAGTTTCTACATACAATAACGGGACAGAAGTTATCAAAATAAGAGATATACATATTTCAATATTTAAGCAATATTTCAGTTCCTAATGTAGTAACGATAAAGCTAAACTGACGTAAATTCATGGAACCAGAGCTTATTTCTGATGAAATGAAATATTAACCGTACAATTACTAAAGTAAATAGTATTTAACAAAGTTTCTGCATTCTTATCTCCAAGTAATCCCATTGTCCACAGCAGTGTCTCTTCCTCTTGGGTGACTGGTTTCTTCTCCTCACGAGAATGTTTCTCCGACAAGTGGTCGCCAGCTCTGTGTGACTTCTTAATTTCAGCATCCAAAACTTTTCTAAATATCTGAAAACTAAACATAAAACAAAATTAATAACCAGCTTTATCACGGGTATAAAAAAAAAAGGTCGTTAAAATAAAACCTCTGTATACTTACGAGAAGTTCTTAACATCCAGCGGGTTAGCTTTTTTCCCTCCATCGCAAGTTCTTTCAAAATGCGAATTACGGTACAGAAAGTGTTCTTTCCAGTAGTCTTTCCACACTACGTATTTCATGGAATGTTCACCTTTCAAACCACATCGTTACTCTTTTATATTCAGAACGTGCAATAACCAGTAATGTTTGTTCAACATTGTCCTCTGTGTCATGAATATCTAATGATGCATGTGTGAGAAGCCATTTCTAAGCCGCGTGATTGTTTTAGACGTGGTTTCTAGATCCTCGTGCCACGAACAATGTCTCGGGCTACGCCCTCGACATTGTTCATTGCACTCGGATCTAGAAACCACGTCTAAAACAATCACTTGGCTTAGAAATAGTACTTAATCATCATATTCATGAACCCACTAACTAATTACATACTGATAAACTACGAGTAAGAAGCGAAGAAGTAAAGAAATAAAGAATGACAGAGAAAGAAAAAGTCTGCCTCCACTGGAGTTCGAACCACGACCCTTCCGACTGCTTGCACTAACTCTTGTCCACTAACTCTTGTCCACTGCTCTACTTGTACGCTAGTTGAAATCACTGCCATCAAAAAAGAATAATAAGCCATCTATTGAATAATTAGATACAACAGTCAAACGGTAAACAATACTTGCTAATGAAGTTTGAAAAGAAACGTATGTAAATTGTCGGTTTTGCATTCGCATGAGAAGACATGTCAAACACTCATTGTTCGTCTTTCATCAGGGGATTCCAAATATTTCGAAAACAATAAAACCCTCGAGGCTACGCCTCTCGGGTTTCATTTGTTTTCTCAATATTTGGAACCCCTGATGAAAGACTCCAATTCGTGTTTGACATAGTTCATCAATTTGATTTAGCTACACTAAATAATAACTTTGTCACACAAAGCATTCACGCTACAACAATGGACTTTCCTTTCATCGCAAAAATTCCCCAGTAAAGACATGGGATTAAGATCTCAGTGGATCACCAAAATTCGAAGGAACGAGGGGGCTTTATTTCAAGATTACAGACTCTAGTGTTGCTGGTGATCTAAAAAAAAAAGCCTGAACCTCAGTGAGTGAGTGTCACATAGGAAAACCAGCTACTCAACAACCTATATATATATATATAGTTGTTATTCGTACTTCAGTTATCCCTGTAGCCTGTAACGCGTTCCAGTTCATACAACACCTGCGTCTCCTAGCGTCTCCTCGGCTATGGTTGAGTAATAGATACATCTCCTGTCATCACATATTTTTTTATATTATAACGTTAAGACGATTTAAAGAGTGGAAGAAAAGTGCATTCCCGAAGTCAGCTTCTTACCTGTCGGAAGCCGCCATCATCAGTTGCGAGTAACTCGCAGAGTCCAGTTCGTTTTTGGCTTCAGAAAGCTATTTCTCATCGTCTTACGGCTCTTAAAATCCTCTAACACTGAACTTTAAGATTTAAAGCTAAATAGTTCTGATAAATTTGGGCTGAAAACGAATAACAAAGGAACCGGCAGAACTTCTAGTATTGAGGTTTCACGCTGGCGTCTCTCACGCGCTCTCTGTTGTCAAGGAATGTTAGAATGGCTTGCCCTCCACACGATTTCAAACAAGCGTAGAACATAAAGTATTCACTTTAAACCAAAACTTTCTTCACAGAAGTTCTCAAAACTTTTCGGTGGTCCATTAGCTATCAAAATTGCAAAAGGGTGATAGGCACTTAAAAAAAAAACCACTCTAAAAAGCTGTATTACAGTGATATCAAATTCAAGACAGTTATACGAGAAAAGTAGCCACGGCCTCTCTAGCTAGCCTTGATTTCAGTTTTATTTTTCCTACACATAAAATATATATAACTAAGCACTATTGTTACATAACTTTCAAACTAAACTCAAATAAAATTAATTTAGGCATAAATTTAGATGACTGCATTTTTTAGACACTGGTATGATCAACTAAACGTCAATCAAGGTATGCTAACCGCCGCGAGGAGCGAGTAGCAGCTGACGTTTCGAGCGCGAGCCCTTCGTCAAAGCAAACACTTTTGATCATACGCGCCGAGTAAGCCATTGTTTTTTAGAAATTAATTAATCTTCAAAATTATGCAAATTAGGGGGCGGCATTATGAAAGTACTTAATACTCGGAGTATGACAAGGGAACGCGTCTAAAATGAGACATTACTTTTCATTTCCGGATCCAGAACCTATGAGTGGTATTGACAAACGCGGTGCATGCATCTGTACTGGTGACTCTCTTTTTCATTGGACAGGAACATGGTATATCCAGGCTGAATGTCCAGATATGTGGAATGGCTGTTCTGATATTAACATCGTGGGCGTATGCTGCAGACAAATTATGATGTAAAATTCGGTGATATAATACAGGTGGAGAAAAAGTAATTCCAACAGTTAATACAATAAAACCAGTTAATCCTATCACTTTGAATATATAACGTTAAAGTATGTATCACATGTAATCTTGGTACTTTGAGCAGCCATTGATTGAATAAACGAGGTGCTTAATAGTTAATAAACGTAAAAATAAATGGTGTTTTGTTATTGTTAACTAAGATCATCTGAGTTAAATGTAGAAACTTACCATATATTTAATTAGAATATAAATTACGGGAGTGTCCTACGAACGCGAGATTTCATTGGCTCCTCAGCGTACTTGATGTAATGTTTAAAGTCCGACAATGAGGACTGGACGGGGATTTCAAGTCCGCGCAATTTGTTCCAGTCCGAGGCGCAGCCGAGGACTGGAACTAATTGCAAGGACTTGAAATCCCCGTCCAGTCCGAAATTGGAGGACTTTGAACGACTTCAACTCCTCATTAATTATTCGGGAGGAATCAAAGACAAATAAAAGTTGCTGGTAGTTTAGTATTTTGCAAGGAAAACTAAAAAATATCGAGAAAATAGGGCTACAAATTCTTTTAATCACTGTTATTATGAAGAGCAAAGTTAATTGAACAATCAGTGCTATTCAATTGCCTTTTGTTCATAATGCAATCAAATATTTTTTAAAGCATAGTCTCTCGGGATATGTTAGCTGCATTACCTGTTACAGTTACTGGTTTCAATTAAGCTAGTTCAGTGTTAATTGAACAAAACTTTATTGAGCAATCATAATAATAATCAGTGCTATTCATGCCATTCGTACATATTGCTTTCAAGTAATGATGTTTTCTAAAGGCATAGTCTCTCGGGATATGCTAAATCAAGCCTGCGTTGCGAGTTACAGTTTTCCGGTTCAGTTCAGTGCAAATCCAGCATGGCGTCAAGAGCAACCGATTCCTCTGACGAGTTTGAGCCTCCACTAAAGCGGTTCAGAAAACCTCTAGCGCCGAAGGAACAAGATTTAAAATTGAAAAATGCTATCCCAAAAGCAACATTATACAAGAATAACTGGGCAGTGAACATCTTTACTGAATGGCGTGATAATAGAGAAAACAAGATGGCCACTTTTGAACCCAAAAGTCAGTCAACATTTGTACCTCACGAGGAAGTTGAAAACTTGGATATTAAGCCATGGGAAAAAATGAGTGTGCCGTCACTTAATTTTTGGATTTCCAAATTTCTCCAAGAGGTGTGCAACAAGAAAGGAGAGAGATACCCGGCAAAAACAGATTGCTTCCCTAAAAAGATATTTGGAGTCGAGAGGCCGGTCGGATGTAAATATGATGAATAAATCAAATGAAAGGTATGCTGTATACATAGTATATTATATGCATGTTCTATTAGAGGTATTACTCATATTATAGAAGCTATTTTTTCATTGCATAAAGATAACATGTTATTTTCTGCTCTCAGTTTCAACTTGTTCCAGTAACTAGAAACTTTTCCAGTTACTGCTAGGAGGACTAGACCAGGTATCCAGTGTCCTCAAGGGATTAAAATCAGACCATTGGATTGGCTGAATACCTCGTGAATAATTAATGAGGACTTGAATTTCTTATAATGCACACGCGTAGATATAATTTTATATTATAAAACAAATAGATGGCAATCCTATGTCCTATAACAAAAGAATGCACTTTCGAGGTCTTGAAAAGCTTCTAAGCGAGCAAGTTGTTCATCCTCTCCTGTTCCAATACTAAATTGGTTACGCTAAAATTAAAATATGCTCAATAAAGTAAACAGCAAGAAGCTAGTTGCTTAGTTATGTCCGTCAATATTGTTTACAAGCGTTTACACACTCTTTAGTCTTATTTTACACATTAAACATTCAAGTGTTTGATTTGAATTTCGCTTGATAACAAAAGTCAAATATCTCTCTAGCGGAACATCACAAAAAATGTTGCCTACAGAGCGTTCACTTGACAAAGGCTGAGTGACAACTGAAGGTGTGGGACTGCCTGGCAGAGTCATATATAGTGCCGATGCTTGTTTTTAAAAACACGAAGTTCTGGTATAAAAAGGGGAGCCCAGGGGTTTGTCACCTTTCTTGTAAATCAGTCTTAGTGGAGTGAGCACGTTCCGCTTGAGTGCTCCCTACTGATTGCTTCAAATCAAAACAGATAAATGTTAAACTTTAGAGTAAGAGCTACAAAGTTTGTAAACAGTCATAAAACATCACTGGCAGTCATTAATTATTAGATAATTACCGAGGCCGACAGCATTATTAATAATATTGCAGCCTCAGCTGGCTGCATTACTAATAATGCTGTCGACCTCAGTAATTATCTAATATAGTTTAGTGTCCTTATGCAGTCCCATTGTTCTCTCTGCGCTATATCAGAGAGTAAAGCCGCGCTTTCTATAGAGTGATTGCACTTAAAGTGCATATGAACCCTGGCCAGTTATCACTGATTTAAAAGTCAAAATGGAACACAAAATAAGCGACAAAAACAACTATTAACATCTGCCATTTTCTTTTATTAAGGGACGCCATTTAAGTCAAAAGCCAATTCTGGTCTATTTTGCTCGGTTTTTATGTCAACTCCACTTATTAAAAGATATTTCAATAAGATCACAAGGATCAAATGTCTGGCGCCTGAAAAACAAACTGAAACCAAACCAACGATTTATGGCTAAGGCTCAAAATAGAGATTACTAGTCTAGTCACCAACACACTTTATTAGTCCAGTCCAACAGATATTAGACAAATAGAGATTACTAGTCTAGTCACCAACACACTTTATTAGTCCAGTCCAACAGATATTAGACAAATAGAGATTACTTGTCTACCCTTCCAAAATGTGCATGCATGCGGCATGCATGCATGTAGGCATATATGCATGCATGTGGCATGCATGCATACATGCATGCCGCATGCATGCGTGCAGGCATGCATGATGCATGAAAATTGGCCCCTGTGCATGCATTGCATGCATAATGCATGCATCATGCATACACTGGCTGCATGCATGTGCATGTACGCAGGAGGTCATGCATGTGCATACATGCAGGAGGTTGCGTGCACGAAAATTGGCTTGAAGAAAAAATATTTAGGTAGCAACAACTCACACTCGTTTTGTGGTTACAATAACTGACACGTTTAATTAAATTCTAGTTATTACACAAACAAATACTAACTACAAATTATTTTGGAAGCTACTTTAACTAACATATTTGAAGTAATTTTGGTTGATAAATTAATTTTAAATCGCTGAGAATGTATCAACACAGTTTTGACAATGAAACACAAAAAAATGGAGACAAAATGTTTGAACGATATAAAAAATGTATAAATATTTATAGAGCGGCTTTCTCTTAACTGTCCAAAGTAATTGACGATTACTTTGCTTATAACTTGCATACATTCTAAGCAGAATTGATGTGATTACTTTGCGTTTCGTTATAGGATAGTCAAGTGAAAACTGCTCTACTAAAGGTTGCTAAAATTAAGAAAGACTAGTAGTAGTAGGGGCGGGAGTAAAATTATACCCGTTTTTTTGTTGCACAAGGGCGCCATAAAGCGAATTCGGAAAGCCACTTTATGACGCCCTTGTGCAACAAAAAAAAGTTGTATAATTCTACTACCGCCCCTACTACTAGGGGGTACTAAGGGTCAGCCAAATTGTCACTAGACATTCTTACACATAAAAATCCAAACTTGATAACCCTATTAGAGATATGATTAGCATATAGTTATATCGACATCGATTGTCCCGTATCGATCTCTTCCACAAAAAAGTTGTATAATTTTATTACCGCCCCTACTAGGGGTACTAAGGGTCAGCCAAATTGTCACTAGACATTCTTACACATAAAAATCCAACTTGATAACCCTATTAGAGATATGATTAGCATATAGTTATATCGACATCGATTGTCCCGCAACATCCTTACACCTAAAAATCCAAACTCGAGTAACTGTTAGAGCTATCCTAACGTATAGTTATAAAGAAGAGAAAATGGTGAGACCGCGTAGTGAGCCACTTCCACAGAGTCTAGCTCGAGAGGCAGGTGCTATTCTCGATGAGAGAGATGGAATGCTCGAGGGGGTGGAGATAGGCCGCCGTACTATTCGATGGCGCTTCTTCCAAGGTGTGGCAGGAGATTTGACCCCTAGGATCATGGAAAAGTTAGTTGCAAAGGTAACCACCAGCTTCTACCTGCGCTACAGCTACACCTATCGTATTCGCAATGTCAACGACGGGCGTGTGATGCTATTCTCCAAGACTGTCCCCGGCTCTCCATGGGTGAACATCCTAGAAGATGCAGAAGAGTGGATCAATAGCAAGGAGCTATCTCGATTGAATCCTGACAATATTAATCGACCAAATACCCAATGGGCCTTTGTGCGTTGGATCTACGTGGATGTCAAAGTCGTGATCGATCGTCAGCCTCTGTTGGGAACAGGCCCACTGCCCCAATGGCTTCGCCATAAGAAAGGAATGCTTTCCCTTGATCGATATGGTGACAACCTATGTCTGTGGCGCTGCCTTGCCGTATACAAAGGAGCCCGCGCAGACAAGTGCAACACCTCGGCTCGAAAACTTGCCCAGAACTTCTATCGCCTGACAGCGCCCACGCAAGACGTTCCCAGAACTTCCTTAGACCAGCTGGAGGAAGTCGAGTTGCACTTTGGAATCGGTATTCGGGTGTATGAACCCACAGAGGATGGCGCTTGGCATCTTACGCGACATGCAGCTCACTACAAGCATACGATGACGATTGGGATATACGAAGGACATGCCTTCTATATCAAGGACGTCAAAAAGCTAGGGCACATCTACGTATGTAATGACTGTAAGCAACGGTTCACACAGGCTGGTCACCTCCAACGCCACGCAGATCGTTGTAGTCGTGGAGAAACGAAGATTGTTTGCCCCGGAAAAGTAATCACAGTACCCCAGTCGGCATACGAAAAAGCCTTCTGGCCAGAGAGCACCGCTAGCAAAGGCGCTCTATGCTGGTTGAAACGCGAAGCCGAAAGGATTGGGCAACACATTCATCACGCAGCTTGTGGGCATGGTGGAGAGCATTGGATCGAAGGAGCGCTGGTCGACGGCTACGAACCTCTTTCGAAAACCATCTTCCAATTTCATGGATGCTATTTCCATGGCTGCCCGAAATGCTTCCCTAGGGAAAGGAGGCTCTATCTCAAGACCTGCGAAAGAACGGAGATTCTACGTGAGGCAGGTTATATAGTAGTGGAGGCTTGGGGTTGCTCTACAAAGAAGAAAAACAAGCTGGTTCCAACTCCAACGCAAACCGCCTATCCACATGCCATAGTTTACGATTTCGAAGCCTATCTCGATACAACGAAAGGAAGACAACCAACTGACCGATTGACCATCGAAAACGTTCATGTCCCAATATCAGTATCAATTGCCGACACGTACGATCGAACGCCAACCCACATCTGTCGACGCGAACCAAAAGAACTTGTAGCCGCCTTTGTCGAAGAACTCCAACGAAGAGCGAAAGCAATCCGAGAAGTCATTGCGGAACGGTTCTGCCCCAAGACACCTGAATTCTCCTTTGACACCCTATCGAAGGCACAACGGATGAGAATCGACGAATGGATCAGCCAAGTTCCAGTATTGGGATTCAACTCTGGCAGGTACGATCTCAACCTGATCAGGGAGCACTTCGTAGGAACCATTGCCGACACCTGTCCAAAGATCCGGGTGGCAAAGAAAGCCAACACCACTATGTTTCTCTTGACTCCCGATTTCCGTTTCCTCGATGTGATGAACTACCTTGGACCTGGAACTTCCTACGAACGTTGGATCACTGCCTATGGATGCGAGTTGCAAAAGAGTTTCTTCCCATATGAGTGGTTCGACTCTCCCGACAAGTTGGATCACGTTGGATTACCAGATTATCAAGAGTGGGGTTCGAAGTTGAAAAGAGAACACCTACTATCTAGGTCAGAGTTCGAAGACTGCAAGCGCACCTTTCTCGACAAGGGAATGGAGACCTTTGCAGACTGGCTACGATACTACAACAACCTAGACGTAGTTCCATTCCTAGAGGAACTCGAAAAGATGCGAGATTTCTATCACGAGAAGGGAGTAGACATGCTGAAAGACGCAGTGTCCATCCCAGGAGTCTCGCTACAGTTCCTGCTTCGAGGTAGTGTAGAAAGGGGAGCTGAGATGTATGCTCCAAGTAAGGAAGCCTACCACATGCTGAAAGGCGCTGTCGTGGGGGGCCCAAGCATAGTGTTCACCAGACGCCACGAAGCAGGAGTGACTAAGATTCGTAGTCATCAGGGAGGAACTAAGATTTGTCGTAAGATTCTTGGATACGATGCCAACGCCCTATATCTTTCCACGATGGAATTCGAAATGCCTTGTGGAAAAGAAACGGTTGTGCACTATGACGAGCCAGGTCCAGCCACCGAAGGATTCGTCGAATGTCTACGTGGTGGAACGTGGTTTGGATATGCAGAAGTAGATATCGAGATACCAAAAGAATTGTGGAAGGAATTTGAGGAGATGCCCCCCTTCTTCTACAACAAGAAAATCCCCAAGGAAGCAATTCCTCCACAAATGTTGGCCTACCTTGAAAAGACAGGTAGAAAGCGCAGCGAAGAAACGAAGCTAGTTGGGAGTCTCTCTGGAAAGAAGTTGCTACTCTATGCTCCTCTTCTACTTTGGTATCTAGACCATGGCGCAGTGATCACTGCTGTCTACCGCACGATAGACTACGAACCCAAAGAAATCTTCGGATGGTTCGTGGACCAAGTCACTGAGGCGCGACGTATGGGAGACGTAGACAAAAGTAAAGCTTTGCTGGCAGATGTGTTCAAGCTACTAGGAAACAGCGCCTATGGAAAGTTGCTCGAAGACTTGGGACGCCAAACAAATGTCACCTATACAAAAGACGAGAAGATTGTGGACAAAGCTTTGCGAAGTGTTTGGTTCGAAGACCTGGAAGAGATTGGCGAGGCATACGAACTCGAGAGTAGGAAGGACCAGATCCGAATCAAACGCCCTTTCCAAGTAGGTATCGCTGTGTACCAGCTCGCAAAGCTGCGTATGCTCGAGTTCTACTACGACTTCCTCGACAAGTACGTCGCCCGCGAGGATTTCGAATACATCCAGATGGACACGGACAGTGCGTACATTGCCATCTCAGGAAACAGCCTCGATGAGGTTGTAAGACTCGAGCTACGTGAGGATTTCGCAGCCAATAGGAATGAATGGCTAGCTTGGGACAAGTGGAGCAGTCGTACCCCAGGACTCTTCAAACTCGAATTCGAAGGACAGCGCGCCATTGCCCTATGCTCGAAAGCCTACTACGTCGATACGGGTGGCAGCAAGAAGTATTCCGCCAAAGGTATGTCTAGACGGCACAACGACATTTCGTGGGAACGATTCGAAGCAGCCCTCCAGGGTAGTATCGACACGGCGAAGAACCGAGGCTTCCGCCTATTGCCAGAAGGTATGGCAACCTACGAACAACAGAAGCTTGGGCTATCGGCTTACTACGAAAAAAGACGCGTTCTTCCCGATGGAATCCACACCGAGCCAATAGAGTACGCTGTCTAGCGTCTGGGTACAAACAGAATTCCTTTTGGTGGTAGTTCCGTATCCCTAGGAACGACTTGTAGCTCTTCACGAACGAATCCACGTTTGGGTGCGTCCTTCTCCCCTTCTCGCTTCGCAAGGTAGTACAGCACAGGCTGTCCCGAAGATACTACACTTCGCGAAATGGTGTATATCTGCAAACTCCATACAGGATCGGTAGCTCTACGTTTTTCACCCCCTTCCAATTCTCCTGGTGCGTAAAGATATCGAACTAAAACGTCGAATGGTAGGCGCTCTTCTCTCAATCCAACGGTGCGCGAATACGTAGGAGTCTTCAGATCTACTTGTTGCGTCACTACGGAATTCGAAGGCTCTTTTCCTGTCAGTCGAGTCACCTCACTGTTCATGGCTTTGATAACCATTGGTAAACGAACTACCCATTCTCTACTACGCTCATCTGATCCTTCCGAAGTAAGTACCATCTCTTGTGCATACTGATACCCAAACAATCTCTCGGCTAGAGTTCTATTTGCTCGTTCGACAAAACTTTGTGCCCTATGATTACCGGCTTCGCCTCGTTGAACTTTCGTACCATGTAGTTTTAAGGTTTCAGACATATGCCCCATGAATTCTCTACCAGGATCGACCTGCAATAACTTTGGCCATTCTAGTGGACTCCGTTTGTAGATTCGCTCAAAGGCTGCAGCCACCTCACCGCTATCTTTCGAGGACAAAGGCTCGGCCTCTTTATATCTAGAAGCCACATCGATTACCACTAAAGCATACTTATATAGCTTTCGTCCACGGCCAGGTCGATCGTGAGGTAAGAAGATCAAATCAGCTTGATGGACCTCGTTAGGTTTCGATACGGTCCAATGAGGTCTTGGGATATGTCGTGGCGGTGGTAAGTATATTTGCCATAGTGCTTGTTTCTCCAACCAACTCTTAGCTGCATCTTTTGGTACCTTAGCAGCATCGGCGAGCTTACCAATTGCGGTCACCCCTTTCCAATAACCTCTTGGACCGTAATATGTCGCACCCAGATCTATAACCTTTTTTTAAAAAACCCCAACCCCAACTTCTGTTTGGATTGAATCGTGTTTCGGGCAAGGGCATGTCCCCATTGTCGCTCTTTCCAAGGGATGGCATCTAAGGCCTTGACCATTTTGCGATCGGCCGCGTGTTTGCAAGCGAGCTTGTTGGCGCCGTTATCACAAACACTGTAATCAACATCGTGTTGCATAGCGACCGCATCAGTCTTACCCGTAGGTGGTTGAAAAACCTCGAGGATGGTACCGTCGGGCGCCCACCGAACTTGCTTCTCCAGAGGATTGCCAGGCCCGGTGTAGTTGTGCCCCGGGAGCACGAATCCCTTCTTTGGCGCTATTTTAAGAATCTGTTTGTGGATGTCGACCCCGCTGCCCAGCTTGTCCAAGGTCTGGGAGACGCCCTGGTCAATCAACTGGCCTGCCATTCCTTTGATGTACTTTGAAGCCATATTCTTTGCCGCGTCACTCCTGATCCCCGCTTTCCCCATTTGCCAGAGAGCTTTCGTACCAGCCTCGAAAAGTTCCGCTCCAAGGTCGCCACCGGCTTTCGTGGAGACAAACCTAGACTTCGCCGCTCCACAGCTTGCACAAACAGATTGCATTCTTGTCCGACCAGTTTTAGTGGTCACCAAGGTCTCGGACCCCGGAACGGATCGAGTTCGTTTCCTTTCCTTCACACAGTACGAAGCCATCCTATATTATATATGAAAAAAAAAAAGGTTTTTTAAAATCCAAAGTAGTTTTTGATGAAGGCATGGTTGTCTTTGTGAATCACCTCAAGCAGGTGCGTACCTTTCTGCCGCTCTATGAGATAGTACAAACACCACCACCCACACAACACGGAAGAGCGCTCTTGGAGCTCGTCGCCACTATAGAGCACTGAAGGTCCAAGGTACTCACTTACCTCCTCTGGCATGTCGAGCCCAAACGAGTCGAAATACTCGGCGGGGCTTCCTTTAACGATACGATAACATACCCAGTGTGTCCCAGGACCACTTGCCGCATCAAGATTCACGATCCCACATTCTCGCGCATGTCTTTTGTCGGGTAAGCTATCCCTGCTGAACACGCCCCGAAAGTTTTTAATTTTGTACGCGTCTACGAGCCTATATAAATCAAGATTGGTTAGAGGATATCTCCCAAGAACGGAATGCCGTTGAACGGACTGTTCTTGCCTAGGATCAATCCACGCCCACATTTTTTACCGCCCTTCTGCGGTGGAGATAAGTAAGTAGGTCGAGCGCTAGCCAGAGATGTGGGATCCACCTGAAGACCTCGCCCCGTTAGCGCTTTGAGGATCAAGGGGATGCCGATACTTGCCAGCAATGTGCCTAGGAACCCACCCCGTTGTTTCTTGGTGAGCTGAACCTGTACTCCAGAACCGGCCTGCAGCGCTTGGAGGATTTTTTCCTTCTGCTTCGTGGTGAGGTAATGTTGGTACTCGATGAGTTTGTCCACCTTTGCGTTGGGGACCGAGAATAGCCCACCCCCCTTTGGAAGTGCTTTATTGACTCCCCAACTAGCCAATCCAGAAAGAGCGCCGGTAGCTAGTGGGACAGCCGCTTTGGTGAGCCACGGAAGAGCACGAGCTAAGATTGGGAGTAGGGCTCCCAGGAAACCTCCCGTCTGTTGGCGGATCTGAGTCGTGCTAATATCGATCTGAGCCCCCTTGCCCAATCGCTTGGCTTTCTCAAGCCGAGTCACTTGTCGTTGCGTCAACAGGACCGTATCAGAACCCGAGAGCTGCTCGTGTGCCAAACGAATCGTGATCGGGGCTCGGTTCTGATAGGCCTTAGCAATTATTTCCTTCTGGCCAGGAGATAAACTGATGTTGTACCCAATGTATGCCATGACTATACTTATAGAAAAACAATTTATGCCCGAACTAGCAACTTGCCACTAGATTGCAGGAGTTCGACGTCCTGACTATAAAGGACGAGGGCGTATACGCTGTAGTCTGCGTTGGTTCCCGCCGAAAGCTTGTACTTGAACGTCAACTTGGTTGTGCCGTCTTTTAGATCTGGCTTCTGGTGGCGGAGGTCGAAATATAATACGGGAAAGATGGTCCTGAAATTTGTCCGCGTCAGTAGCGTTCCACCAGCGTAATTGTTTATGTCGTAACTGTACTTCAGGACGTCGCGGAACACTCTCGACATATCGGTTGATGGGGTGTACTCGTATTCGGGGTACTGATTTCCATTTCCAACCTCTAGGTGACAACTAGAGAGAGTCTTGGCATCCGCCACGGAAAATGTGTTGTACAAGAAGGGGTTAGCTGTTTGACTGTCCTGAGTGGCATCGTTAGCAATCCATACGAACACGTGTCGCGGGCGACTAATACCAGACGTGATCTTGAACGCTCCAGTTTGTTGACGAGAAGAGTTCGAGCGCTCAATCATTTCCCGAAGGTAGGACCACTTATGCGGTTTCAGAAACTGACTCGTGTAAATGCTGGTGCCAGCCGCGTTGAAGACTAGTCGTGGGACCCACAGTTGGAACTTCGTGACGACTACGCGGCAGTTGTCCGCAGCCTTCCATATCAAGTTGGCATCGCTCTCAAGCACCACACCAAGCTCCATCTTCATGTTGGGGAGCAGCTGATCCTCGAGCGCATCAAAGAAGGCATAACGGTTGAGTGGGATTTCGGTGTTCACCGTGGCTGATACGCCCAACACGCCCTTCCGCATGGCAAACCCTTTATTATAGTTAGCTTGCGCCCCTCGTTCTTCGGCGTGGCGACTGGTATCCAAGTAAAAGAATGCGTTCGTGCCAGTTGTCTCTACGTACCCCCGACTATACTCTAAAAGGTTCTTCACGTTCACGGCGTGGTTGGCCAATTGACAATCGTACAGCTGCATTCCGTTTCCTTTGACAGATAACTCGTTGACAAAACTGTGTGAGCCGTTTACTATGCCGTTATGGTCATCGACGGCTATGTCGCTACCATCAGCCAGCTTCACCACTTTGAAATCAATTGCAAAGCGGGCATTGTACCAATCGAAAGGGCTTATCTCTCCGCTATTATCGGCAACGAACCGATAGCCCTCTTTTTTCTGATGCGCGTTGTTAGCGACGACTGAAACGAGTGGGGTTTCCAAATCGAAGACCACATCCTCATATCTCTCAACGTACTTTGGATTTCTATACGATTCCATGCTTACGCTATCGCTATATATATGAACGAACTAAAAAACTCTTCCACCCTCCAGCAAGCGATTGATCCGATCCGCCGTAGTCAACTGTGATGTTGCAGGGCCTCGTAGAAGCTCAACGATCTTAGCTCCACCATCGGGTGTCTGCGAAGGCGCTTGGGTCACGGGTGTTCGGGTTATAAGCGCTTGGGTTGCGGACTTGACTGTGGACTTAGCTGCTTTACCCAAAGCGCGCCGACCAAAACTTTTCAGTGAATCAAACAGACCTTCGCCGTGAACGTGTCTATAGATGAACTTTCCCGCTTCAGGGTCGTAGCGCCTCTTGTATTCGTTATAGTAAGGCATCTCTATATTAAGGTTGAGATAATTTTTCGCTTCGTAAGATTAGCGTCATATGCCAGTCAATGTCGTTGAGGTCTACGGGTCTATTAAGGGCGTCGGTTACGAAAAAGCTCATGTGACTGATGCTATTCGACGTCAGAGGTGTAAAGAGTGCCCGCTTAGGCTCGACCGAGAATGGGTAAGAGCGTTGAAGATTGTCCGTTGGGATGACGGCGATCGTATTGCCGGACACACCGCTCACCAGAGAATCTGAAATGGCAGTGGTTCTTATGTGGAGAGAATCGATTGAGTTGGTGATGTTGGGTAGTTTCGTTCCGTACTCGGTTTTGGTTACGATCTTTGGCTCGAATCCTAGGAGTTCGCAGAATTTCGTTCCTCGAAGATCTATTTGATAACTACCAACGAGCTCGATTACCACTTTGTAACTCGTTAGGACAAAGATAATGGAAATTTTCTTCGGATCGTGGCTATTGCGCTTCATAGTCTGATGTAGGTAGTCGTTCAAGTCATCGTATGAATACATACCATTCGGAAAGTTCACCGTCGTCCAGTTATTGCCATCGGAGCTGTATTTCACATTGTTGTTTTGATACGCAGGGGTGATGTTGTGCCAGGAGTATGTCATAGAAAGTTTATCGAGTGCTAATGAGTGCCTCATGTTAGGTGAAAGTTGTAAGGTAGGAACGTACTTGATTGTAAAGCTATTAGGACGAGAGACCCCGACTTTCACTCGATCCACAGATGAGATGTAGAGTGCTCGATCCATAGTGCCTATATTCTAGGTCACATAATCGTGCAAGAGGGCTATGAGTTGGTCGTTGGTAACCTCCCCGAGGTCGCGTAGCTTGTGTGCTATGTCAGAAACCTCTTGCTTCACTTGCTGACTTGTATTTCCACCCTTTATGGAACCTCCGAGGATCTCCAACCGATCAAGCAGGTCGCCCGGACCGGTATAGTATATGGTTCCGCCTCGCTTACGTCGTACGCCTTGACCTTGCTGTGGATGTATGGTCGCTCGACCATCAAAAATAGTTTCCGCCCTCTTCACAAACTTCTTATTAAGTGCGATTTTTTTATCAATTTCCGCTCTTTGCGGCGACCCGACCTTTGTCTTGCTCTTCTTCCCACCGAGTTTTTATTCAGGTTTGCCGCAGCGATTCGAGCTTCCTTCTCAGTACCTCGTTGAAAGGCTTCGTTTGGTGTTGGTAGCCCTGACTTGGTTAGCATCTGCAGCTCTTCGGGGGTGAAGCCTTGGTTGGGTTCCACAACGAGTTCTACAGGTGCTGGTGCCGCAGGGGCAGGTAAGGCTTGTTGTTCTGGAGGCGCGGGAAGTGCCAGCATGACCGGTGGCGCAGTGGCTTCGATGACCTCTTCCCGTAGCTCTTCAAGTTCCTCGATGAGGGGCTCAAAGGCTTTCTTCTGTTTTTCATAAGTATCTTGCCTGGCGTGTTCCTCCTTCTTTAAGGTGCTATGAACGAGATTGACCATCCGTCCCGCCTCTATCTGAGGAAGAGCATGTAGCTGAAAAGCTTCGAGGTCCATATCTATAACTTAGTTGAAATAAAAATCAACTTAGTTGAAATAAGAATCAACTTAGTTGAAATAAAAATCAACTTAGTTGGAATAAATATATAGCTATGGAGATTCCGAACTATGATGGTGGGAAGGACGCAATCACGAAGTTTAAGCAGCTCTACCCTTTCATGCCTAGCGAGCCTTTCCGAATGCTTATCGCTGCCCCCTCGGGGGGTGGGAAGACAAACTTGCTCATTCACATGCTCCGCGCCCCGCTTTTGTACTACGATAAGATATATCTATATGCCCGCAATCTCGATCAAGAGAAGTATCGCGATCTTTATGCCCTTTTCGGTGAGTTAAGTGAGAAGGTTGGGTACCCCATTCTGGAGGGTAGCAGCGACATCGACGATATCAAACCTCTACAGACCCTCGATCAAGAATCCCAGAAGGTTGTTATCTTCGACGACTTCATCACGGAAAAGAACCAGAAGCCTATTGTGGAATACTTCACGGGTGGTCGCCATAAGAACTGTAGCCCGATATACTTATCACAGACCTTCTTTGCCACCCCAAAGACGATTCGGTTAAATTGCTCACATTACTATATAGCAGACTTCCCAACCAAACGTGAGAAGAACTGTATTGGAAGCGAGCTTGGAGTAACACCTGAACAATACGAGAAACCGATCTGCCAACCATTCTCCTTCCTTTGCGTTGATAAGCCTAAGAAACGGGTGACGCGAAACTTTCATGGGCCTCTTTAACGCTGAAGACCCACAAAGACATCAAAATTATTCTAACATATTATATAGCGCTATGGAATCTAGTATTTAC
Organism: Actinernus sp. WN-2022; assembly: GCA_030867875.1. Taxonomy (NCBI): domain Eukaryota; kingdom Metazoa; phylum Cnidaria; class Anthozoa; order Actiniaria; family Actinernidae; genus Actinernus; species Actinernus sp. WN-2022. The sequence goes on along the minus strand of JAOWCC010001729.1, from coordinate 3,924,180 downwards.
CCCACACTCACCTCTAATGATGAGGGGCAAACATTTCGCCTTCGAAAAATCTGTGACGTACAGACCTCCCTCGAGAACGCCATAAAGACGTCCGGAGGTATTCGTAAGAAATACTCACGCGCCTGTGCTCTTGTTCGAGGGCTTGCTGTGATCACTGGGAGTCTGAGCGTCGTGCTCGGTGTTTCCGGTCTAGCCACCAGCCTTTCTGGTCTCGGGATCCTGATTGGAGTTCCTTTGGGGGGTGGTGGTGGACTCTTGGGGCTCATATCGGTCTCTTCGACTGCTGCTTCCAAACGACTCGCTCAGAAATTGATCAAGCACGAGCAGACGCTGGCTTGTGGTAAGGCTACGTTAAACACGGTGCGTGGTTTGGTCTCTAAGGCCCTCCAGGACAATAAGATTGATGATAAAGAGTTCACACTCATCCTCTCAGAGTACGAGAAATACGAGGCGATGAGGCAGGAGATTCGTCAAAAAACGCGGGGTACAAAATCGACCCTGACCGACTTGGAAGCCCGCATTCGCAAGGAAGTAACGGAAGAAATGCGAAACAAACTCGCTTAATTATTGAGCGGGGAGGAGGTCGGTTTTGTTTACATTATGAAACCTATCCTCTTCTATCCAATTGCTAATGCGGCGCCAGATCTTATCGTATTTCTTTCGTGCCTTAACGCCGAGTTCTATTCCACCACATAGGGCCGCCCGCTCACGATCTCCGCGGAGCTCAAACATTTTTCTGAATATGAATGAAAGCTTTGGGAGTCGCTGTTCGTCACAAAACAATAAAGTAAAGGCGCGTACGACCTGACTAAATAGGTTAAGAATCGACTCCCGCTCGAGTTGGTCAATCCATCCGAATCGGCTATAACTCAAGAATTTTGTGGGGTGGCTCCTATCCTCACAACGATGGTATGTGGGAGGTGGTTCGTCTATCGTGTCCGCCACGTCGTGCTCCTCTGACTCGTCTATCGTGTCCGCCGTGTTGGGTGCCCTTGACTCGTTTAGCACCTTAATGTGATCGTACGCAGTCGGCCCATTGACAATCCTGTAGATGTCATCCAATAATTTTCGATCTATGGGAGGCATGGGCTGCTCTGGCTCTGGCTCCGGCTCTGGCTCTGACTTAAGAAGATCGCACTCAGTCACGACAATCCTGTAGAGGTCCTCGAATGATTTTTGATCCATACCGTCAGACCCTTCACATATACTTGTATTAGCGCTCCTCTAATAGGAATTTTTGTGGGGATATTAATATAAGATGGGCATTTTCAATGATTTGGATGACAAAGAACAAGATCCGAAGGATGGGTTAAAAGGTGTTAGAGGTGATCCAGGTCTCCAAGGTCCAAAAGGAGATAGAGGCATCCAAGGGCTAAAAGGAGATGGAGGTCCGAAAGGAGATGTTGGCATTCAAGGGGTAAGAGGAGATACAGGTCCAAAAGGAGATGCTGGTATCCAAGGGGGCAAAGGCGACACAGGTCCGAAAGGAGATAGAGGCATCCACGGGTCTGGTGTTATGTATAGTAATCTGACCTTCAATTGTGGTAAATTCCTTATGGATTCTAATAATTGGGCGTCATCAAGCAGCGTAACCACATTCCTAATCATTAAGGATACGGCCTCAGTAGTGGGTATAGTTCCTTCGGAGCACCAGGGTTTTAAGATCTTTGAAACCTTCTCACCTAAATCGGTAGAAAAGTTAACCATGACTCTACCAATCCACGACGACTCAAACCACGGATTAAAAAGCAATAGCACATACACGATTAGGCTTGAAATTTATGCAAATCTTGGAATCCTAACATTGGGTCCTTTATCAATTGAGCAAAACTTGGGGTTCGTATCGAACACAGAAAAAAGTGGTAGAATAGGAGGATCCTCATATGTGGCTTTTAAAGAGCTTAGCATAACCACGAGTACCCATACAGGTAGACTATCCTTCACAGTCGCACATGATCAATCATCTAATCAAATAGTGTCTATGTACATTGCCATTATTGCTGGAGCATTAAACGTAAACACTTTCGTGAATCCTACTGTCTTTGATGATAACGAGTACATTATTAAGCAAAGAGTGCGTAACTTGGTTCCTATCAAGACAGTCACTTATATAGCAAAGGAAATTTCAAACGTATGGCGCCACAACGATATGGAGTGGGGAGACCTACCACACTTCTTCATCGTAATATATCCCAAGAGCACAACGAATTTAATTCGGTTGTCATGTACGCTTTACCTTGGATGCGATACGGGAGGAGCTAACGTATGGTTTCGATGGGTCGTAACCACAGGTCAGGGATTAATATCTTACATCAGCGTGAATTCGTTACCAAATAATGTCGTTCAAACCCGTAACAAAGCTAGCTTCGGCGCACAATTAGCAATCAATCCAGAAACTCTTGCCTGTGTGTCCCATAAGGGTTTCCACGTTCCATTCAATAAGACACCACATACATATAAATTACAGATAAAAGTGAAAGACACAGGAACCGTTACGCTCAATAAGATATTCAATAATCAAAATGCTCCGTGGAATAGTTACGTTACCTCGAGTATGATCGTAGAGGAAGTCACCGGACTAACGCAGAACCATGATAGCATTGGGGTCGTAAGATATTCGTCAGAATAGAATCACCCTTAGGTGTAAGAATGCCTAGGGACAATTTGGACGTTGCGAGAGATCCTATGTGGTAGCATAAGCATTTATGTAGTAATCTAGTAGAGCGTTTTCGTCCTCTATGGTGAGCTGGGAGCACTTAATGAGCCACTCAATGATCCATTTAGCGGTATTAAGATGATCTTTGCTACAGGCGCATAGTAGAGCATGATGAACGTATTTATACTCCATAGTTATCTGAAAGCGTCGAATGAGCCACTTAACGGTATTGAGATGGCCATTCCTACAGGCATCTAGTATAGCAAACCCGACGGCTTTATCCTCTTTGGTGAACTGGAAGTGCTTAGTGAGCCACTTAACGATATCAAGACGGCCATCCTTACAGGCAGCGCATAGAACGTAATCGGTGTGTCCATCCATTTTATCGAACCATAAGTGCTTAATGAGCCACTTAATAACGTTAAGATTACCATATTCACTGGCGTAGACAAGAGGAAAGCTATCATCGATGTAGTTTGCGGAAATACCGAAAGTCCTAGCCAAATTGTCTCGATCGTTGTCGTTACGAGTAGACCTAAGACCGAAAGTGAGTACTCGTTTACGGAACTCTTGGTCTACGTTTTTGTAGCGCACGAGAGATGCGGCACCGTTTAGGTGTTTCGATGTCCTTGCGATGCTTGCGAATGATTCTGGGCCTGCGTACTCTACAATCTTAGTCAAGATTTCCATCGGGAGGTACGATATATGATCCATAGTGGAAGAGATCGATACGGGACAATCGATGTCGATATAACTATATGCTAATCATATCTCTAATAGGGTTATCAAGTTTGGATTTTTATGTGTAAGAATGTCTAGTGACAATTTGGCTGACCCTTAGTACCCCCTAGTAGTAGGGGCGGTAGTAGAATTATACAACTTTTTTTTGTTGCACAAGGGCGTCATAAAGTGGCTTTCCGAATTCGCTTTATGGCGCCCTTGTGCAACAAAAAAACGGGTATAATTTTACTCCCGCCCCTACTACTCTAGTTGTAGCTGTCAAAAGCTATTCTTACTGTTAAAACACTTGCCACACTGCTGACATTGATATGGCTTCTCACCAGAACGTATTTGAGCAATTTTATCAACTTTGAAGACACAAGTGAAATTAATCATTAAGTTTACGATGACCCATGCGATTAGTTGTTAATAATATAGACTCAGAGGGCAAACATGTTTGACGAAAGAGTGGAATACATTGTAATGTGCATTCTACATGTATCTCATGGGAAAACCGGGTTAGTGTCAAATATCAAACAACATGAACAGAAGAAACTTGTTTGACTTAAGTTATTACTTGTGCAAGGCCTTTGGCCTCCTGAGTAACAAAGTTGTGCAAGTGTTTATCAAGCAATCAAAAGGACACAAGTTTGCCCCCAATTAAGAAAAATACCTTCTTCATCAGCTAATCGGATTTTCAGTAAACAATGCTTTTGTATTGATGTGTACAGTTATGCAAACATAAAATAACCATTAACGATGTAAACATATCTCTAGCGGCATAATATTCTGGGGCGAACTAGTGAATGAGACCTCAACTTCTATAAATGCAGGGGGTCACGTATTCCCGTGCAAGCATCCAGGGGTGGGCCACTTATAACCATGCTACAGCTAGTTAGTTGATAGAATGCGACCAAGTGCTGAAAAATCGGTAGAATGGAACAGTCTAAATTAAACTAGTGTATCAAGTACTCGTAAATAGGGACATGTATTGACACAATCACTTCCAGACCAAGTCTTCAATAAAAAGCAGGGTCTCAAATAAATGTCCCTGGCGTTTATTTAAAATCACCCTGCTCATACATTGTACAGATACCTAGCATTCATATTCCAGAAAATGTTGTAAGCATATATTATTGTAAGAAATTATACCTTCCAATTACCTGCACAATTACTTTTGTTAATGATCCCATGTGTACTCAGCCAACCAGCAAACTTGTTGCATACTATACATGTATACCTGACAGTCATGTGCTATCTTTGCTTTTCTGGCATACATGTATTCTGAAAACGAAAGAGTACAACAGTACTGTTAGCAGTGTTCTATTACTTAATTTAAATTATTTTAGGAAATAATGAAATTGTATTTGATTTTCAAGGTGTTTGTGTGCTCATTGGAAGCACCCACTATAATAAAGAAATGATATCTAAAAAAGAAAGTTATTTTGTTAATTAAGAAATTAAAACAAAAGTCTAAATTCTAAGGATTACTCTCTGATTTTTTGGTCATGAAATGGCCTGAAGATAAATCTTACCCTAAATAAAAAAAATTACTGGCAAACAACCTATAGACAAATGTAGCAATCAGGCAATATTAAGCATGTCTATTTAGTAGCTTACCAGAAGATAGACTTCTAACAGTTATCACATAATTAGCATATTGGTGCCTGCGAGGACTTCTGGGTAGAGCTGAGACACGAGGTTCACTACTAGTAGTAGTCTATGCCTAAGGTTTATAGATATTTTCTCGCTTAGAAACGACCTTGTTAACTTCGAAATACACTCAAAGTTCAAGTTTCAAGTTTATTCAATTTAACTCAATGTATCAGATTAATTACAAGGTATTACAAATAGAAAGAAAAAAAGGAGAAATAGCTACAATAATACAACTATTTGATAGACTAAACCAAGATAATATACAACGAGTACGGGATATCCTAATAGCCTAGAACTAATCGAGAGGATGCCCCTACAAATTCTAATATATATATATATATATACATATATAAAATTGTGAATTAAATTAAAAAGTAATTGTGTAAATTATGGTGTTGCCATGGAAACTCTCATGGCCCCACGCACCTTTCACCTTGAACATAAAATCCAATTTCTTTCCTTGTTACAAAAAATAAATTCCTTAAACTATTCACATACAATGCCTACATTGTTCCAAATCTTATTTTGGACCCACACCCAAAAAAATGTGTTTGACAAAGGAGAAGTTAGGGAAGTTTGTGATATTTGTAGTGGAAGCCTGGGACCAGAGTGTTTCCATGGCAACATCATAATTTGCACAATGATATGTATTTGCCATAGTAGCACATATGTGCAAAGTTTCAATAGTTTTTATCCAATATTTGTAGAGATATTTGTGATTTGTCTCCAAGCTGTGCAAACAATATGACGTCATAGGTCATCTCATTTGCATATTACAAAAACCTGAATATCTCTGAAACGAGACGAGATGTTGACAAACGGAAAATGTCATTATTCCTCATTTCGAAAGCATTTTAACATTAGCTCAACTTAATATTCACTTCATATGCACTTAAAGATGTTTGAAAATAGACCAATCCAAGGTAATTTCCACCAACTTGTAGGGGGTGCAAACATTGCTCGAAATACAGTGTTTGTATGGGAATCCGATGCCAAATAATTTCCGTAAAATCGAATTTATGAAATATTCTTCAGATACAAACTTAAAATACCAGGTAAAAGATTAACTGATCGAAATTTGAGGGATGTAGCTATGCTGGGAAACGAGCAATCTAGTTTTTAGTTTCCCGTACATTTGTCTATAAAGTTTCCCGCTTTGTTACAGACAAATGTATGGGAAACTAAAAACACGATTGCATGCTTACCAACACAGCTACATCCCTCAAATTTCGATCAGTTAATCTTTTTTCTGGTATCTTAAGTTTGTATCTGAAGAATATTTAATAAATCCGATTTTACGGAAATTATTTGGCATCGCCGATTCTCATACAAACACTGTATTTCGCGCCGTGTTTGCACCCCCTACAAGATGGTGGAAATTACCTTGGATTGGTCTATTGGTTCAGCATATTTTACCAAGATATTTTACAGAATTAACTTGTTCAATGAACAAACACAACGCAATATCATAATATTGTAACCTCGAGTCGCTGATGTGTATTTAAGTTGTAATGAGACTTCCAAGTTTTCACTTTGCTAGGTCGTAGTTAGAACCTGGGCCACGTGCATATACATTGTTTTTGCATAGTTAGTTCGTCCGTGAAAAAGTCATTTACTTTTTGTAAGTATTATTAAGGGACCTACTAATCAACATATCTACTTGAAGGTAAATTAGGAATTACTTTGAACCACTCCCGGGGAACCATTACTTTAAACTGTGCAAGGCTTACCGTCATCTTCGAACTGTGTTTAGTGTTTCGTTTTCCTCCAAATATACCAGCCCAGAAATAGCCATTTAGGGTCCAAACGTAGTCTTGGTGAGTTCTTAGCTTGGTTCCAAAACTCTTAAACTAGCTAACCTGCTGTAAATCCATTCTAAGACCGCTCAGAAACTGCTTCGCCGGGGAACCGTTGAACTTGAAGTTCGTTCAACAGCCGAAACCTGATATACACGTACTCATGAGCATGCGTCATAGCGTTGCCGCTGACCGATTTACAGTACTGTAGTTACCAGTCTCTACTCGTGTATCAGGAGAACAACTGCGGAATGGATCGATTGATCTCTTCAGTATTTTGTACTATAGTATTATTTTTGATTTATTAATGCTTAAGCAATTTATATGCATTTGGGATTTAAACGAACAAAATGGGCTCCTGAGTAAATATAACTCCAAACAAATTATTCCACTCTCTTGAGTTATTTTAGTGAAAATAACTCCCTGAAAATAACAGTGTATGTACTAATCCAATATTGAAATGGTAGTTTCACACAACCAATGTAAAGGTAAATTTAATCAAAAACTTAATAATGTAATTTTAACCATTTTTAATGATAACATTTTCTCGACCAATTTATAATTGGTAGGTTATGGATATAACCATTTTAGTTGGTTGCTACAACAAGGTTCTATATTGCCATTTTTACCAATTTCATTTTTTACCATTTTTAAATTGGTTAGTATGACCAATATGAAATGGTTATAACCATTTAAATTGGTTATTCGAACCAGTCAGTTTTCACAGTGTATATCAAAGTTAGTTAGCCTATAATGTTCCTTGCCTATTTCTTATTCAGTCGGATCATTACTTAGCAGAGAAGAGGCACTTATTAGGTGCTGGGCGGTTAATATATCATTTACAGTATTAGTAAATAATATAATGATTGTAATCCATTTAAGTCTCTTGGATTGTGAGAACTTAGGAATGAAGGTTTCATGCATGCACTGGTTGGCCGCATGCATGTACTGTAAAAGTGCATGCATGCATGCACTTTCTGATTGCATGCATACAGTGCACATGCATGCATGCAGTGCATGCATGCACATGTGATGCATGCATGTACTTTGTGATTGCATGTATGCAGGGTATATGCATGCATGCACAATACATGCAAACGCATACATGCAAATGAGGTGCATGCAGCATGCATGCCGCATGCATGCACATTTTGGAAGGGTAGTCACCAACACACTTTATTAGTCCAGTCCAACAGATATTAGACAAATAGAGATTACTAGTCTAGTCACCAACACGCTTTATTAGTCCAGTCCAACAGATATTAGACAAATAGAGATTACTAGTCACCAACACACTTTATTAGTCCAGTCCAACAGATATTAGACAAATAGAGATTACGAGTCACCAACACACTTTATTAGTCCAGTCCAATATTTTAATGACTTTTTTTAAATGACGACACGTTAAATTTCTCGCTAGACAATGTATTTGTTAGACTACCTTTTACATCGTTGTATTTACAATCTAAGTTTATTTTTGTTGAGCAGTGCGCCACAATATTGACAGAAATAGCCCTCCGAATATACATCTCTTAAACAAACTGGGCACTGATATGATAGGCACTCTTCCGCTCTGGGTCTTCCGACAGCTTCGTTGCATTTTTAATGGCTCGTGTTAGCGTTAGTGCAGGGCTTGTGGAAGGAGATGAGATTAGCGTATCCCTCGGCAACAGGTGTGATTTCTTTGGTTGCGTCTCGACCCTCTTGCTCATTTTCCTCTACCGTTTGAAGGATATTGTTTAAAGCTGCCATGTCCACCGTCTAACTGCGGCCTCGTGTGCGTTTTCAATTGGGACTTCGTCTGTCAGGTCTATTACCCCTATCGCCGCCTTGCCAGTTTCCAGCGTCGATGATTGTTCTGGTTGTTCTGATGAATCAAGAATGCAATGATTGTACTACAGCGTTCATATTCCATTTCTATTGGCTTAACAGGGCAGCATTATATTACTCTTAGTCTATCTCCGTTCTCTGTCTGTATTTTATAATTATTGTATAAAAAAAATTAATTGAATTGAAATTGAGCAAGCTTTGCATCGAACGCCTTCGGTAGTGCTTTCTGCAGGCTGTTGAGTTTTTCTTCGAAATCCTGGGAGTCTAGTCTCCATATCGACAGTAGGCGCATTTCCGCTTGTATAAGTGGGGGATCGGTTTTGCGGGCCATGTTGGAATCATCTACAGCGTTCTTCTCTCTAGGTTGTCTCTGGTGAAGTTGTAAAGCAGTTCGCAGCACCGTTAATGGGCTCAGGCTACTGGCTTCTGTCGCTATCTCTCTGGAATAAGAATTGATACTGCTGTACAAGGCTTCTATAGCTGTCAATAAATGAAACAGAAACATTGTTAGAATGCTGACTTCTCAGTCCAAAATAAATGGTGCTAGACCGAGAAAGCGGAAACGGAGAAGAGCTTGGGATTTTATTACATTGTAAGTTCAGTATTGTTTTTTTGTTTTTTCTGATCTTTTACCGAATCCTGTGGGACAGCACAGAAAACCGATTACAACAACTGTGTTGAGTCTCAATTTAATAAAATCATGCTCTCGGGCTTTCGCGTGCATGCAATAATATATACATGTTCTCATCGAATTAACCGGTTTTGGTCTGAGTTTTCATAGCCTGGGTTGCGGCTCTGGAGTGAGCGGAGATTAGGGGGATTGGGGCGAGAGAAAAAAGAGAGGGGGAGGGGGTGTGGAGGAGAGGAAGCAAGCCATGGTTATTTTGATAACCCTCGGCCTCAGAAGGCCGCGTACTGCTATTGGCTAAAATGTGTGATTGACAGAAATCATTAAATTTTATTCATGCATGGCATGCGATAAGAGCAAGAATCGACAAACATATTACCGAAAATTCCCTCAGCGATGAATTTAAAGAAAGAACAGGAGCAAGGCTATTAGAGATCTTTTGTCTGTAATCCCAACTGGGTTTGGAAAAAGTAGGATATTCCAAGCATTACCTAGTGTTAAAGACGTCGAAAATGATGATCGGGTTGTCGTTTTGGTTATTGCTTAGCCTACTTTCTGGCGGTAGTTGGTGTTTTTTTTGCGCAGCAAACGGATCATCGAAGCGGCCGCCATATTGGTCTCAATCACGCTCGGCCAATATGGCGGCCGCTTCGATGATCCGTGTGTTGCGCGAAAAAAACACCAACTACCGCCTGAAAGCAGGCTAGTTATTGCTCCTTTGGCTAGTATTGTGAAAGATCAATTAAATCAGTTAAGTTCCTTAGGTTATCCTGCTGCCGAACTTTCAGACCTAAAACCCGAGGAACTACAGAAGTGCAACTGCTTCAAATTGCTGTTTAGTAATGCAGAAGAAGTAATGAGAGCGAATTTCGCGACGAGCTGAAGAACCCTGCATCGCAACTCTACAAGCGCGTCTTGCTTAATTGCATGTATTGTCGTCGACGAATCGCACACGGTTGAAACATGGACCGGTGTGTTCGAGGAACAGGCTTGTGTTTCCGAAAATACGAGCCGCTTTGATTATTTCGTAACGCTGCGTGGATGGTTTTAGCGCTTCTTTTGGCAGAATTTCGTTCCGGTGTTATAGTGTTCGGCAGTGTTCTTTTCTGATTTGGCGACTTTATATTCAGCCGCAACGAGTTCTCTTTATAGTTCTCTTTATCCTGCAAACTTTCTCGAACAAAGGACTGGTGTAGTTCTTCACTGCATTTCGAATCTTCCTTCCTCAGGAACGACAGGCTCGCCCTGTTAGAGCGGCAGATTTCGGAATATGAAGACCAATACTTTTGCAGGCACCAGCTAGAATTAAGCCTCTGCTCTCTTTTCTTTCTGAAGGCTTGAACAGATTCTCGCCGTGGAAATATTTGAATTCCCAAACGCTACCTTAAAACATACATTACATATCCTGCAAAAGTCATTGACATTTACAGGTTTGGGTTTAGGCCATGTCTTCGCATGTTTTTTCAGAGTTTCAGCTGACATTCTCCAAGTTCGTATATTTTTTGTTTTGAATTTTACGCTCGAGTTAAGATTCCTTGAGATTCCACGCGTGAGTTTGACAGATATTAAACATGTTTTCACTTCCGCCGCATGATGATTGGATGAATCGGTCGAATGACTTACTAGTTTTATGCATTTTAATTAGTGGGTGGTACGAAAATAACCATGGCTTGCCGGCAGGCTCTTTCTTCCTCTCCTCCCCACCCCCTCCCCACCCTCTTTTTTCTCGCCCCAATCCCTCTAATCTCCGATCGCTGCGCTCCGATACTCCGGAGCCGCAACGCAGGCTAAAGTTTTCAGGAACATTGGGTGTTCATACAAAGAAATGGAAATATACCTTGCGTACCTTGAATCGTTTGAAGTGTCAGTGCTTGATGCGGGTTAGGCCTAGACACGAATATCACGTAAAATCGCCTAAATAAGTTTCCGGAAACTCCCAATTTTTTTCTAAATATCTCGAAAAAAAATCCAAATATCTCGAAAAAAATTCTAAATGTGTTGTTATATTTCTTATAAATATCACAATTTTGACTAATTTTGACTCAATAAGAACAACAGTTTCATAGCTAACGATTATTAACGACTCGACAGCTTCAACTTCAGGCTCCTCGGCATCCGCCATCTTGTTCAGTACTGGCTGCCATCAATTATGGAAAACGTTATTCAAGGGAAACCGCTGATCGGATTACTGACTTATTGTTGGCACTAAATTGAGTGAAACAGCTTCAAATGTTATGAAACAGAGAAAATAAGCATAAAACCTATAAGAAAATTCTAAATATCTCCCAAAATATCTTTTTTTCTAAATATCTAGAATTCTTCTAAATATCCTACAACCTTCAAAATATAAAAAAAAAAACCCGATATTTGTGTCTAGGCCTAATGCGGGTTGTGTCGCTGCAGCTTGACGAAGGCTTTGGTTCAAGGTCATCCACAGGCCGCCCAAGTTCTGACTGTGTAACAAGGTTTGTATGGGAGTTCTTCCGATAACTCAGAATAATAACATAAATCTCCTGTAATACAAGGTAAATAAAGGAAGAAGACTTACTTGAAGTTGTTTTGTCGTCCTATGTGTATTTCAGGTCGCTAGAACGGTGTTTCATGGAATTCTTGAGTCATACGCTTCACCCCTATAACCAGAGGGGAAGGCTGAACACTCGATACAACCACGGCCTTCGCTCGAGGACGAATTTTACACAAAATATCAATCCCATCGGCGTTTACTCGGCCGCGGTACAATCCATGGACATCAATTATCCCTCAGAAGTCCCCAGGCTTGATAACTCCTTTCCAAACCCGTTAGATTTGAACGATTTTTGAAGCAATTCGTGCAGCCTCAAACGGCCGACTAACCGTGTAGTCCATAGAATGGTGATTCTTGACAACGCGTTTTGGTAACCAGGCGTTTGGGTAACCAGGCCGTTACAAATTATTTCTTTCCCTGAGAGGGACATATCAAATTCATTTGACACTTTCTAATCCCTCCCTCCCCTCCAACGAGACCACTGGACGCCGGTGACTAGAAAGTGTCAAATGAATTTGATATGTCCCTCTCAGGGAAAGAAATAATTTGTAACGGCCTGGTTACCCACACGCCTGGTTACCAAAACGCGTTGTCAAGAATCACCATTCTATGGACTACACGGTTAGTCGGCCGTTTGAGGCTGCACGAATTGCTTCAAAAATCGTTCAAATCTAACGGGTTTGGAAAGGAGTTATCAAGCCTGGGGACTTCTGAGGGATAATTGATGTCCATGGATTGTACCGCGGCCGAGTAAACGCCGATGGGATTGATATTTTGTGTAAAATTCGTCCTCGAGCGAAGGCCGTGGTTGTATCGAGTGTTCAGCCTTCCCCTCTGGTAGAGGGGGTGAAGCGTATGACTCAAGAATTCCATGAAACACTGTTCTAGCGACCTGAAATACACATAGGACGACAAAACAACTTCAAGTAAGTCTTCTTCCTTTATTTACCTTGTATTACAGGAGATTTATGTTATTATTCTGAGTTATCGGAAGAACTCCCATACAAACCTTGTTACACAGTCAGAACTTGGGCGGCCTGTGGGTCATCCTCCATCGCTTTCCACTGTCATTTCTATGCGCACTTTTGAGAGCAAGGGGCCCCATGATCGTGGCGACGGCACAGAGAGGGCACATACAGTTTGTAAAAGGACCACCCCTTTTGTGCCCTTTCAGCAGTTCTATTTTGCCGTGGAGACGGCATTTCGTACATATTCTGGTAGACTTGGTGCAGGATGGGAACGTTGTTCTTGGAACAACTTGTTACAAGAACAATTGGGCAGTGAATATTTTTCAAGAATGGAGGCAGACAAGAGAGAACAAAGTTGCCGCTTTGGAGGCCACAAGCTTTACCATACCGCCAAAACCTGATGTTGAGATGTGCCGAGAATTCGAACACATGACGATCCTTGAAACCCCGGAAAGTACTCCTAGAACTCCCAGGAGTACATTCAACCAATTTTTTTCTAGTCCATGGACTCAATTAATTTTGTCGAGGTCCATAAAAACGCAAAAAATGAACGAGCTAGGCCAATATCCCCCCATCTTGACCGAACAAGCTTGGTCAATAAGGTTTTTATTACATGGCACAAATGAATAAAATCACACTTTGACACACGCGCCAGGAACCCATTGCGTGGTAAACTGAAGAACGAATAGAAATCGATCTAAAATTAGACTGAGTCTCGACGACTTTTCACTTGAAATTCAACCTTGTGGCGTTCAAAAGAGTTTGTTTTTCGATTTAAAAAAATTCGTTTTTATGGATGAAAACTGACCTGTACTTTACTTCAGATGTACTGAGTTTCAATGACAACTTCATCAGGAAGGCCGAATGCATTAACTAGAGACAAAAATTTGCATATTTGTGGAAGATTTGAAAGTTGAAAACCGGCGTTGAAATCGCTCGAGTGGCGATAACTCAGATAAGCACACTGCAAAACTTGACAAATAGAGCTGTAGAATGATACAAACAAACTTGTAAGTATTAATTTTGGAAATACTCTTAATTTGTAAGCCATTTACCAAATGTAAATGCTGAATTTCTTAGCTCATACAATATAAAACCTGCTTTCTTTGATGAAACTGTGTGCTAAGCTTACTCGTTTCCGTAATAATTTGATTTCTTTGTACCACGATTGTAGTAGCGTTGTGAGGTAGCCGAACTTTTTTGTTGTGTTTTTGAAGTCACGGCCATTTCAGCTTCGCTATAGTTTTTTATCTCCGTAAGTCCAGCTTCGTTCAATTTAGTCGCCTTTGCTGCAGTTGTTTTCATCGAACTTGCAAGAGCCAGAAAAAACTGCATTAATCCCTCTAAAAAGGTGAATTTTAGCTGTAAACGAAAAGGCAGAACTATTTTCAAATTAGTATTTGCCTTTGTCACAAATTGTTTTGTTTCTTTCAAAATGTATGGGTTCTATCGCTATTTGTTTACGAAGAATTGTGAGCGAATTTGGAAAATCTTGAGGGGGCAAGATGAAAAAATATTGCCCGCTGAACAACCAATCAGATTGCAGCATTCAAGTCATCTTGCCCGCTCACTGAGCTGCCATATAATAACTATATTTATTGTCATCTCATTATGATTTGCCAGCCTTGCCGGTCAAACATTCCGCTTTACAAATGCGGTGATACATGTTTTTGTGGCTTCTTGATTTTTCAGCCACGATGTCTTGGAACCGAAATCAAAAGAATGGCCTTTATCGTTATGGTTCCTCCTATCCGATGCAAAAAGGCCAGGCTTGAAGTTCTTAACAAGCATATTAACTCTTTCGGGTCCGAGCCTGCAAATATCAGACCCATGAGTCTGATGTGAGAAAAAAATATTGCATCACATCAGGAGCCATTACCAGGAGCGTGCATCTCCATATTAGGTCATTACCAGGAGCGTGCATCTCCCAGATTAGGTCTGTCCAATAGCTTTGTGTTTCCCGCGAGAAGAAACAAAGGCCGTCACTTTTAACCAATCAGGATGCACTGAAAAAGTGTAATTAACACGGTTCAAACTGCTAAAAATACTAAAGCGCAAGAGAACAAAAAACAACGTAATCGCATACCAGAACTTCGCGACTATAAATAGCCACATCGTCTACTGTGCTGTGGGCGCTACCCATCACATAGGTACGCTCCTGGTAATGGGCTCCTGGTAATATATACTATAAATAGCCACATCGTCTACTGTGCTGTGGGCGCTACCCATGCATCACATAGGTACGCTCCTGGTAATGGGCTCCTGGTTATGTATACTATAAATAGACACATCGTCTACTGTGCTGTGGGCGCTACCCATCACATAGGTACGCTCCTGGTAATGGGCTCCTGATCACATCTAGACATGCTGGAAAGACGATGTTGCGATATTATTCTTGAAGAAAATGACGAAGACGTGAATTAGCAGCTCTTGTGGTAGAAGAACCGCCTACTCGCGATTAATAAAACTGCCATGGACACCTCTTACACAAGTTACAAGCCTGTAGAAAGAGTGTACTGGATACAATCAATGCATTGCTTTAAAATCAAGTCTCACAAAATACAGTGATGTAAGTTAAATAATAGAACCATGTGTTTAATACTAATAGGACGTTTGCATTATAACTGTTATTACTCAGAGTTTCATTGAAATACTTCTAGTTAGTAATAATTTATGCCCAGGAGGGTACTCCCTATAGTAGACCATAAGGCTCAACAAATACATGGGAGAGCTAAAACAAATATCTCCCACGACTTCAACAAGCCACTCTAACAACTTCACAAGAATTATGCCTATGGCTGTATCTAATGGAATATTGAACACTATTATATAATGTCAACCAGAAGGCAACATACTACAGAAAACAAAAACAATGATCCTGCTCAATAAATATATGGAGGAGATAAAAAAACTATCTCCCACGACTTCAACAAGCCACTCTAACAACTTCACAAGAATTATGATTTGATACCTAATGGAATATGTAAAAAATATAAACTCTGAACACCTCGAGAAAATATAAACCTGAATGTCAAACATTGAATAATGATATTATATAGCCTAAATTAATTTGCACATGCTATTATACACAGATGACAGGATACTTGCAACAGTTACAATATGAAAACAATCTGTCGCTACAAATTAATAGGATAAATGGATGGAGTAGTGAAGAGTGTACTAGATACCATGCATTGTTTTAAAATCAGTTCTCAAGAAATAATCGTCATGTAAATAAATAGACCTATCCCATATGTTATAATACCAATACAATATTTGCATTACAGCTATTATATAAACACTGGGAGTTCCATCAAAATACTTCTAGTTAGCAATAATTTATGCCTTCATTACTGTCATAAGTTAATGTCCAATTTATCACCAAAGGTATCTCACATATCTAGTACGCATTGCGTACCTATGTTTATGGTTAGCAATCTGATTTATGCTTGAAGCACTAATAATGACGTCATAAAATAGCGAATCGTCTATAACTTTGAATATATTTATTGTAGAAAGTTCAAATTTTCGCCAAATGAATATATTTTATGTAGGCATTCTGATGACATATGTTTTTCAAATGTTTTAAATATTAATTTTCACCAAAAAAGGAGGTGTCCGTTATGACGTCACAACAACGTCAGAATACACAAAGAATTCACATTTAATTCGAAATCATCCTGTATTCTCATAATCAGAATTCAGTATTGTTCTCAAGTTTCTCAATAAAATTTGAAGCAAGGCTAAGTGTATTATCTTTTATACCTGTAATGTATGAAGAATCCATCCTCTCAGTCACAAGAACTGGATCAATACATAAAGAAACATCGATGCAGGGTCAATTATTATTATTTCTGTCTCTCGACTTCAACAGTTTATAGTTGTTTGTTTTTAGAAAGTAAAAATATATATTATAGAGGGTATTAAACACGTTTACCGGCTAACATGTAGTCCAGGGCCGGGTTGTTCGAAGCAAGGTTAACTTCAACCCTAGGTTAGCGCCAAATCTGTAATTGCAATCTGTACAGTTTACCCTGGGTTAGCGATTTAACCCTGGGTTAGCAATTAATCTTGCTTCGAACAACCCGGCCCAGTAATCTAACACAAGGCCCTCCCTTTACTTAGTTCTACGGTTTTACGTCCTTATCCGAGAAGACGAGAACGTCTAACCGTTTACTGGACATAGATTATGTACATTGTTGTAAAGGCAGCACCTTCTACTCAGTTATTTTAAGACCCTGAATGTTGGTCCGGCCAGGGTTTGAAACCTCGACCTCCCGCACAACAGACCGGCGCTTAACCACTGAGCTAACTCGGCGGGAGGCGGTGCTAATATGTCGCTACACAACGTGTCATGTTCCAAATAACTTAGAGGAAAAATACTAGAAAGAAATACGACATATACTTTTACTTTACAACAAAGTTTTATATGGGGAGGCTCCGTCCCGAGGTCCAAACCCTTACCCTTTTATATACCATTTTTGACAGAAAAGGTAACCCTTTCACATCCCTTCTATAAGAATAGTACCCATTTCACATACCTTACTCCTTAAAATATTTGGATGAATCAGCCGTTAGGTGCGTCTGTTAGAGATATTTTGAAAGGCCCTTTTAAATACCTAAATGACAGTTTTCACTACCCTTTTCTATACTTCAACTCGTGAAATCACTACCCTTTTATACACCTCCAGCCTGAAAAGCTACCCCTTTCCGGCGGAGCCTCCCCGTATAGTCCATTATAGGGAGTACCACCCCACCCCCCGGGGTCCGCAGTTTAGAAATAAGCTATAATCGCCATCTTGGAATTTAGTCCTTTAGATCGTTTTTGTTATAGATGTAAGTAAAATATGATTTCGTCTTTAGTAGACTTAAAATTTCAAAAATAATCAGATGGGTAGCTTCTAAGAACCAGACACAGTTTCTAATATTTTGGAAACAGAAAACTGGATGCCATAATGATAATTTCAACAGCATTCCATAGCAAACCGGTTTCGTATCCATAGCATTTCATTGGCCTTTTAGCAATAATTTATCAGTTAGAGAATTGCACGAGTTATAGCTACGTGCATGAAAATGCTTCCTATTTCATCAACACAACAAAATCTCTATTTCAGCGAGGTAGATCAGTCCTCCAGCTAGAACATAATTAGCAAAGACAGCAAAAATTGGATACATAAGATAATATCCTGTGACAGTGAGCATATCTCCACATACGATCTTGCTTGAATATATAAGTGCTATCTGAGATGTCTACCAACAAAATTACACGCAGAAAATAAAGTACATTTTATGATATGGGCTCGTTTACTGGGAAAACTCAAAGAAGCCACCATCCACACAATCGAAAAGGAAGAAAACATCACACATTTGACGATATTCTTCGAAGTTAAACTAAGTTAGTGGGACAATGCATAATTTATTCATAGAAGATGGCATTAGCACATAAATCGAGCATTATGCGTCATTCTAATTACTTTACACCAAGAAGCTTTCTTGAGCAGAGTTACCTGTTAAATAACTAGAAGAGCAAGAACTGGAGAGACCAAAGGTATACTTTTGATCACTATTTGTAGTGTTTTATCCCATCACGCGTTTCTAAATCCGAGGAATGTCATGAAAATATTCAAACATAAGTAACTTTTAGATATATTTTCCATCAATAGCTTATAGATGCTTAAACTTGGGTTAAAGAAGATACAATACGTGCAATTTTGTATCCACGCGTTTACGACCTTGGACTGGCTATTATCTACGTGAAATATTAAAGTTTTGACACCAGATGAAAATCTATAAACTAATTAGTATTTCAGTGTTGAACTGATATCACACTGCCTCCTATCATTGTGGGTTATCACTTCACATACCAAAACTTATTTTGTCTGATTATTTACCTCCTAATGTTTCTAAAAGGAGCAAACATTACTTTTAAAAAGAGGCAACACCAACTTGAGCAACATTGTTTGATTTTGACTTGGTTTGACAGGTTTGAAATTGTGGTGATTTCGCTGAGCTCACTCGTGAGTTATCAAGACAAACGCTCGAAGTAAATTCCGCGAAGCCATGTAATATCCTCTGTTTAATATATAATTATCGATGGAATACCAGTGTATATTTCTTTCTAAAAAGTGATATCTTCACATGCGTGAAGATATCACTTTTGAAAATTTGACTGGTTTTCAAAAATTTCTAGCCTTTTTAGTAAGAGATTGAAACTGGTATTTCATCGATAATTATATATTAAGCAGAACGTTACATGGCCGCTTGGAGATACGAATTGTATCTTCTCATGTTGATGAAATATCTTACTCGTTCGGTGCGCTCACAGTCGTAAGATATTTCATCAACACTCGAAGATAAAATCCGTATCTCCACGCGGCCATGTAATATCCTCTGTATAACAACCAACCATTCGAATTCATCTCATGTAAAAACATAGAATGCAGGTTTAAGATCGTATCGAGTTCTTTTAATAGAAAAGTTGGGGAAAGCTAAGGTTACTATTGAACTGCAACATCGGTATCCTGACGTCTTGAAGTCGTTTTATTGAAATAGGACAATTCACTGACGGTGTGCTTGATTGGTTATCAGAATAATATTACTAATATAATTACTCTTTACTACTCAAACACAGAGAAATATGTTCAACAGGCTTAAACACCAACTATGAAGGGGTAATTGGAAGGTTTTTTTCATGTATTCGAGAAGATGCGATCATGAAAGTCTAACCGCTTGTTGTTCTAAATTTAGCCGGATAGTTTTGCAATATAAAAAAGGCAAGCTGCACATTTTCCTCGCATGAGTCTCAAAAGTAACTGGCGCACTTCTAAATAAGCTAACTTTTTTAATGACGTTTTTTTTAATTTGTGTTTCAGAATGAATATATTTCAAATCAAATTATATCTATTTTCTTTCCGATCTGTTTTCTGAAGCCTAACATATCTATTATCAACCTTATAGCAAAGTGTGACTGAAATAAGCAGGATTAAGCGTCCATTTTAACCGCATAAAAATTCATTAGCAAGGAAAGTTTCTCCTTATTAACGAACTATTTCTGTGGAATTTGTTTTTGATTTTTTATAGATTTAGAAAGCATACTTGAAACGGACTCCACAACTTTTTGTTGGAAGGTTTTGAAAGGGAATAATTAATCTGGAATTAAAAGTACTTCAGCACAAAGCAACACCTTGCACTTTTTCTTCAATTGCACAAATGTGTAAGTACGTGTTTACATTAACAGTGATGTATACCAACAGGTAAAATATAAGAGGTTCTTTACAATTGTCAGTTTAGATAAAATTGTAAATCATAGCCATTTTGGTCGTTCACCTTTGATTCTAAATCATCCTTTACTCTCGCTCATAATCAGAATTCAGTATTGTTCTCAAGTTTCTCAATACAATTTTAAAGAAGGGTAAGTGTAGTTATCTATTATACGTGTAACGTATGAACAATCCATCCTCCCACAAGAACTGGATCAATACCAAGAAACATCGATTCACAATGCAGGGTCAATTATTTCTGTCTCTCGACTTCAAAGTTTATATATTTGTTTGTTTTCAGAAAGATAATATAATTTCTGTAAAAGTATCCATAGCATTTCATTGGCCTTTTAGCAATAATTTATCAGTTAGAGAATTGCACGAGTTAGAGCAGTACGTGCATGAAAATGCTTCCTATTTCATCAACACAAGAAAATCTCTATTTCAGCGAGGTAGATCAGTCTTCCAGCTAGGACATAATTAGCAAAGACAACAAAAATAGCATACATACTTCTATAAACATGGCGGTTATGAATAGCTTATTTAACAATAATCAATGTTGTATTTAGTAATGCTCCGGCTAAGAACTGTAGTAAAAGACTATCCTGTTGCAGTAAGCATATCTCCACATACGATCTTGCTTGACTATACCTTAAGTGCTGTCTGAGATGTCTACAGTCGGACCAAATTACACGCAGAAAATAAAGTAAATTTCATCCTATAGACTAATTTTACTGTGAAAACTCAAAGAAGCCACCATCCAGCCAATCGGAGAGAGAAAACATCACAAATTTGATCACTCTCCCCACATACGATATTCCTCGAAATTAAACTAAGTTAGTGTGATTTTGTTTTTAATTAACAAGTAAAATATAGCATAATGCATAATTTATTCATAGAAAATTAGCACATAAACCGAACATTATGCGTCATTCCAATTACTTTACACCAAGAAGCTTTCTTGAGCAGAGTTATCTGTTAAATAACGAGAAGAGCAAGAAAGAGAGACCAAAGGTATACTTTTGACCACTATTTGTAGTGTTTTATCCCATCACGCGTTTCTAAATGCGAGGAATGTCATGAAAATATTCAAAGATAGGTAACTTTTAGATATATTTTCCATCAATAGCTTATAGATGCTTAAACTTGGGTTAAAGAAGTAGAATACGTGCAATTTTGTATCCACGCGTTTACGACCTTGGACTGGCTATTATATACCGTAAAGTATTAAAGTTTTGACGGCAGATGAAAATATATAAACTAATTAGTATTTCAGTGTTGAATGATATCACACTGCCTCCTATCATTGTGGGTTATCACTTCACATACCAAAACTTATTTTGTCTGAGGAGCAAACATTACTTTTAAAAAGAGGCAGCACCAACTTGAGAACATTGTTTGATTTTGACTTGGTTTGACAGGCTTTTAAAGAAATTGTGGTGATTTCGCTGCGCTCACTCGTGAGTTATCAAGACAAACGCTCGAAGATAAATTCCGCGAAGCCATGTAATATTCTCTGTATATCAACCAACCATTCGAGTTCGTCTCATGTAAAAACATAGAATGCTGGTTTAAGATCGCATCGAGTTCTTCTAATAGAAAAGTTGGGGAAAGGTTGACTGCAACATCGGTACGTCTTGAAGTCGTTTTATTAAAATAGGACAATTCTCTGACGGTGTGCTTGATTGGATATCAGAATAATATTACTAATATAATTACTCCTTACTACTCAAACACAAGGAAATATGTTCAACAGGCTTAAATGTACCAACTATGAAAGGGTAACTGGAAATTTTTTCGTGTATTCGAGAAGATGCGATCATGAAAGTCTAACCGCTTGTTGTTCTAAATTTAGCCGGATAGTTTTGCAATATAAAAAAGGCAAGCTGCACATTTTCCTCGCATGAGTCTCAAAAGTAACTGGCGCACTTCTAACTAAGCTAACGTTTTAATGACGTTATTTTAATTTGTGTTTCAGGATGAATGTATTTCAAATCAAACTATATATTTTTTCTTTCTGATATGGTTTCTGGAGTCTAACATATATGTTAAGAATGTAATGTGAAGTTGTAAGCTGTAGTGCTAAATGTGCACGCCCTACGAGGGAAAGAGAAAAACATATCTAACCCAAGTGGGGCTCGAACCCAACGACCTCCAGGTTACATGTCTGGCGCTCTACCAACTGAGCTCTCATCTGACTTGATAGCTCAGTTGGTAGAGCGCCAGACATGTAACCTGGAGGTCGTTGGGTTCGAGCCCCACTTGGGTTAGATATTTTTTCTCTTTCCCTCGTAGGGCGTGCACACTTAGCACTACAGCTTACCACTCACATTACATTCTTTACACTTACTAGTGCTACGCGGCAAAACATGATTTTATATCATAACTACATAACATATCTATTTTCTTTCCGATCTGTTTTCTGAAGCCTAACATATCTATTATCAACCCTATAGCAAAGTGTGACTGAAATAAGCAGGATTAGGCATCCTTTTTAACCGCATAAAAATTCATTAGCATGCACTGAAAGTTTTCCTTAATTTCGAACAATTTCTTTGGAAATGTTTTGGATTTTATACCTTTAAAAACAACAGCATTTTGTTGTAAGCTTTTGAAAGGGATTGTTTTTAAGTTTCGCTATTAAATTCAGCTAAAATATCACTGTCCATGCCTCAGTGAGATAGCTTGTGGCTATCTTCAACGTATTTATGATTGAGTACACTAAAAGAAGTGGAACGAGCAACTGCCACGAATGCGCTTAAGCCTTGTTTTCACGATCGACGCAAGTACAAGAGATATGCGTCAAGTGAAAACTAACCGTGAAATAATCACAAGCTTCACTAGTTTCTTGTCCTCTGTTTGTGAAACGGCCAATATGACAGCGCGCGATTTCCGCAAGAGGGACCTAGAGCGAGTATTCTGATTGGCTACACATAATTAGATGTCAAACACTCCCTTGCGCTTGTGCTGTATTCCGTTTTCACGAGCAGAACGCGAACGCAAGCATAAACTCAAGAACAAGAAAAAGGTAAAATATTAATCCTTGTGCTTGCATCGAGCCGGTTTTCACTATGAAATAAGGACTCTTGTGCTTGCATCGAGCCGGTTTTCACTATGAAATAAGGACTCTTGTGCTTGCGTCGAGCCGGTTTTCACTATGAAATAAAAAAGTTAGGACTCTTGTGCTTGCATCGAGCCGCTTTTCACTATGAAATAAGGACTCTTGTGCTTGCGTCGAGCCGGTTTTAACTTTGTAATGAGGCCTCTTGTACTTGCGTCGCTCGTGAAAACAAGGTTTCTTTCACTGAATTTTTGCAAACTCCGCCAGTACATGATTTAGCCGAAAAGAACAATTTAGCAACCCTTAAACTCACACATTTTCTGTATTTCTTTGAACATCATGTTTAACCGCAAAAGCCATACAAGCGGGTATTTCACTTGTTATCGATGTTCTAGTTCACATTTGCTTGCGCTTATTACTGATGTAGATTTATTTTCCTTAAAACAGTTGTTGAAATGGCATCCCTGCAGTTGATCTTACTTGGACTGATGCTCCTTCACGCAGTGCTTGCTGCAGAGAAAGGTGTGTATTTGGAGCGGTGTGTGAAATGGGCGTGAATGACACTAATGTGCCAAACCTAATTACACCACAAGAGGCCGCCTAATTGTGTTTTGTTTCAGTCCACCGAAAAACATGGCTGTTTGTATCTTTACCCATAATTCTTTGCGCGCGAAAATCATTAAATCGGTTTTAAAATCGCTGTGGAGTGGTTTCAAATCTGAAGAACAAGCCAGTACAAGTGATGTTGCCAATAAAATGTCATTTTAAAGATTAGAGGTTTTCTACGTGTTATTTTGATTGTGTTAGGTTCGCAAAGGATTGTGGTCCAATGTACAGCCGCCATCTTGTTCGGTATCGTGGATTGCGTACGGAAAATTAGTGGAGCAGCATCTGGGACGGGTCTTAATGCTTTGCCGCATTTCATTCTAATTGAATTTCAATTAAAGGCCAAGATCACCTTGAACGTGATGTAGTCCATATTGATAACGACGTCGTCATCTGGCCACTAGACCGAAACCACGATATGACTACCATTTTGTAGAGGACAGCCAAGGTTATTCTATTTCTCATTTTCCTTTCAAGATGTAACTAAAGTAAAACAGCCCGAATATAGTGTTATCTGCCTTCTCTCTACTGCTAAAACATCTTGCATCCGCCCATACCTATACAACCATGCGAAGACCTAAATTCGTTGAAATGAATTCTGCGCATGTTACTGCGCAACATTTACAGCAGGCTAGTAAGTTCTAGTAAGTTCTTATGATATTTTGTTTTCTAAATAGAAGATTCGAAGAGGAATTGTTCTTTTTTTCGGAGGATGTTTTCAGTTTCGGAATATATCCTATTAAAATAGATAGAGGATATTTATCTTCAAACCACCGTGTAATTTTCTTTTTATTATATGGACAATTAAACTGCTCTAAGAATTCTTATCTATTCATTTTACTTACTGTCAGTACAAACTTCTTCGTGATCATTCTAAGCTGTTTTGGGAAGTTTCATCGGGTTTTCTTGTCTCTTCGTTGCAGTCGAGAAAATCTTTAGAGTTTTAGATCGTATTTGGCTTTTTTTGATCGGAATATTCATTGTCATGCAGCTCATTTAAGCCGTTTACATCTTCCTCTGTGATTTCACAAACCTGCCACCATCTTTGTAGTTCAAAAGGCGGCAAACATGATGTCATCGATATTTTCACTATTGAGGATATGGAAAATACGCTACTCAGTACCCGGATGTAGTTTCGTATGAGTTCTATGAGTTGTTTATTTCTCAGTAATACACTTCCGTCCATATAATAAATATCCCTACTATTCATATCCGTCCCGACAGTTAAGCAACATGTATAGCAAGCATTTTAATTGAAATATGAAAGAGAATACAAATTTAGCACTGGGAAACCATGGGAAACTGGTGTAAATTGCAACTTTCTAATTTGTCAAATTCGGATTTCCATATGTCCATGCTATGGAAAATACAATGTTGGGAATCCAATGTACAGCATTTTCATGGTTTTTAACTCGTGGATGCGCGCAGAACATGAATTATTACGGTTAGTGATCCGAGCTAACTTATTCATCGTTTTATGGTGTGTACTTCGTTTTTTTCTGTGTACATCGGGGACTCTCCGTTGGGTGTCCGAATAGTCTTCTATTTTCCGAAGATGTATTGACGGAGTTTATGACATGAGGGCAAGTTTTCAATTCATCGGAAAGACGGTTCGAAAGCATTGGCCGTGTTGTTAAAGGTAATTATTATTGCGAAATGCCTTATAATTAATTTATCGCTACAACTATATTGTTAAAAACAGACATTTGGTCGCGTGTCGTATTTACGAGAGAAGCCCGGAAATTTATAAGCGCTTTTGGCTTGGCTAAGCAGAATTTAATGTATTGAATGTACTGTGTTGGCAGTTTTGGGAACATTTTGGATGCAACAGAGATAGAGATGGTAATGTACACTGAACTGTTTTCGCGACAAAGCTCCCCGAGTCTCATGGCACGTTCATAATACATTCCTAGGCTCCGAGATAGAACGTGCTGCACTCTTTACTCGTACTCGTCAGGGTGAATATAAGCTTAAAGTTCAGTTGAACGACGAGGAGATGTTAACTAACATCGATATCGCCCCTGTTCACTGGGAAATGAAAGCCAATATTTTGGAAAGTGAGGAAAGCAAAGCTAAACAAAGACATACAATAGCCAAACAAAAGCTAATGGAAAAGCTTAGTAATATACAGAATAACAATAATGTGATCAGTTCGTGAAATGATACGGTAAACATCACTGAAATGTCAAATAGTTTGAATTTGATGGTCGAACGCGAACAGCTGAGCACTGTATTGTTATCTAGTGAAGGCTTGAATACTGATCAATCTAGGAGTAGGAGGCACAAATCAAGATTGTCTGCAGTTAGAAATCGTGATAGGGAACCTTCAAGAATACCAGTGATAAAAATAATAAGCCTGTTTTAAAAACAAACATGTGTTTTCTTTGATCTTCCAGCCAGTTGACCTCCGGGTCATGCACCGTTTATATTTGATAAAACGTTTGCAAGTTACATTTGGCTAGCGTTAGATTCCCCAAAACTCAATTCTGCGCCGAAGTGGAGCGGATAAAAACTCGTTTTAACCTCTTCGATATGTGATTTCAAAGTTCAGCGGAGCATTTTGATTTAAATATCAATTTGATTTAGCTACACTAAATAATAACTTTGTCACACAATCCTTGTAAGATTGGAAGTTCCAGAACTACTTAGACTGAATGCGTCATGTTGTATGAACTGGAACGCGCTACCACTGTTATGTGCCACGATGCAGTGGTGATTCACGCTACAAAAATGGACTTTCCTTTCATCGCAAAAATTCCCCAATAAAGACATGGGATTAAGGTCTCAGTGATCACCAAAATTCGAAGGAACGAGGGGCTTTATTTCAAGATTACAGACTCTAGTGTTGCTGGTGATTTGAAAAAAAAGACTGAACCTCAGTGAGTGAGTGTCACATAGGAAAACCAGCTACTCAGCAACCTACATCTAGTTGTTATTCGTACTTCAGTTATCCCTGTAGCCTGTAACGCGTTCCAGTTCATACAACACCTGCGTCTCCTAGCGTCTCCTCGGCTATGGTAGAGTAATAGATACATCTCCTGTCATCACATAATTTTTCTATAACATTAAGATGATTTAAAGAGTGGAAGAAAAGTGCATTCCCGAAGTCAGCTTCTTACCTGTCGGAAGCCGCCATCATGTTGCGAGTAACTCGCAGAGTCCGGTTCGTTTTTGGCTTCAGAAAGCTATTTCTTATCGTCTTACGGCTCTTTAAATCCTCTAACACTGAACTTTAAGATTTAAAGCTAAATAGTTCTGATAAATTTGGGCTGAAAACGAATAACAAAGGGACCGGCAGAACTTCTAGTATTGAGGTTTCACGCTCGCGTCTCCCACGCTCTCTCTGCTGTCAAGGAATGTTAGAATGGCTTACCTCCACACAGGCGTTGCTATGGGGAAATCGTCACGTGATCAATTGATGCAAAAGGCCTATTGGGTCCCCACAAATCACTTAGTGGTGATGACGTAATGATGACGTCATCGGTCACGTGATTTTAAGCACATGCCAATATCTCCCTCATTTCTAATGCCAGACAGTTCAAACTTGGACAGGTATGGTATTATTTTCCCACGATTCACTTAGAGGTGATGACGTAATGATGACGTCATTGGTCACGTGATTTTTTAGTATATACCAAAATAGCTCACTGCCCATCCACGAGTTGCCCTTAGGGGCCCAATGTTTCCATTGTTTTATCCATTCCAGTGTAGCACAGAGTGATTATACACGTGAAATAGATATTAGACAAATAGACACTATTAGACCCTAATTACATTGTTTTATCCATTCCAGTGTAGCACAGAGTGATTATACACGTGAAATAGATATTAGACAAATAGACACTATTAGACCCTAATTACATTGTTTTATCCATTCCAGTGTAGCACAGAGTGATTATACACGTGAAATAGATATTAGACAAATAGACACTATTAGACCCTAATTACATTGTTTTATCCATTCCAGTGTAGCACAGAGTGATTATACTAAACACGTGAAATAGATATTAGACAAATACACACTATTAGACCCTAATTACATTGTTTTATCCATTCCAGTGTAGCACAGAGTGATTTTACTAAACACGTGAAATAGATATTAGACAAATAGACACTATTAGACCCTAATTACATTGTTTTATCCATTCCAGTGTAGCACAGAGTGATTATACTAAACACGTGAAATAGATATTAGACAAATAGACACTATTAGACCCTAATTACATTGTTTTATCCATTCCAGTGTAGCACAGAGTGATTTTACTAAACACGTGAAATAGATATTAGACAAATAGACACTATTAGACCCTAATTACATTGTTTTATCCATTCCAGTGTAGCACAGAGTGATTATACACGTGAAATAGATATTAGACAAATAGACACTATTAGACCCTAATTACATTGTTTTATCCATTCCAGTGTAGCACAGAGTGATTATACTAAACACGTGAAATAGATATTAGAGAAATAGACACTATTAGACCCTAATTACATTGTTTTATCCATTCCAGTGTAGCACAGAGTGATTATACTAAACACGTGAAATAGATATTAGACAAATAGACACTATTAGACCCTAATTACATTGTTTTATCCATTCCAGTGTAGCACAGAGTGATTATACACGTGAAATAGATATTAGACAAATAGACACTATTAGACCCTAATTACATTGTTTTATCCATTCCAGTGTAGCACAGAGTGATTATACTAAACACGTGAAATAGATATTAGACAAATACACACTATTAGACCCTAATTACATTGTTTTATCCATTCCAGTGTAGCACAGAGTGATTATACTAAACACGTGAAATAGATATTAGACAAATAGACACTATTAGACCCTAATTACATTGTTTTATCCATTCCAGTGTAACACAGAGTGATTATACTAAACACGTGAAATAGATATTAGACAAATACACACTATTAGACCCTAATTACATTGTTTTATCCATTCCAGTGTAGCACAGAGTGATTATACTAAACACGTGAAATAGATATTAGACAAATAGACACTATTAGACCCTAATTACATTGTTTTATCCATTCCAGTGTAGCACAGAGTGATTATACACGTGAAATAGATATTAGACAAATAGACACTATTAGACCCTAATTACATTGTTTTATCCATTCCAGTGTAGCACAGAGTGATTATACTAAACACGTGAAATAGATATTAGAGAAATAGACACTATTAGACCCTAATTACATTGTTTTATCCATTCCAGTGTAGCACAGAGTGATTATACTAAACACGTGAAATAGATATTAGACAAATAGACACTATTAGACCCTAATTACATTGTTTTATCCATTCCAGTGTAGCACAGAGTGATTATACACGTGAAATAGATATTAGACAAATAGACACTATTAGACCCTAATTACATTGTTTTATCCATTCCAGTGTAGCACAGAGTGATTTTACTAAACACGTGAAATAGATATTAGACAAATAGACACTATTAGACCCTAATTACATTGTTTTATCCATTCCAGTGTAGCACAGAGTGATTATACACGTGAAATAGATATTAGACAAATAGACACTATTAGACCCTAATTACATTGTTTTATCCATTCCAGTGTAGCACAGAGTGATTATACTAAACACGTGAAATAGATATTAGAGAAATAGACACTATTAGACCCTAATTACATTGTTTTATCCATTCCAGTGTAGCACAGAGTGATTATACTAAACACGTGAAATAGATATTAGACAAATAGACACTATTAGACCCTAATTACATTGTTTTATCCATTCCAGTGTAGCACAGAGTGATTATACACGTGAAATAGATATTAGACAAATAGACACTATTAGACCCTAATTACATTGTTTTATCCATTCCAGTGTAGCACAGAGTGATTATACTAAACACGTGAAATAGATATTAGACAAATACACACTATTAGACCCTAATTACATTGTTTTATCCATTCCAGTGTAGCACAGAGTGATTATACTAAACACGTGAAATAGATATTAGACAAATAGACACTATTAGACCCTAATTACATTGTTTTATCCATTCCAGTGTAACACAGAGTGATTATACTAAACACGTGAAATAGATATTAGACAAATACACACTATTAGACCCTAATTACATTGTTTTATCCATTCCAGTGTAGCACAGAGTGATTATACTAAACACGTGAAATAGATATTAGACAAATAGACACTATTAGACCCTAATTACATTGTTTTATCCATTCCAGTGTAGCACAGAGTGATTATACACGTGAAATAGATATTAGACAAATAGACACTATTAGACCCTAATTACATTGTTTTATCCATTCCAGTGTAGCACAGAGTGATTATACTAAACACGTGAAATAGATATTAGAGAAATAGACACTATTAGACCCTAATTACATTGTTTTATCCATTCCAGTGTAGCACAGAGTGATTATACTAAACACGTGAAATAGATATTAGACAAATAGACACTATTAGACCCTAATTACATTGTTTTATCCATTCCAGTGTAGCACAGAGTGATTATACACGTGAAATAGATATTAGACAAATAGACACTATTAGACCCTAATTACATTGTTTTATCCATTCCAGTGTAGCACAGAGTGATTATACTAAACACGTGAAATAGATATTAGACAAATACACACTATTAGACCCTAATTACATTGTTTTATCCATTCCAGTGTAGCACAGAGTGATTATACTAAACACGTGAAATAGATATTAGACAAATAGA
Source organism: Actinernus sp. WN-2022 (assembly GCA_030867875.1). Lineage (NCBI taxonomy): Eukaryota > Metazoa > Cnidaria > Anthozoa > Actiniaria > Actinernidae > Actinernus > Actinernus sp. WN-2022. The sequence goes on along the minus strand of JAOWCC010001729.1, from coordinate 3,893,736 downwards.
CACTATTAGACCCTAATTACATTGTTTTATCCATTCCAGTGTAGCACAGAGTGATTATACTAAACACGTGAAATAGATATTAGACAAATACACACTATTAGACCCTAATTACATTGTTTTATCCATTCCAGTGTAGCACAGAGTGATTTTACTAAACACGTGAAATAGATATTAGACAAATAGACACTATTAGACCCTAATTACATTGTTTTATCCATTCCAGTGTAGCACAGAGTGATTTTACTAAACACGTGAAATAGATATTAGACAAATACACACTATTAGACCCTAATTACATTGTTTTATCCATTCCAGTGTAGCACAGAGTGATTTTACTTAACACGTGAAATAGATATTAGACAAATAGACACTATTAGACCCTAATTACATTGTTTTATCCATTCCAGTGTAGCACAGAGTGATTTTACTTAACACGTGAAATAGATAGTAGACAAATAGACACTATTAGACCCTAATTACATTGTTTTATCCATTCCAGTGTAGCACAGAGTGATTTTACTTAACACGTGAAATAGATATTAGACAAATAGACACTATTAGACCCTAATTACATTGTTTTATCCATTCCAGTGTAGCACAGAGTGATTTTACTAAACACGTGAAATAGATATTAGACAAATAGACACTATTAGACCCTAATTACATTGTTTTATCCATTCCGGTGTAGCACAGAGTGATTTTACTTAACACGTGAAATAGATATTAGACAAATAGACACTATTAGACCCTAATTACATTGTTTTATCCATTTCAGTGTAGCACAGAGTGATTTTACTTAACACGTGAAATAGATATTAGACAAATAGACACTATTAGACCCTAATTACATTGTTTTATCCATTCCAGTGTAGCACAGAGTGATTTTACTTAACACGTGAAATAGATATTAGACAAATAGATACTATTAGACCCTAATTACATTGTTTTATCCATTCCAGTGTAGCACAGAGTGATTTTACTAAACACGTGAAATAGATATTAGACAAATAGACACTATTAGACCCTAATTACATTGTTTTATCCATTCCAGTGTAGCACAGAGTGATTTTACTAAACACGTGAAATAGATATTAGACAAATAGACACTATTAGACCCTAATTACATTGTTTTATCCATTCCAGTGTAGCACAGAGTGATTTTACTAAACACGTGAAATAGATATTAGACAAATAGACACTATTAGACCCTAATTACATTGTTTTATCCATTCCAGTGTAGCACAGAGTGATTTTACTAAACACGTGAAATAGATATTAGACAAATAGACACTATTAGACCCTAATTACATTGTTTTCTTTTGTTTCTATTTGACTATTAGATACTGGCTATTAATTCTTGTTTCACGGGTTAAGAAAAACCACTCTAAAAAGCTGAAAAGTATTACAGTGATATCAAATTCAAGACAGTTATATGAGAAAAGTAGCCACGGTCTCTCTAGCCTTGATTTCAGTTTTATTTTTCCTACACATAAAATATATATAACTAAGCACTATTGTTACATAACTTTCAAACTAAACTCAAATAACATTAATTAAAGCATAAATTTAGATGACTGCATTTTTTTAGACACTGGTATGATCAACTAAACGTCAATCAAGGTATGCTAACCGCCGCGAGGAGCGAGTAGCAGCTGACGTTTCGAGCGCGAGCCCTTTGTCAAAGCAAACACTTTTGATCATACGCGCCGAGTAAGCCATTGTTATTTAGAAATTAATTAATCTCCAAAATTATGCAAATTAGGGGGCGGCATTATGAAAGTATTTAATACTCAGAGTATGCAAAGGAACGCGTCTAAAATGAGACATTACTTTTCATTTCCAGATCCAGAACCTGTGCGTGGCATGTACAAACGCGGTGCCCCATGCATCTGTAGTGGTGACTCTGTTTTTCATTGGACAGGAACATGGTTTCTCCATCCGGCTGAATGTCCAGATATGTGGGATGAATGTTCTGATTTTAAAATCGTGGGCGTATGCTGCAGACCAAGTTATATGTAAAATTCGGTGATATAATACCCGTGGAGAAAAAGTAATTCCAACAGTTAATACAATAAAACCAGTTAATCCTATCAGTTTGAATATATAACGTTAAAGTATGTATCACATGTAACCTTGGTACTTTGAGCAGCAATTGATTGAATAAACGAGGTGCTTAATAGTTAATAAACGTAAAAATAAATGGTGTTTTGTTATTGTTAACTAAGATCATCTGAGTTAAATGTAGAAACTTACCATATATTTAATTAGAATATAAATTACGGGAGTGTCCTACGAACGCGAGATTTCATTGGCTCCTCAGCGTACTTGATTTTCTTATAATGCACACGCGTAGATATAATTTTATATTATAAAACAAATAGATGGCAATCCTATGTCCTATAATAAAATAATGCACTTTCGAGGTCTTGAAAAGCTGCTAAGCGAGCAAGTTGTTAATCCTCTCCTGTTCCAATACTAAATTGGTTGCGCTAAAATGAAAATATGTTCAATAAAGTAAACAGCAAGAAGCTAGTTGCTTAGTTATGTCCGTCAATATTGTTTACAAGCGTTTACACACTCTTTAGTCTTATTTTACACTTTAAACATTCAAGTCTTTGATTTGAATTTGGCGCGATAACAAAAGTCAAAGATCCCTCTAGCGGAACATCACCAAAAATGTTGCCTGCAGAGCGTTCACTTGACAAAGGCTGAGTGACAACTAAAGGTGTGAGACTGTCTGGCAGAGTCATATGTAGTGCAGATCCTTGTTTTTAAAAACACGAAGTTCTGGTGTAAAAAGGGGAGTCCAGGGGTTTGTCACCTTTCTTGTAAATCAGTCTTTGTGGAGTGAGCACGTTCCGCTTGAGTGCTCCCTACCGATTGCTTATCGCGCGAAATTCAAATCAAAACAGATAAATGTCAAACTTTAGAGTAAGAGCTACAAAGTTTGTAAACAGTCATAAAACACCACTGGCAGTCATTAATTATTAGATAATTACCGAGGCCGACCTCATTATTAATAACATTGCAGCCTCAGCTGGCTGCAATACTAATAATGCTGTCGACCTCAGTAATTATCTATTATAGTTTAGTGTCCTTATGCAGTCCCATTGTTCTCTCTGCGCTATATCAGAGAGTAAAGCCGCGCTTTCTATACAGTGATTGCACTTAAAGTGCATATGAACCCTGGCCAGTTATCGCTGATTTAAAAGTCAAAATGGAACACAAAATAACCGACAAAAACAACTATTAACATCTGCCATTTTCTTTTAATAAGGGACGCCATTTAAGTCAAATCCAATTCTGGTTTATTTTGCTCGGTTTTTATGTCAACTCCACCTATTAAAAGATATTTCAATAAGATTACAAGGATCAAATGTCCGGTGCCTGAAAAACAAACCGAAACCAAACCAACTATTTATGGCTAGGGCTCAAAATAGAGATTACTAGTCTAGTCACCAACACACTTTATTAGTCCAGTCCAACAGATATTAGACAAATAGAAATTACTAGTCTAGTCACCAACACACTTTATTAGTCCCGTCTAACAGATATTAGACAAATAGAGATTACTAGTCTAGTCACCAACACACTTTATTAGTCCAGTCCAATATTTTAATGACTTTTTTTAAATGACGACACGTTAAATTTCTCGCTAGACAATGTATTTGTTAGACTACCTTTTACATCGTTGTATTTACAATCTAAGTTTATTTTTGTTGAGCAGTGCGCCACAATATTGACAGAAATAGCCCTCCGAATATACATCTCTTAAACAAACTGGGCACTGATATGATAGGCATTCTTCCGCTCTGGGTCTTCCGACAGCTTCGTTGCTCGTTCTCCAATATTGCGGTAAAATGGCGCGTGTTAGCGTTAGTGCAGGGCTTGTGGAAAGAGATGAGATCAGCGCATCCCTCGGCAACAGGTGTGACTTCTTTGGTTGCGTCTCGACCCTCTTGCTCATTTTCCTCTACCGTTTGAAGGATGTTGTGTAAAGCTGCCTCGGGTGCGTTTTCAATTGGGACTTCGTCTGTCAGGTCTATTACCCCTATCGCCGCCTTGCCAGTTTCCAGCGTCGAGGATTGTTCTGGTTGTTTTGATGAATCAAGAATGCAATAATTGTACTACAGCGTTCATATTCCATTTCTGTTGGCTTAACAGGGCAGCATTATATTACTCTTAGTCTATCTCCGTTCTCTGTCTGTATTTTATAATTATTGTATAAAAAAAAAGAATTGAATTGAAATTGAGCAAGCTTTCCATCGAACGCCTTCGGTAGTGCTTTCTGCAGGCTGTTGAGTTTTTCTTCGAAATCCTGGGAGTCTAGTCTCCATATCGACAGTAGGCGCATTTCCGCTTGTATAAGTGGGGGATCGGTTTTGCGGGCCATGTTGGAATCATCTACAGCGTTCTTCTCTCTAGGTTGTCTCTGGTGAAGTTGTAAAGCAGTTCGCAGCACCGTTAATGGGCTCAAGCTACTGGCTTCTGTCGCTATCTCTCTGGAATAAGAATTGATACTGCTGTACAAGGCTTCTATAGCTGTGCCTTACGTTTCTATGTCAATAAATGAAACAGAAACATTGTTAGAATGCTGACTTCTCAGTCCAAAATAAATGGTGCTAGACCGAGAAAGCGGAAACGGAGAAGAGCTTGGGATTTTATTACATTGTAAGTTCAGTATTGTTTTTTGTTTTTTCTGATCTTTGACCGAATCCTGTGGGACAGCACAGAAAACCGATTACAACAACTGTGTTGAGTCTCAATTTAATAAAATCATGCTCTCGGGCTTTCGCGTGCATGCAATAATATATACGTGTTCTCATCGAATTAACCGGTTTTGGTCTGAGTTTTCATAGCCTGGGTTGCGGCTCTGGAGTGAGCGGAGATTAGGGGGATTGGGGCGAGAGAGAAAAGAGAGGGGGAGGGGGTGTGGAGGAGAGGAAGCAAGCCATGGTTATTTTGATAACCCTCGGCCTCATAAGGCCGCGTACTGCTATTGGCTAAAATGCGTGATTGACAGAAATCATTAAATTTTATTCATGCATGGCATGCGATAAGAGCAGGAACCGACAAACATACCGAAAATTCCCTCAGCGATGAATTTAAAGAAAGAACAGGAGCAAGGCTATTAGAGATCTTTTGTCTGTAATCCCAACTGGGTTTGGAAAAAGTAGGATATTCCAAGCATTACCTAGTGTTAAAGACGTCGAAAATGATGATCGGGTTCTCGTTTTGGTTATTGCTTAGCCTACTTTCTGGCGGTAGTTGGTGTTTTTTTTTGCGCAGCAAACGGATCATCGAAGCGGCCGCCATATTGGTCTCAATCACGCTCGGCCAATATGGCGGCCGCTTCGATGATCCGTGTGTTGCGCGAAAAAAACACCAACTACCGCCTGAAAGCAGGCTAGTTATTGCTCATTTGGCTAGTATTGTGAAAGATCAATTGAATCAGTTAAGTTCCTTAGGTTATCCTGCTGCCGAACTTTCAGAACAAAAACCCGAGGGACTACAGAAGTTCAACTGCTTCAAATTGCTGTTTAGTACTGCAGAAGAAGTAATGAGAGCGAATTTCGCGACGAGCTGAAGAACCCTGCATCGCAACTCTACAAGCGCGTCTTGCTTGCATGTATTGTCGTCGACGAATCGCACACGGTTGAAACATGGACCGGTGTGTTCGAGGAACAGGCTTGTGCTTCCGAAAATACGAGCCGCTTTGATTATTTCGTAACGCTGCGTGGATGGTTTTAGCGCTTCTTTTGGCAGAATTTCGTTCCGGTGTTATAGTGGTCGGCAGTGTTCTTTTCTGATTTGGCGACTTTATATTCAGCGGCAACGAGTTCTCTTTATAGTTCTCTTTATCCTGCAAACTTTCTCGAACAAAGGACTGGTGTAGTTCTTCACTGCATTTCGAATCTTCCTTCCTCAGGAACGACAGGCTCGCCCTGATAGAGCGGCAGATTTCGGAATATGAAGACCAATACTTTTGCAGGCACCAGCTAGAATTAAGCCTCTGCTCTCTTTTCTTTCTGAAGGCTTGAACAGATTCTCGCCGTGGAAATATTTGAATTCCCAAACGCTACCTTAAAACATACATTACATATCCTGCAAAAGTCATTGACATTTACAGGTTTGGGTTTAGGCCCTGTCTTCGCATGTTTTTTCAGAGTTTCAGCTGACATTCTCCAAGTTCGTATATTTTTTGTTTTGAATTTTACGCTCGAGTTGAGATTCATTGAGATTCCACGCGTGAGTTTGACAGATATTAAACATGTTTTCACTTCCGCCGCATGATGATTGGATGAATCGGTCGAATGACTTACTAGTTTTATGCATTTTAATTAGTGGGTGGTACCAAAACCCACCCCCTCCCCACCCTCTTTTTTCTCGCCCCAATCCCTCTAATCTCCGATCGCTGCGCTCCGATACTCCGGAGCCGCAACGCAGGCTAAAGTTTTCAGGAACATTGGGTGTTCATACAAAGAAATGGAAATATACCTTGCGTACCTTCAATTGCTCTGCTTTTGACTTGGCTCAGTTCTCCCAGTCTCATAATTTGCCAGTTGCAATGCCAAGGCTCTGTCTGTCTTGAATCGTTTGAAGTGTCAGTGCTTGATGCGGGTTAGGCCTAGACACGAATATCACGTAAAATCGCCTAAATTAGTTTCCGGAAACTCCCAATTTTTTTCTAAATATCTCGAAAAAAAATCCAAATATCTCGAAAAAAATTCTAAATGTGTTGTTATATTTCTTATAAATATCACAATTTTGACTAATTTTGACTCAATAAGAACAAAAGTTTCATAGCTAACGATCGGCAGCTTCAACTTCAGGCTCCTCGGCATCCGCCATCTTGTTCAGTACTGGCTGCCATCAATTTTGGAAAACGTTATTCAAGGGAAACCGCTGATCGGATTACTGACTTATTGTTGGCACTAAATTGAGTGAAACAGCTTCAAATGTTATAAAACAGAGAAAATAAGCATAAAACCTATAAGAAAATTCTAAATATCTCCCAAAATATCTTTTTTTCTAAATATCTAGAATTCTTCTAAATATCCTACAACCTTCAAAATATAAAAAAAAAAAAAACGATATTTGTGTCTAGGCCAAGAGACCATCACATGCAATACTAGCCTAACCTAACCCTAGGTGATAGTCTCTTGTCTAGGCCTAATGCGGGTGTTGTCGCTGCAGCTTGACGAAGGCTTTGGTTCAAGGTCATCCTCCATCGCTTTCCACTGTCTTTTCTATGCGCACTTTTGAGAGCAAGGGGCCCCATGATCGTGGCGAGGGCACAGCGAAGGCACATACAGTTTGTAAAAGGACCACCCCTTTTGTGCCCTTTCAGCAGTTCTATTTTGCCGTGGAGACGGCATTTCGTACATATTCTGGTAGACTTGGTGCAGGATGGGAACGTTGTTCTTGGAACAACTTGTTACAAGAACAATTGGGCAGTGAATATTTTTCAAGAATGGAGGCAGACAAGAGAGAACAAAGTTGCCGCTTTGGAGGCCACAAGCTTTACCATACCGCCAAAACCTGATGTTGAGATGTGCCGAGAATTCGAACACATGACGATCCTTGAAACCCCGGAAAGTACTCCCAGAACTCCCAGGAGTACATTCAACCAATTTTTTTCGAGTCCAAGGACTCAATTAATTTTGTCGAGGTCCATAAAAACGCAAAAAATGAACGAGCTAGGCCAATATCCCCCCATCTTGACCGAACAAGCTTGGTCAATAAGGTTTTTATTACATGGCACAAATGAATAAAATCACACTTTGACACACGCGCCAGGAACCCATTGCGTGGTAAACTGAAGAACGAATAGAAATCAATCTAAAATTAGACTGAGTCTCGACGACTTTTCACTTGAAGTTCAACCTTGTGGCGTTCAAAAGAGTTTGTTTTTCGACTTAAAAAAATGCGTTTTTATGGATGAAAACTGACCTGTACTTTACTTCAGATGTACTGAGTTTCAATGACAACTTCATCAGGAAGGCCGAATGCATTAACTAGAGACAAAAATGTGCATATTTGTGGAAGATTTGAAAGTTGAAAACCGGCGTTGAAATCACTCGAGTGGCGATAACTCAGATAAGCACACTGCAAAACTTGACAAATAGAGCTGTAGAATGATACAAACAAACTTGTAAGTATTAATTTTGGAAATACTCTTAATTTGTAAGCCATTTACCAAATGTAAATGCTGAATTTCTTAGCTCATACAATATAAAACCTGCTTTCTTTGATGAAACTGTGTGCTAAGCTTACTCGTTTCCGTAATAATTTGATTTATTTGTACCACGATTGTAGTAGCGTTGTGAGGTAGCCGAACTTTTCTTTGTGTTTTTGAAGTCACGGCCATTTCTGCTTCGCTATAGTTTTTTTATCTCCGTAAGTCCAGCTTCGTTCAATTCAGTCGCTTTTGCTGCAGTTGTTTTCATCCGGACGGAGTAAAACGCAGGGTGCAGGGCACGCAGGGCACGCAGGGCACGCAGGGTACGCAGGGCACGCAGGGTACGCAGGGCACGCAGGGTACGCAGGGTACGCAGGGTGTTCAAAAAATAGAGTTACATAATTTAGTGCCTTTGGAATATCAAATTTATTTTTCAAGAATGAAAGTTTTTACATTTATAGCGAGTTTGACTTGTGGCAAGTCTAACATTTTTACTTTGTGTTCTGGTGACACAGACTGTTATCGTAGTTTTGCCTTTACTTGCTGTTGCATTAAACAGTATCTAAAAACCTACGAGGCCTTGACTTACCTTACCTATTCCACTACAAGTAAAGGCAAGGAACTGTTTTCCGAGAACCGGAGCGCCATAGACTTCTGTCCCCGAAGCGCATGTTCTCTACGGTAGTCTAGAAACCTAAGACCTAAGACCTAAGACCTAAGACCTAAGACCTAGAAACCTAAGACCTAGAAACCTAAGACCTAAGACCTAGAAACCTAAGACCTAAGACCTAGAAACCTAAGACCTAGAAACCTAAGACCTAAGACCTAGAAACCTAAGACCTAGAAACCTAAGACCTAGAAACTTTATTTGTATTCGAGTGTTTGGCAAGCGAAATTCGTGAATCGCCGAGTTCCATTTAATAGGTCATTAACTAGTCTGTTCGTGTTTACATTTTTGAAATTACAAACTCATCTCTTGAAAGCCTTGCGTTGTGTCACTGAAATATCCATCTTTGCATAAATGAAAGAATGATCACAATTTAATGGTGGGCTGTGCGTACCAGAGTAAACAAAATAACCAGGAGCATTGGTAATAATAAGGAAAGACTTATTTGTATGGCGAAATATTGTACTAGACTTAGATAATACTTCCCTAAGATGCCGTCGCTAGCTTTTATTCCACTCAGTTCGGTGGAGAAATGAGCTTAAAAGACCTAGAAACCATCTATAATTTAATTTAATTTGTAACAGAATTATTCACTTAATAAAACAGACGAGACGTAATAGCTCGTTAGATTTTTTATGGGCTTTTGAACAGCTTTTAAAATCATTTTCTCGACTATAAACACTGTTACATGTATCCAAGTCAGACTTCAATTTCATCCAATCAGACTGAAGCATTGTTTTGGCTTCCCGCGCGTTGATCTGCTACCTGAGTATGTTCATCTTTTGTGGGAGCTCGCTCGAAAACGTATATCATGCTAGCAGAGCCTTATTTTCTTTGGTTTTCTAATCTCTCTCCAATGAGAGCGACTAAAATAAGATATTCGTGTTTGCCGTCGTCCAGAAAGTTTTTTTTATCAGAAATAATATGAAATATACAACTTAGTCTTGGCTCAAGCGTGGGAACAGTCTCTTTTGATTGGTCAGTGGCAAATGTACTGTCTGAAGGAGATTGTTCTGATGCATGCTCAATGTGACTGCAACACTAATATTTTCTTCGCACGGGTAAGCCTACGTTGTATCCGCCTCTTTTCTGCCAGTTCACTGACCCACCCGAGAGATTGTAATAAAAAAGCAGTTGTATAAATATATCCCTTATTTATAGATGGTTTCTAGGTCTTTTAAGCTCATTTCTCCACCGAACTGAGTGGAATAAAAGCTAGCGACGGCATCTTAGGGAAGTATTATCTAAGTCTAGTACAATATTTCGCCATACAAATAAGTCTTTCCTTATTATTACCAATGCTCCTGGTTATTTTGTTTACTCTGGTACGCACAGCCCACCATTAAATTGTGATCATTCTTTCATTTATGCAAAGATGGATATTTCAGTGACACAACGCAAGGCTTTCAAGAGATGAGTTTGTAATTTCAAAAATGTAAACACGAACAGACTAGTTAATGACCTATTAAATGGAACTCGGCGATTCACGAATTTCGCTTGCCAAACACTCGAATACAAATAAAGTTTCTAGGTCTTAGGTTTCTAGGTCTTAGGTTTCTAGGTCTTAGGTCTTAGGTTTCTAGGTCTTAGGTCTTAGGTTTCTAGGTCTTAGGTTTCTAGGTCTTAGGTCTTAGGTCTTAGGTCTTAGGTTTCTAGACTACCTGTTCTCTACATATATTTTATTTCAATGCACCAAATTCAGTCGGTAGTTGAATGACCGAGTGGTTAGAGCGTTCGTCTTCTAATCCAGAGGTCCGGAGTTCAATTCTCAGCTCACAATTTTTGTAGATTTTTTTCTTCTTCCTCTCTTTAAGTTTTCTTCATAGCGTCCTACCTTCCACACCAGTAGTATTCTTTAAACCCACCATCAGCCAGCTACAAAATTAACATTCGCTCCTTGCTGAAGTCATTGTTTACCTGATTCCTGCCTCGTTTAATAGCGTAAATTAAATTTCAAGCTAAAACAGACAGACTACATCAGTTGAAAGAGAATTTTAAACTCAGTAATCACCGAAAATTTGAGAGTGATAATAAATAATTTGAGGAATGAGCGATTAAAAATCTCAAAATTTATAAAGAATAACTGTCACCCAGCCCATTTTACAGTTTTGAAAAAGTCAATTTCACCATAACTGAATATTTAACATATGAATCTCAAATTTTCGGTGATTACTGAGTTTAAAATTCTCTTTCAACTGATGTAGTCTGTCTGTTTTAGCTTGAAATTTAATTTACGCTATTAAACGAGGCAGGAATCAGGTAAACAATGACTTCAGCAAGGAGCGAATGTTAATTTTTTAGCTGGCTGATGGTGGGTTTAAAGAATACTACTGGTGTGGAAGGTAGGACGCTAAGAAGAAAACTTAAAGAGAGGAAGAAGAAAAAAATCGACAAGAATTGTGAGCTGAGAATTGAACTCCGGACCTCTGGATTAGAAGACGAACGCTCTAACCCGGCTCGGTCATTCAACTACCGACTGAATTTAGTGCATTGAAATAAAATATATGTAGAGAACATGCGCTTCGGGGACAGAAGTCTATGGCGCTCCGGTTCTCGGAAAACAGTTCCTTGCCTTTACTTGTAGTGGAATAGGTAAGGTAAGTCAAGGCCTCGTAGGTTTTTAGATACTGTTTACTGCAACAGCAAGTAAAGGCAAAACTACGATAACAGTCTGTGTCACCAGAACACAAAGTAAAAATGTTAGACTTGCCACAAGTCAAACTCGCTATAAATGTAAAAACTTTCATTCTTGAAAAACAAATCTGATATTCCAAAGGCACTAAATTATGTAACTCTATTTTTTTTAACACCCTGCGTACCCTGCGTGTTCTGCGTACCCTGCGTGCTCTGCGTACCCTGCGTGCCCTGCGTGCCCTGCACCCTGCGTTTTACTCCGTCCGGTTTTCATCGAACTTGCAAGAGCCAGAAAAAACTGCATTAATCCCTCTAAAAAGGTGAATTTTAGCTGTAAACGAAAAGGCAGAACTATTTTTAAACAAGAGCCCATCTGGGCTTTCACTCGGGCCACATGAGATTGAAGATGGAATACCCTTTCATTTGAAATCCTCTTACTCTTAGTAATAACCAAAGGGAAGAATTATTAGCAGTCTTTAGGAGTGGCCGGTAGCGCGGTGACTTTCATTCTCTGCTCCCCTAGTATATATACATGTATGTAATTTAATATTTTTGTTTTCTCGTATGTAAATTAAAGTAGTTGATCTTTTACTGTAAACACTACTTATTCATGCAACACACGTTTACAATTTAGTCTGCAGGTCCGGTAAAACTGCAGGTTCCAGTCGTAAACAGTCCGAATTTGACCAAAGTGAAACGATCGAGCTGCTCGCGTCCGTAGATATATATTTCTTCGTTTGCACTTTTGACATGATATAATTCTTCAAATGGCACCATTGTTTTATTTCTTATGTTTAATAATACAGTTCTCAGCTGTAAAAAAAAATAGAACATTCTATGGAAGATTTCTTGTCCTAAAGTTTGGAAACATGCATTTGACGCTAGAAAGTTCAGTACTCGCGGAAGTACGCAAGGTTAATTTACTAGTGGCAGTTTACTAGTTTGCACTATCGGCTGTTATGGAATGGAAACATACTTTCACAGCTTAATATATATGTCGATTGGCCAGAAGGATATCTTGTTTAAATGCTACGGTCCTTTCGGCATCAGGAAATTTTTAAACGGAAGTTTTCGTACAGTACGAAAGTAGAAACGTTCGCTTGTCACGAAAGTGCGTAAACAAACTGTCACAAGCGGTTTCATAGCAGCTCGATGTTTGACTCTCATATAGTCGATGATAACTTATATAGCTTCATATGTACGTCGATTGCTCACAAGGATTTCCTCTTTCAGTTTTTCCCGTTAGTTTGGACATTAGGGATTTATTCTTGGAGATTTCGTACAGTTTAGCGAGGGCCCGCCGTGTGTCGAAAGTAGAAAAGTTCGCTTGAAATTTAATACATGGGAACAAAGAAAAAATAACCGCATGGGTCAAAAGGTGAAATTTTGTTGCATGAAACAAAAAAAAAAAAACGCTTGCATTTTAAGACTCGGTGCTGCCACAGGCAGCCCGAGTAATTAGTATTTGCCTTTGTCACAAATTGTTTTGTTTCTTTCAAAATGTATGGGTTCTATCGCTATTTGTTTACGAAGAATTGTGAGCGAATTTGGAAAATCTTGAGCGGGCAAGATGAAAAAATATTGCCCGCTGAACAACCAATCAGATTGCAGCATTCAAGTCATCTTGCCCGCTCACTGAGCTGCCATATAATAACTATATTTATTGTCATCTCATTATGATTTGCCAGCCTTGCCGGTCAAACATTCCGCTTTACAAATGCGGTGATACATGTTTTTGTGGCTTCTTGATTTTTCAGCCACGATGTCTTGGAACCGAAATCAAAAGAATGGCCTTTATCGTTATGGTTCCTCCTATCCGATGCAAAAAGGCCAGGCTTGAAGTTCTTAACAAGCATATTAACTCTTTCGGGTCCGAGCCTGCAAATATCAGACCCACGAGGCTAATGTGAGAAAAAAATATTGCATCACATCAGGAGCCATTACCAGGAGCGTGTATCTCCATATTAGGCCATTACCAGGAGCGTGTATCTCCCAGATTAGGTCATTACCAGGAGCGTGTATCTCCATATTAGGCCATTACCAGGAGCGTGTATCTCCCAGATTAGGTCATTACCAGGAGCGTGTATCTCCATATTAGGCCATTACCAGGAGCGTGTATCTCCCAGATTAGGTCTGTCCAATAGCAGAACAGATGATGTAGCTATTTTTAGCTTTGTGTTTCCCGCGAGAAGAAACAAAGGCCGTCACTTTTAACCAATCAGGATGCACTGAAAAATTGTAATTAACACGGTTCAAACTGCTAAAAATACTAAAGCGCAAGAGAACAAAAAACAACGTAATCGCATACCAGAACTTCTCAACTATAAATAGCCACATCGTGTACTGTGCTATACATGCATCAGGAGTTCCGGACTTCCGGTTGGATCACACTGCATTCTGGGTAGGTGGGCTCAGAAAAGTGGGCATCAACTTCCAGAGCGGCCATATTGGATTTGAGCGCAGTCAACTTGGAAACTTTATTAATCCCGTTCTAAAGCTTAAACATCGACTTAGAACTCCTAACTGAAGAATCTGTAAAGGTAAGATTTTCCGTGTATTAGGTAGTAAGTTTTTGAACTTGCAAAGGAGCAAAAATTGACTGCACTCAAATCCAATATGGCCGATCTAGAAGTTGATGCCCACTTTTCTGAGCCCACCTACCCAGAATGCAGTGTGATCCAACCGGAAGTCCTGATGCATGTATAAATAGCCACATCGTCTACTGTGCTGTGGGCGCTACCCATCACATAGGTACGCTCCTGGTAATGGGCTCCTGGTAATATATACTATAAATAGCCACATCGTCTACTGTGCTGTGGGCGCTACCCATCACATAGGTACGCTCCTGGTAATGTGCTCCTGGTTATGTATACTATAAATAGACACATCGTCTACTCTGCTGTGGGCGCTACCCATCACATAGGTACGCTCCTGGTAATGGGCTCCTGATCACATCTAGACATGCTGGAAAGACGATGTTGCGATATTATTCTTGAAGAAAATGACGAAGACGTGAATTAGCAGCTCTTGTGGTAGAAGAACCGCCTACTCGCGATTAATAAAACTGCCATGGACACCTCTTACACAAGTTACAAGCCTGTAGAAAGAGTGTACTGGATACAATCAATGCATTGCTTTAAAATCAAGTCTCACAAAATACAGTGATGTAAGTTAAATAATAGAACTATTCCATGTGTTTAATACTAATAGGACGTTTGCATTATAACTGTTATTACTCAGAGTTTCATTGAAATACTTCTAGTTAGTAATAATTTATGCCCAGGAGGGTACTCCCTATAGTAGACCATAAGGCTCAACAAATACATGGGAGAGCTAAAACAAATATCTCCCACGACTTCAACAAGCCACTCTAACAACTTCACAAGAATTATGCCTATGGCTGTATCTAATGGAATATTGAACACTATTATATAATGTCAACCAGAAGGCAACATACTACAGAAAACAAAAACAATGATCCTGCTCAATAAATATATGGAGGAGATAAAAAAACTATCTCCCACGACTTCAACAAGCCACTCTAACAACTTCACAAGAATTATGATTTGATACCTAATGGAATATGTAAAAAATGTAAACTCTGAACACCTCCAGAAAATATAAACCTGAATGTCAAACATTGAATAATGATATTATATAGCCTAAATTAATTTGCACATGCTATTATACACAGATGACAGGATACTTGCAACAGTTACAATATGAAAACAATCTGTCGCTACAAATTAATAGGATAAATGGATGGAGTAGTGAAGAGTGTACTAGATACCATGCATTGTTTTAAAATCAGTTCTCAAGAAATACTCGTCATGTAAATAAATAGACCTATCCCATATGTTATAATACCAATACAATATTTGCATTACAGCTATTATATAAACACTGGGAGTTCCATCAAAATACTTCTAGTTAGCAATAATTTATGCCTTCATTACTGTCATAAGTTAATGTCCAATTTATCACCAAAGGTATCTCACATATCTAGTACGCATTGCGTACCTATGTTTATAGTTACCAATCTGATTTATGCTTGAAGCACTAATAATGACGTCATAAAATAGCGAATCGTCTATAACTTTGAATATATTTATTGTAGAAAGTTCAAATTTTCGCCAAATGAATATATTTTATGTAGGCATTCTGATGACATAATATGTTTTTCAAATGTTTTAAATATTAATTTTCACCAAAAAAGGAGGTATCCGTTATGACGTCACAACAACGTCAGAATACACAAAGAATTCACATTTAATTCGAAATCATCCTGTATTCTCATAATCAGAATTCAGTATTGTTCTCAAGTTTCTCAATAAAATTTGAAGGAAGGCTAAGTGTATTATCTGTTATACCTGTAATGTATGAAGAATCCATCCTCTCACAAGAACTGGATCAATACATAAAGAAACATCGATGCAGGGTCAATTATTATTATTTCTGTCTCTCGACTTCAACAGTTTATATTTGTTTGTTTTTAGAAAGTAAAAATATATATTATAGATGGTATTAAACACGTTTACCGGCTAACATGTAGTCCAGGGCCGGGTTGTTCGAAGCAAGGTTAACTTCAACCCTAGGTTAGCGCCAAATCTGTAATTGCAATCTGTACAGTTTATGCTGGGTTAGCGATTTAACCCTGGGTTAGCGCTTAATCTTGCTTCGAACAACCCGGCCCAGTAATCTAACACAAGGCCCTCCCTTTACTTAGTTCTACGGTTTTACGTCCTTATCCGAGAAGACGAGAACGTCTAACCGTTTACTGGACATAGATTATGTACATTGTTGTAAAGGCAGCACCTTCTACTCAGTTATTTTAAGACCCTGAGTGTTGGTGCGGCCTGGGTTTGAATTCTCGACCTCCCGCACAGCAGACCGGCGCTTAACCACTGAGCTAACTCGGCGGGAGGCGGTGCTAATATGTCGCTACACAACGTGTTATGTTCCAAATAACTTAGAGGAAAAATACTAGAACGAAATACGACATATACTTTTACTTTACAACAAAGTTTTATATGGGGAGGCTCCGCCCCAAGGTCCAAACCCTTACCCTTTTATATACCATTTTTGACAGAAAAGGTAACCCTTTCACATCCCTTCTATAAGAATAGTACCCATTTCACATACCTTACTCCTTAAAATATTTGGATGAATCAGCCGTTAGGTGCGTCTGTTAGAGATATTTTGAAAGGCCCTTTTAAATACCTAAATGACAGTTTTCACTACCCTTTTCTATACTTCAACTCGTGAAATCACTACCCTTTTATATACCTCCAGCCTGAAAAGCTACCCCTTTCCGGCGGAGCCTCCCCGTATAGTCCATTATAGGGAGTACCACCCCACCCCCCGGGGTCCGCAGTTTAGAAATAAGCTATAATCGCCATCTTGGAATTTAGTCCTTTAGATCGTTTTTGTTATAGATGTAAGTAAAATATGATTTCGTCTTCAAGACTTCGTTGAAATTTCAAAAATAATCAGATGGGTAGCTTCTAAGAACCAGACACAGTTTCTAATATTTTGGAAACAGAAAACTGGATGCCATAATGATAATTTCAACAGCATTCCATAGCAAACATTTCGTATCCATAGCATTTCATTGGCCTTTTAGCAATAATTTATCAGTTAGAAAATTGCACGAGTTATAGCTACGTGCATGAAAATGCTTTCTATTTCATCAACACAAGAAAATCTCTATTTCAGCGAGGTAGATCAGTCCTCCAGTTAGAACATAATTAGCAAAGACAGCAAAATTAGGATACATAAGATAATATCCTGTGGCAGTGAGCATATCTCCACATACGATCTTGCTTGAATATATAACGTGCTGTCTGAGATGTCTACCAACTAAATTACACGCAGAAAATAAAGTACATTTTATGATATGGGCTCGTTTACCGTGAAAACTCAAAGAAGCCACCATCCAGACAATCGAAAAGGAAGGAAACATCACACATTTGACGATATTCTTCGAAGTTAAACTAAGTTAGTGTGATTTTTGTTTAAATTAACAAGTAAAATATGGGATCAATGGATAATTTATTCATAGAAGATTAGACATAAACCGAGCATTATGCGTCATTCTAATTACTTTACACCGAGAAGCTTTCTTGAGCAGAGTTACCCGTTAAATAACGAGAAGAGCAAGAAAGAGAGACCAAAGGTATATTTTTGATCACTATTTGTAGTGTTTTATCCCATCACGCGTTTCTAATTGTGAGGAATGTCATGAAAATATTCAAACATAGGTAACTTTTAGATATATTTTCCATCAATAGCTTATAGATGCTTAAACTTGGGTTAAAGAAGATACAATATGTGCAAT
Source organism: Actinernus sp. WN-2022 (assembly GCA_030867875.1). NCBI lineage: Eukaryota > Metazoa > Cnidaria > Anthozoa > Actiniaria > Actinernidae > Actinernus > Actinernus sp. WN-2022. Next base: position 3,875,916 of record JAOWCC010001729.1, on the reverse strand, counting down.
TTTGTATCCACGCGTTTACGACCTTGGACTGGCTATTATCTACGTGAAATATTAAAGTTTTGACACCAGATGAAAATCTATAAACTAATTAGTATTTCAGTGTTGAATGATATCACACTGCCTCCTATCATTGTGGGTTATCACTTCACATACCAAAACTTATTTTGTCTGATTTTTTTACCTCCTAATGTTTCTAAAAGAGCAAACATCACTTTTAAAAAGAGGCAACACCAACTTGAGCAACATTGTTTGATTTTGACTTGGTTTGACAGGTTTGAAATTGTGGTGATTTCGCTGCGCTCACTCGTGAGTTATCAAGACAAACGCTCGAAGTAAATTCCGCGAAGCCATGTAATATCCTCTGTTTAATATATAATTATCGATGGAATACCAGTGTATATTTCTTTCTAAAAAGTGATATCTTGACACGCGTGAAGATATCACTTTTGAAAATTTGACTGGTTTTCAAAGATTTCTAGCCTTTTTAGTAAGAGATTGAAACTGGTATTTCATCGATAATTATATATTAAGCAGAACATTACATGGCCGCTTGGAGATACGAATTTTATCTTCTCACATTGATGAAATATCTTACTCGTTCGCATCAACACTCGAAGATAAAATCCGTATCTCCACGCGGCCATGTAATATCCTCTGTATAACAACCAACCATTCGAATTCATCTCATGTAAAAACATAGAATGCAGGTTTAAGATCGTATCGAGTTCTTTTAATAGAAAAGTTGGGGAAAGCTAAGGTTACTATTGAACTGCAACATCGGTATCCTTACGTCTTGAAGTCGTTTTATTGAAATAGGACAATTCACTGACGGTGTGCTTGATTGGTTATCAGAATAATATTACTAATATAATTACTCTTTACTACTCAAACACAGAGAAATATGTTCAACAGGCTTAAATGTACCAACTATCAAAGGGTAATTGGAAGGTTTTTTCATGTATTCGAGAAGATGGGAAAATGAAAGTCTAACTGGTTGTTGTTCTAAATTTAGCCGGATAGTTTTGCAAGTATAAAAGGCAAGCTGCACATTTTCCTCGCATGAGTCTCAAAAGTAACTGGTGCACTTCTAACTAAGCTAACTTTTTAATGACGTTATTTTAATTTGTGTTTCATGATGAATGTATTTCAAATCAAATTATGTATATTTTCTTTCCGATATGTTTTCTGGAGTCTAACATATATAATGTTATCGATCCTATAGCAAAGTGTGACTGAAATAAGCAGGATTAGGCATCCATTTTAACCGCCTAAAAATTCATCAGCACTGAAAGTTTTCCTTTATTTCGAACTACGTGTATTTCTGTGGACATTCCAAGGACTCAATTAATTTTGTTCCAGACCTTGGACTCCTTGTACTCCTGGGAATTCTGGGCACATGATTGGTTGGTTACCTCATGAATAATTAATGAGTATGAGATATAGAGGTTATTGACGAAGCGTGAGGTCGAGATGGGGGGATATTGGCCAAGTTCATTTTTTCCGTGTTTATGGACCGAGACGAAGTCGAGGTCCATTAAAACGCAAAAAATGAACGAGGCCAATATCCCCCCATCTTGACCGAACAAGCTTGGTCAATAAGGTTTTTATTATATGGCACAAATGAATAAAATCACACTTTGACACACGCGCCAGGAACCCATTGCGTGGTAAACTGAAGAGCGAATAGAAATCAATCTAAAATTAGACTGAGTCTCGACGACTTTTCACTTGAAGTTCAACCTTGTGGCGTTCAAAACAGTTTGTTTTCCGACGTAAAAAAATGCGTTTTTATGGATGAAAACTGACCTGTACTTTACTTCAGATGTACTGAGTTTCAATGACAACTTCATCAGGAAGGCCGAATGCATAAACTAGAGACAAAAATGTGCATATTTGTGGAAGATTTGAAAGTTGAAAACCGGCGTTGAAATCACTCGAGTGGCGATAACTCAGATAAGCACACTGCAAAACTTGACAAATAGAGCTGTAGAAGAATACAAACAAACTTGTAAGTATTAATTGAGTAAATACTCTTAATTTGTAAGCCATTTACCAAATGTAAATGCTGAATTTCTTAGCTCATACAATATAAAACCTGCTTTCTTTGATGAAACTGTGTGCTAAGCTTACTCGTTTCCGTAATAATTTGATTTCTTTGTACCACGTGCACGATTGTAGTAGCGTTGTGAGGTAGCCGAACTTTTCTTTGTGTTTTTGAAGTCACGGCCATTTCAGCTTCGCTATAGTTTTTTATCTCCGTAAGTCCAGCTTCGTTCAATTCAGTCGCTTTTGCGGCAGTTGTTTTCATCGAACTTGCAAGAGCCAGAAAAAACTGCATTAATCCCTCTAAAAAGGTGAATTTTAGCTGTAAACGAAAAGGCAGAACTATTTTTAAATTAGTGTTTGCCTTTATGTCACAAATTGTTTTGTTTCTTTCAAAATGTATGGGTTATATCGCTATTTGTTTACGAAGAATTGTGAGGGAATTTGGAAAATCCTGAGCGGGCAAGATGAAAAAATCTTGCCCGCTGAGCAACCAATCAGATTGCAGCATTCAAGTCATCTTGAATGACTCACGGAGCTGACACATAATAATTAATAATTATTCACCGAAGTGGAGGTGAATAGTGGTGGATATTTACCGAGCCGCTTGTTTTAGTATATACTACACTCCAGGTGAATAGCCAGCACCAAATAGTTATTTTATTTTCTGTCAAATGGACAAAAACTCGCGCGAGATGATCGCTGCTTTGCTCGGAGGTGAATATGAAATCATATTCACTGTTTGAGTAGCCAATCAGAGCGCGCGAAAAGTGATATTCACTGGTGTGGTATATACTAACTATATTTATTGTCATCTCATTATGAGTTGCCAGCCTTGCCGGTCAAACATTCCGCTTTACAAATGCGGTGATACATGTTTTTGTGGCTTCTTGATTTTTCAGCCACGATGTCTTGGAACCGAAATCAAAAGAATGGCCTTTATCGTTATGGTTGCTCCTATCCGATGCAAAAAGGCTTGAGGTACTTAACAAGCATGTTAACTCTTTCGGGTCCGAGCCTGCAAATATCAGACCCATGAGTCTGATATGAGAAAAAAAAATTGCATCACATCAGGAGCCCATTACCAGGAGCGTGCATCTCCCAGATTAGGTCTGTCCAATAGCAGAACAGATGATGTAGCTATTTTTAGCTTTGTGTTTCCCGCGAGAAGAAACAAAGGCCATCACTTTTAACCAATCAGGACGCACTGAAAAATTGTAATTAACACGGTTCAAACTGCTAAAAATACTAAAGCGCAAGAGAACAAAAGACAACGTAATCGCATACCAGAACTTCGCGACTATAAATAGCCACATCGTCTACTGTGCTGTGGGCGCTACCCATCACATAGGTACGCTCCTGGTAATGGGCTCCTGATCACATCTAGACATGCTGGAAAGACGATGTTGCGATATTATGTGAAGGGATGAATGGCTTCAAAGTCAGAGCTATAACAGCGATCGCTTGACTCTTTCACTATGGAGAAAAGCTCATTTGTTTTGGTTATGGTGCAACTATATTGTTCATCAAACTCGAAAACAAAAGAAATGTTGTACGATGTTGGACACAATGTTTGACAGAACTCAAACTTCGTTCAGCATTATCCGATATGGTGGTCAAATGACTCCGACTTGATGATCGTATCCAACAATGTTGGATGTTGGACGGCGATGATGGATTCGTTTGACCGGCTGCGTTCTCGGGCATCAAAATCGCTTTATCGCCGAGAACGAGGAACTAATCCATATTACTTTGCATACTCGTTAAGTTAATTAATTGCTCAAATAAGTATTGATTATTATTGATGAAAGTGTTGATTCCATGACAGCTTTGAGAGATCGTATGAAAGGAAACGGCTGACTGTGGAATCTCCAACAAAACACAGTTATGGGACGTGATGCATGGTATCAAAGGCTTTATAGCCCAATCATGCAGAATACAATAGCATCAAGGCGACCATTATCCATATTATTTACTAGTCAATTATACAGCCGCGCCTAAACGGCCGGGGAGGGGGTACTCCCATATATAGGCTGGGCGGGTATGTGCCGCTCGACAGGGTATGGTTTTTGACAATTCTTAGCCTGGAACAGGGTATATAAATCACTGTTTTGGTCTGGAACAGGGTCTTAATTCTTTGGAAGGGCGTGACGACACTAAGGACGGCTGCATAGGAGGGTAGCCTCAGGACGGTTTGAGTTATTCACGGTCCCTTGCCGCTGCAAACGCAGACTCCGTTTATTTGTTTATGATTCGAGTGGCGAGTGGAACGCAACGTCTCGCGCGTATCATGTCAGACTCTAGCCTGGTCGGGAATCGGATTTAGCATAAGATCCGTACGGCCCCGCGCGCGCTTTCCTTTCAAAACCATTTACAAGAGTCACGTGATGAGGGCCGGACGTGTATGGCGTGAGCGGGAAATAGCCGTCCGGCCGTGCACAATTTTTTCTTGCTGTTTTGCGGTTTGATCTACAAAAAAATATGGTCATATGATAAAAAGCCTATTGACTGAGTTAGGTTGGGCCGAACGGGAAAATATTTGGCTCTCGTTCATTTTTGTACGTACGTCATGACTTCGAGCCAAATATTTTCCCGTCCGGCCCTCCCACTCGGTAATAAGTACCAAGCCGTCTTGCCTGGAACAGGGTATGTTTTCGTTGTTTCTAGCCTGGAACAGGGTACCTTTCTTGACATTTTGTCAGGAACAGGGTCGCAAAAATGCATTTTTTTGGCCTGGAACAGGGTAAGGGTTTCAAGGGCTCACGGCACACGTCACCCCCCTCCCCCCTCCCCCCTCCCCCCCGGGCTAAACGGGCGTTCGAACATGCGATTGTGCAACAGTACGCCAACATTCTTGGTTCCAACAATGTTGGAGAAACATCTGTTGGATGAATTTTGGATAAAAGTTTGGAACACGTGTTCGACTAACATTACAATCCAAGAATGATTTATTTGGCTGTGTATAGTTTTGGGAAAATAAATGATTCTGCGACTAACTTTCTCAAGGGAATTCAGAGGGAGCCCACACATAACGTTTGTATTTGATTTTATATATAGGGAATGTATGAAGATTAAGTTAAAGGAACGAAGTATTGCAAAAACATACATATTTGAATATAAAATAAACGTTAATTTACCTTATCTATTGTGGTTTGTCGTCCTAGTGGCTTAAAACGTCAAATCTTGGCAATTTATGAGGGTTTTGAGTTCGCTGTTCCCTAGCTGTATACTAATAGAGAGAAAACGATGAAAACGGTCCAAACTCCGAGGCACTTTTCACCCGGAAAATCGCATTGCCCGGCCTTCCAAACCCATGGCCATCACGAGGAAAGAGGATAGATTTCCCCTTCTTTTCATACCGACCACGCGAAAATCCATGTCCATGGCGAAGCACTTACCCTGGTTACCAGAGCTTCTAATAGAGGTCATCGGCTAACGCTGTTGTCACCCAATTCAGATCATGTGATGTAAACACATTACTCTGGAGAATTGACTCTGAAAATTAATTTTATTCAGATAGGCATGACTGCATTATGATTTGTGTAGGCTCCCTGTGGGCAACTATACGGTGGCCCACAAGGGCAAAACAAAACTTAAAATCAAAACAATACTCAGTATATTTTAAGAAAACGAAACAAAATCTTCCGAGACAAAACAAAATATTTCAAGGCAAAACAAAAGATTTCGAGGAAAAACTAAATTCCGAGGCAAAACAAAATATTCCAAGGCAAAACAAAATTTCGGGAGACTGGGGAACAGCTCCGACAAGACACGCGATCACGTGTTTGCTGCTGCCTTGTTTCGTCCGCCATGTTTTGTCAGAAATGTGGTCGCTGGATCCGCAAGGAGTTCAAATTTTGTCCTGGCTGCGGCGTTTCTCCTACTAACGATAGCCCACAAGCTTCAAGCTCAAGAACTAGTTCGCAAGTTAAAAACAAAAGAAAGAACACAATTTGTCGCCAAAAACCCTAAGGGCAAGAAGAGGCTCAAAGTGGATCGAACGGCAACTGTCATCATCACTATTGGAATCACAGTTTTCTCGAAAGGCACAGTGAAACCCATTAGAGGGAAATCATTACCTCTAAGGATCAACAAGTCTGCAACAGCCGAAACTTTGCGCGAAGAGGCGTTAAAGAAAAGAAGAGCGTACGATAAGTCTTTCCGAAATGACCGAATATACAAACTGTGCTATCCGGACGGAAGTGAAGTTGTAAATTTGCCTGGGAACGACGAGCGATTTACACTGGAGAAGTACAAGGAGGACTTGGGTAGTGCGTATAACCGAATTACATTTCTTCTCTGTCCCGTACAAGAAGAATCAGACAACGATCAAGATGGCGAAGATCAAAATAGCAAAGATGAAGATAATGAAGATGAGAGCATGCTACCTTCAAAATCAAAGCCTGTAGACTGGTTACAGTTAAGTGATGACTTTGATGACTCTGAGAAATATGACTCTGGTGAGCTTTTGGATGATAATGAGTTGCTGACTTCCATCTTTGGAAATAGTGATGGCATTGAGATTACAGATGTTAAGGAAGGCAAGCAAAGTGAGTCAACACATTCACTGGTTTAGCAATCTATTTAGCAATGAATGGGCAATTCCAGAAGATACCTGTAATCCCACCACATGCACAGTCGGCATTAGACCCCCATAACATTCAGTCGCAAATACATACCTGTCAGCTTTCTGGCCTAATGTAGGAGTCTCAAGATGGACCCATCTCCCACATAAATGTTTATAGAATTTTCATGCATTTACTGTATTTCTACCAATTTTCTCATATATTACATTTACTATACAATATTACTGCCACAATATCCCCAATGTGCGATTGAATTAGTTGACAAGTATGCAAATAGCAAGGTTTTAGTTGCAAAAATGAAGGCCATTTTTGTGTACCTTCATTACCGTAAATACTAGATTAATAGCCGCCCCTCGAATTATCGCCCCCTTCGAATAATCGCCTCCCCCTGGAAAATCGCCAATCTATCCGGTTTACTAGAAAGCTTCGATACATTTTTGGGGAAACCGAAAAGCTACAGAAGCACTACGTTTCATTACAGTTTTTTCTGTGGTGATGTCCATGTATTTAAATCTTTCCTTTATTACTCGTAGCTCTTTAATGCAGGGTTTCAATAGAAGCCGGCAGCCAGCGAATCGCCCCGGCTGTCATTCGAGTATTTACGGTATCTCAAGTGTATAGTTATTGCATTTTGAAAAAATAAGTGAATTCTTCCAAATACATTTTTCATTTGAGTTTCATGCAACAGCAGTTGTGTGACCTTTGATGATCCATACCTCATTAAAATGCATGGTTACCCGAATTTTTTCTCAGATAATAAAAGTTCTAAGTGGTCTAGAAAAAGCTAGTCTCATTTTGAGAAATGAAAGTTACTTTTTACATTTAGTAGGCATTGGAAGGGGTCCTAACATGATTTGGTAGAAGTATTATTTGTGGAATGTTAAGTCTGACTATATCTTTACTGTATATTATTTTTATAGATAGTAGCAACAAGAGCAACCCAAGTGCCGCAGAGAATGAGAGTGTTCAGTCTACTAGAGTCATATGTGAAATATGTCATGGCACATTTCCACTTGGGGAGTCATGCTTAATATGTCTACAGAATGATGAGTACCAGCAGTCTTTAATCAACAACGCTCAGCTACAATCACAAGCAGCAACACAGGCAAGCATGGGACAACCTGCAAGTGAGGAACAACCTGTTGACATTGGCCAGCTGAGGCATCATCGGCTAGCTCGTCTAGGACTTGTTGGTGAGGAGTCCACTGTAGAACAGGAAAACTCAAATAGCCCAGGAGAAGATATTTCAGATTTTCAACCTGATATGCCTGAGGCAGAAATTATTACCATCCGTCGCACCCAGATAAGAAAAGATCTGATAGAGTATTTCAAAGATCCTAGTATTTTGAATAGAAGAGTAGAATTTCAGATTATAAATGAAAGAGGATTGCCAGAGGCAGGGGTGGGTATTGGTGTTATTCGTGAAGTTTACAGCATGTTATGGAATGAATTTTCAAATTCTTTGACAATAGGCGAAAGGGAACGGGTCCCATTTGTCCGGCATGATCACTTTATTGAAGAATGGGAGGCAGTTGGTCGCATCTTTGTTAAAGGCTACACATCTGTTAAGTATTTCCCAGTATTCCTTTCAAGGGCATTCATCTGTTTGTGCCTATTTGGCACTGTTACTGATGACTTATGTCTGAGTTCTTTTAAGAGGTACCTTTCCCAGTTAGAAGAAGATCTAATTGAAGAAGTTCTGAAAAGTGATGACTCTCTTGATCAGGAATTTAAAGATTTCCTTGAGAGGTTTGAATGCAGGTCACTAGTGAAGAGGGAAAGTGTTGTAAAGATTCTTGTAGAAATTGCAAAGCAAGAACTGATACAAAAGCCACATGTAATGCTTGCTGCATGGCAGCCAATTTTAAGGCAGGGTTTGAAGCCATTCAAAGAGTTTCAGTCAGTCTCAGCTGTACTGGAATTTTATGCTGCTCTTATACCAACACCAAAGAAAGTTCTTGATAGTTTATCCAGTAACCCAGTAACTGAACCTGAAAGGAATGTTTTCAAGTACCTGCAACGATATGTTAGAGGTCTTGATTCAGCCCAGCTCGTTAAGTTCCTTCGTTTTACAACCGCAGTAGTGTGTAGGCCCAGTTGGTGCACGTTTCCTGCCTCCTGATTGGTCGAGAGCATTTTGATGACGTCACAGCCCTCGTGACGTCACGAGGGGGGTTGAGATCAAAGCGAGGCTCGGGAGTGGCCGAAGAAAGGGGGCGGGGCGTCACACGGGCGTCAAAGCGAGGCTTCGGAGGGGTCGGTAGGATTGGGGCGTCCGGGGAGGGGTCGGGAGTGGCTTTACGGACCCGAGCCAGCCTCGGGATTGGCCGGCGGGAGGATAGACCAAACCCTGGGCCGGGATTGGATGTTTGAGCAGGGGGGTTCCCCAGGGGGGTTCCCCAGGGAGGATAGACCAAACCCTGGGCTGGGATTGGTCAGTGGAGTAGCCCGGGGCGTATAAGAAAGTGACCCCTCCTCTGTAAATTTAGTGTGAACGATACCCCCTACGTGCTTTTGTGGGTGTTACGCCAAAGCCGTCCAAGGATTAGTTGGACCGACACTTTCCAATGGAAGAACAAGCCCTGAGATGGGCAGTGGATATCCGCTTTGACGATTGCCTGAAAAGTGACGAGTACT